>JAODAL010002356.1:0-198458 GCA_025379985.1 Phyllomedusa bahiana | reverse complement strand
CGGGGGGGCTGACTTGTCTAGGTTGGAGAGAGGACTCATATTGAGTCAATTTTCTTCACAGGATCTGACTGGCACTGGGGAACAGTGTTTACACAAAACGAAGACTATGAAAACTATAAAAAGACAGCTTTGCTAATGACATCCAATTGCAAAGTTGCTTGTTTTCACTGTCCCCTTATTCTGAAGACCATTTAATGAAATGATACAACCCCTTTAATGACATAGTCCCCTTCCTTACCTGAAACCATATTGAGAACTTGTGGGCATGTCTTACACAGGAGATTTATGGTGAAGGAAAACAGCACATCTCCCTGAACAGTGTCTGGGAGGCTGTAGTTGCTGCTGTACAAAAAGGTGATTGTGATGTAACCAAATGGACTCAGGTTTTTTACAACTACTGTATGTGAAATTGATGTTATCAATTGTATCATGATTATATTCCTTCAATAAAAGCTTTAAAAAAAAAAAAAAAAAGTTGATCACAGATTACAAAATAGACTCCATGTATGGAAGGTTTTTGAAAAGAAATGGGACTGTATTGATCACTTTTTTTTTTTTACTAAAGTAAAACGAAAGAATGCAGTGGGGAATACGCCTGATTATCATAGCGCTCAATGAGTTCTATGATTTTAACGTATTTGCGGGCCGTACTTCGGGTGCATTATCCACCGAAGTACGCCCCGCAAATATGTTTTTTTTGGTTTTTTTTAACATACCCAAACAAGTGAGAAGCGAATGAGTTGTCATTTAGTTGCATAATAATTCTGCACACTAAAAGTATGTTCACATGACGGATTCAGAAAATCCATGCTTATAAGTACGAATTTCAGATGAGGATACAACGCTTCTTTTCAGAGGTGGATTTTTCGTAGGTGCGGCATGGAATCCACCTCAAAGAATTGACATGTCACTTATTTTTTTGCGCTATCAATAAGCATGGATAATTAACAAGTGAAATCATCTATGCGGATTTTACATTGGAATCAATGGGAGGTGTTTTACAGTTGGACTCGATGCTGCTTCCGATGTGGACTCCGCTCTGAATCCGCCGCAAAATCCGTGTCTAAGTCCATAGCGTGAACATACCCTTATAGTTGTCCAATTATTCTGCACACATAGACATTCACATAAGAAAATCGAAACCTCACTTTTACTTACTTAAATATTTATTGACATTTTGGATTGATACCACTCCAGTTGTTCAATGATAAAATGAATCCTCAAAAATACAACTTGTCTAATAACTGGGGCATAAGTTAAATTTTTGTTATAATTTTTCCCTCCCCAAAATTTGTTGGAATTAAAAAATATAAATGATCTTTTTGATTTTGGGGTAAATTTTTTTTGCAGTTTGAATACTGGAAAGAAACCCCCCGGTTGCAGGCCCACCCCCATAACTATGCCTCATCGGGGCTAAGAAAATTCCCATGGCAGTGCCCCCAAAACCTTATGTCTTTCCTTAATGACAAGATCCGCAAGCAGATCAACATCAATAACCCTTTTTGTTTTTAAAAAACCCCATCAGTAATTTTAAAGGGTTTTTGATTTTTTTCCCCGTACTTTACAAGCTTTTTGGACAAAAAACCCAATAAACCCGCGTAAAACCTTATTTCTCGCTTCCCTATTGCAGAGTAGGGGATCACTTTGATGACTTTGGCCCCAAGGGGTGGTGAGGGCCTTTCCTTCCGGGTTTGTGCAGAGCGGTTTGTCCAGAGAGTTGTTTGAGAGCTGGTGTACGGATAAGAGAAACGGAGTCATAATCGCTGGGTACTGTGTGGAGGGAACCCTGGCTAAGGTAAGTGGCTACTTCTTTAGTCAGCAATTTGTTCTGGTCCTATTTCGGGCTTTTTAAAGTTTTTTAAAAACCCTTTAAAATGGGGGATTCCCTTGGGGTTAATTGTAAAGGGGGGGTTCCCTGGGTTTAAAGGGCCCCCTTTTAAGAGGAACCCGATAAAAATGGCTTTATCTACGAAAACCATCTGGGCTAAAAAATGTTTTTGTTGCCCAAGCAACCAATCAAAGCCCCCCAAAGTTCCCGCCCTATGTTTTTGAAAATTTTTTTTTATTTTTTTTTTTTTTTAATTCTAAAATTTTTTGTTTATTAAAAATACCAAAAAAAATTTTCACCACAAAAAAAAAAAAACATTTTTTCTTTAAATTGAAAAGGGGATTTTTATAAAAAAAAAATTTATTGCCCGGCCAAGTGAGACCATTTGCGATCTTTATAGCTATTTTTATGCGTTTTTGAACACTGCAGCCACTGACTGGCTGCAGTGTTCAAAAACACATAAAAACCAGCATCAATCTAATCGGGATAATCTTAAAATATATATCCCTTTTTTTTAGCAATTTTTTTTAAAAGGGGGTAAAAAAAATTTTAAATGCAAAAATAAAAACGTGATACAGGCAAAAAATGTTTGCTGCCCCGGTTTTTTGGGCCCCACTATGGGTGTGTGTGTTTTTCTGTTATATTTATTATTTTAGATTGGGTGGGGACCTTATAAATGTGTGTGAAAATGTATGTGGGGTTGGTGGTGTTTTAAAATTTGTTTGATTAAAATATGTTATATTTTTTATATATATATTTAAAATATATATATTTTTTAAAATTTCACTCTTTGCTATTGCTTATTTAACTAAATATTATAAATTTTTGAAGTAAACTTTTTTTTCACTTATCCCTTTTGCATTTTTTTGTGCCCCTTTTTTAAAGAAGATTGCTGTTTTTGAATTTTTGTTTTGTGTGGGAATAAATTAGGGGGTCCATGTTTTCCGTGAAAGTGAAAAGTCTTACTTAAAGGTTTTATACTGAAAAGGGCCTTTATTTTGGTTTGGGGTGCAGGGTTGCATGCCACTGCTAAATTCACCCTTTTGGGCACCCAAAAAACCCTTTAAATGTCAGAAAAAATTAAAATGGACAAAACACATTTTTTTTTTTTCATGTTACCCCGGGACTGGAGATGGTAAAGGGCAGCCTTTCCCAAATAAATTTTTAATATTTTGGGAAATTATTGAAAAAAATTTACCCAATCCCGACTTCTCTCCCCAGCACATTATGTCGGAGCCTGAGGAGATCACCACCATGTCTGGACAGAAGCTACCACTGAAGATGTCTGTGGATTACATTTCTTTCTCTGCACATACAAAATTACCAGCAAAACCAGCGATTTTTTCGAGCTTTGGGAAGCCGCCTAATGTGGGGGAGTGTTTAAAAAAAAGATCCTTTTTTGTAACATATAGTAAAAACGTCAGCCCCAAAAACAAAACTGATCAGCTAGTAACAAGACTATGTACCCACTCTTTGGTACTCAAAAAGCATGAAAAAAATTTTAAAAAACCTTTTTTCAGCGGGAAAATGATATTTTAACCTGGGTTTACCTGTTTCTGTGACAATCAAAATTAAAGGGCCCCCAAAAACCCTTGGGTGGGACTTGTTAAGGGCGATAGACGGGGGATTCTTGGACACAGGGGACCCATTTTTTTTCAGTCTGTCCTACGCAACTGCCCATGAACCCAAAAAAAAGTCTATCCCCACGTTGGAGGAACACTTCTTTTTTTTAATCCCCCAAAAATTTAAATTTTGGTTAAAAGCTTTTGGGGTTTTTGTTAAACACGGCTTATTTTGGGGTGCATTTTCCCCGCATTTTCGCGGTTTACTCGTTAAAAAAACCAAAAGCGAAATGCCCCCCAAATAATTCCCGGAAATTTTCATATTTTCTCAAGGGGAAATTAAGGGGATTACGCCCCCATTCTCCCCGCTCGGTAAATTATTATCGAAATTGGTACGCCCCGGGGGAGAAAATGAATGGGCCCCCTCGAGTAATCATGTCTATGGGGCCGGGGGGCGGGACGACCACCCCCGCGCCCCCAAATGGGGCGCCCCAATTCAGTGCGACTCAAGAGAAAACCCCCCTTTAATTTGCCCCCCGAAAATTACCCATGTGAACATACCCTTACAGCGGGCCACCCAAAACAAAGCTTTTTTCCCCCTGGCAAAAAAATTTTTTGGAAAAATGCGGCAGGGTTGTTGGTTTGTCCCAGGTTTACCCCCCCAAAGTTTTGCAGAAAAACATTTCAGAACGTGAGGGACAAACTTTTGGTGTCACCACAGAGTCTTTTTTACGGGTAGAAAATTGAACAACGGGGGTTTTGGGTCGAAAATTCAACTTTTAAAACGGCTTGCTAAAAAAACCCCCATCTTAATAAAAACTTTGCCCTTTGTGGTTTTTAAAAATTTGGGAAAACCCCCAATCGGGAAAAAAACCCTTGATATTTGAATTTTTGTACGTACCATAAAATCCTTTTCTCTGATTTATTGTGGGACCCAGAAAATTTGGGGCTTTAACCCCCTTTGCCCAAAAGAGATGCAAAAGGCAGAAACCCAAAAACCATGTTGGGTCTCTTCGGAAAAGGCTATACCCAAACCCCAAAAATTTTAAAACCTAAAAATGCAGGAACATGCAGGGGCAGGCTCTCCCTTTGAAAGAACCTGGGGGTTAAAATTGATTTAGCTGGCATCAGTAGGGGGAATTTTCTTTGTAAAATGGACCCAACATTTTTTGGGTTTCTCCCCCCGGTAAAAATCCCCCCCAAAATTTTCCCTAGTCCTTTTTTAACCCCTTTGAAAAGGGGGAACCTTAAGCCCTTCTCCATACGTCCCTGGTTTCTTTGGGGGGGTTACCCCGGGGTTTTATGGAAACTTCCGGGTTCGCGCAAAATTTCTAAACGGGGGTTCCCGCGATGGGCCCCGGGGGTGTCAGCTTTATATTACAGCTGACTTTCCCGAAAGCGTCGGCCCGCCCCCCGGGATCGCCCCGGGGGGGGGGGGGGCGGGGGGGGTGGGGGGGGGGGCTCCTCCTGCGTCCCCTGTGGGGCGGCAGCACCGCACGGATGGGGAAAATCGTGCAGCTCCTGCCCTCTGACAACGAAAGGAAGGGCAGAAAAAGGGCATGTCCGGGGGCATCGTGATTTCAGTTGTAAATGGGAAACCAGTCATAGCAAAAAGCTTGCACTGATTCCATTGAATGAGGGATTAAAGATCTTCATTAAATTTTCCCCCCTATGGGGAAAAGTAAAAAAAAAATGTGAAAAAGTAAAAAAAAGTAAAAAAAATAAAAAACAAGTAAAACACCAAAAAAAAAATAAAAAAAAAAATAGTAACCCCCCCTTTTCCCCCTTTACAAACGAAAAATCCCCCCAAAAAGTTTAAAAAATAAATAAATCCCCATTTTTTGGGATCGCCGCGTCCCGTAAGGGACCTCCCCTTTATAAATCTGTCATGTTTTTTTAACCCCCGTATGGTAAAAGGGCCGTAAAAAACAAAAAAACAAAACAATAAACAGAATTAAGTCTTTTTGTTCAAACCCGCAGCACATAAAAATGGAATAAAAAAAGGTCAAAAAATCCCCCAGAAACGCCCAAAGTTGTACCAATTAAAAACGTAGTTTTATCCCGCAAAAAAAAGTCCTTATAAAGCTCTGTTTTAGGAAAAAAAAAAAAAATGTATAGCTTTTCAGAAGATAGCATGCATAAATATTTTTACACAAATAAAAAAAACTTTTTTTTTTTTTTTAAAAGTGCTTCAAAATAAAAAAAAAAAATATTAAATGGGTGTCGCCTAATCGTAAACGACCAAAAAATTTTAAACCCAAAATTATCACGGATACTGCAAGGTGGCCCCGGGAAAAAAAAAAAAAAAAACCCTAAAGGATTGCAGTATTTTCTTCACCCGGCCCCCAAAAAAAAGGATTTAAAAAAGCGGGGGGGGGTTTTTAAAAAACCTTTTTCCCCCCAAAAAAAGATTTCTAAAAAAAAGTCAACCATTCCCCGCAAAAACAAAATCCCTCCAAGCTCCCAAAACCCCAGAAAAAATTTTTTAAAAGTTATGGGTCTCAAAACCCATTGGGGATGCAAAAACGTATTTTCCTGGTTTTAATACAAGTGTTTTTTTGTTTTAAAAGCATAAAACTTTAAAAAATTTACAAATTTTGGGGATTGGGTGTAATGTATTGACCTGCCCGAGTAAAGCTTAAACCCGTCAAAAAATACCGTTTCGTGGGCCGCTTAAAAAATTAAAAAAAATAAAACTTTTTGGGGGTTTTTTGTTTTTTGGGGTTTTTTTCAAAAATCTCAGAAAAACCTTAATAAAAAGTGACATAGCATTTATTTGCACCCCTTTAAAGGTACCCAAAAAAAAACTCTTTAACTCTTCCCCCAAAAAAACAAGCCCCTTAAAAAACTTTCACACAGCAAAAAAAAAAAAGGGATGGCCTGTCCCGAAAAAGGAAAAACATAAAAAAGCCCCAATTTTTTTTAGACTTTTTTCCTAAATGGAAAAAATAATAAAAAAGAAAAAATTTTATAAAAATCTATATCATTGTAATTTTTACCGACCCGCATAAATAAAGTTATCCCCTCATTTTCACTGCACCCGGGGAATTTGGTAAAAATTGGGCCCCTCAAAAAACAAAAGGGGCCGAAAAATGCTTTTTCCCCCCTTTTTTATTTCCCAATGCTAAAAAAAAAAAACTTTTGAACACCCGTGCACCAAAAAGCACAAAAAAATTACAACCCCCCCAGATGAAATTCCCCCGATGGGTGTTGAATCCCCAAAATGGGGGCCCCCTTTAGGAAGGTTTCGCCTGTTCTGCTACTTTTGGGGGGTTTGCAAATCAACATGGCCCCAACCCAAAAACTGCGTTCCAAAAAACCAAAAAGCCCCCCTTTCCCCTTTTATGGCCCTTTCCCTTCGCCCAAAAAACCGCAGTTTTTCCCCACCCTGTAGGGTAAATTTCCGAACTTGGGAAAAAAAATTGGGTTAAAAAAGTTTTAGGGTTTTTTTTTTCCAGGAATTTCCTTTTATATATGAAACTTTTTAAGCTAAAATTGCAGATTATTGAAAAAAAAAAAAATTTTTTAAATTTTCACAGCCTTTGCTTTAAAAAAAATTTGTGAAACCCTGTGGGGGTCTATAAAAATCAATGCCCCTGGTATATCAAATTTAAAGGGGGTTTTTTATTTTCCCAATATTCGGTTCTATTTTGGGGGTTTTTATTAAGTTTTAGCACCTTTTGGGGTTCCCCCAAAATGAAATGGGGCCCTAAATTAAAAACGTTTTTAAAATGAACCCCAAAATATAGTAGTGCTCCCCCTATTCTGGGGCTTATGGGGGAGCCCAAAAAATGCACTAGGGCCCCCAAAATGGGATATTTTCTAAAAGGGGAGACCTGGGGAATTGATATTAAAATTGCCCCTTTAAAATAGTCACATTTAACCCTATTCCAGGAATAATGGGTAAAAATTGAAAATTTGCAAAAAAAAGGGGAAATTTTGAAATTTCACCCCCCACTTTGCTTTAATTTTTGTGAAATTCTGAAGGGTTTTCAAAATTCCAAATATGTTGTAAAAAAGTTAAGGGGGCCCAGTTTCCAAAATGGCGCCAAATTATGGGGTAATTTTTAAAAAATGGGGAGGCCCCTCAAAGCCAAGTCAGAAAATGGAAATTTGGGTTCCCTTTAAAAAAAAGTTTTAAATTTCAAATTTTCTTGAAAAAGTTAGAAATTTTTTACTAAATTTTAAAGCCCCCCTAATGTCGTAAAAAAAAAAAAAAAAGACATTTAAAAAATGATGCCCCAAACCCATTGTGGACATATGGTAGGGTGCTGGTTATAAACTATTTTTTTGGTGAATAATTATCTGTCTTGCAAAGCAGAAATTTTTGCCCAAATTTCAAAATCGCTAATTTTTTTTCCCAAATTTTTTTGAAAATTTTTTTATTTTTCCAAAAAACAAGGATTGTATTTGGGTAAAAAATTTTCCCTTTCTAACCCTTTAAAACAAAATGTGTCACGATAAAAAACTCTGAATCCAAAGGAAAGGAAAAGGTCAAAAAGTTTTAATTTTCACATAAAAAATTTAAAACTTTTCAGATTTCCCAAAAAAAGGGCTGTTTTTCAGGAAGGGGCAAAACAGGCTGGGTTTTCCCTTTAAGGGGTTTAAAAAGAAATTTTTTTCCCCCATTTTTGTGGTTACCTAAAGGGGGAAGCATACCGAAACAACCAACAAATTTTGAAAAATTCAGGCCAAAAATCCCCCAAAGAAATTCCAAAGGTGTGGAAATTTTGTTGGCATGCACCTTCCTTAAAACCCCATGTTCAGGGTGGGGATGTGTAAGCCAAAAAGGTGGACATTTCCAACATATGTTTAAATAATTTTTTTTTGTCATAGATTAAAAGGTTTTATGTAGTTTATTTTTTCTTTGTATTAAACCCCCATTTGTTCAATTAATTTTGTGCTTTTTTGGGTACCAAAGCGAGTGGGACACTAAGTATTTTCCTAGTTCATTTTATCTGCAAATGAGACAGATTTCTGGGACAATATTGGTGTTCAGCCAATGATATAAAATTCTTTACACCAACAGTAACACTTTATCTGTTTAGATACTGGTGCATGGTGAGCAGAATGAAATGGCGCGTCTTAAAGCTGCTCTCATCCGCGAGTATGAGGATAATGAAGAGGTTGATATTGAGGTTCACAATCCCAGGAACACAGAAGCTGTGACCCTAAACTTCAGAGGAGAAAAACTGGCGAAGGTAAGAGGTCGCATATAAGAAGCCTGTAGTTACAACTGCAACAGAATTGGATTTAACCCAATTATGTCAGCGATATGTTGTTCGCCTCATTCTGTGGTCTCCACATCCGTGTTTCTAGGGATGCTTGGATACAGAATCTGCTTTCTTCCTAACAGGTCATGGGGTTGCTTGCTGATAAGAAGCCAGGGCAAGGTCAAAGAATTTCCGGGATCCTTGTAAAAAGGAACTTCAACTATCACATTCTTTCTCCAAGTGACCTCTCCAGTGAGTACACATATTAACCCTCTAATGGTTTTGGGTTAGGCTGTTGAGTGCGCTGCCTGCTATGTATTATTTTAGGTAGCGTTTTAGATGCCAAATATTAAAGCGATTACATGAAAATAAAGCTTAGCCATTGTATGGTACAGGGTTATACTTTTTAATAGACTTTATTAGTTTCTCCCTGGTTTCATGACCTCTGCTTGCTGTCAATGAAAATGAATTTGCTTAAACCCAAAAGTTGTAAATCTGAGCATACCTTGTACATTTCACAGTTAAGGATTTGCTTTCAGTCCTCTGACCAGAATGACACATGGTGGGAAATAGATTTATACTCTGCTGTATTTGAGGATTGTATCCGCTCCAGCTGTTATATGTATTGTAGTAACAATTTGCATGTGTTTGTGGTTTATGTGGGCTCTTTTTCTGTACTACCATTTACTGTTTATACTCCTTATGCTGTAGAAAAGGAATACTGATACCAGGACTACTATGAAAGTCCATATAATCTATAAAGGAGCTAGTAATGTCATGTTCCAGGTTTCCTTTAACTTTCTGCTTTCTCATAGGTTACACAGATCTGGCGATGAGCACTGTGACACAGACACAAGCCATTCCTTACACAGGCCCTTTCAACCTGTTATCTTACCAGTTACAGCAACTCACAGGTTTGTGATTCTTGTCTGGTACATCCATTGAAATGGGACTGCCCTCTCCCATGTAAAGCTCTAAACTAAGACTTGCTTGTTTAAATGTGTTGAGGTCGAAGTTTATCAGTCATATATTTTTTTTAACCCCTTAAGAGCCTACATTTTATAGTTTGTGCCTCCCTGCGTTTAAAGTCACAATTTTATTTTTTCAATGACGCAGTTGTATGAGGACTTTGCGGGAGCAGTTGTATTTTTGGGGGGCATAGTTTAAGTTTACATCTGCAAAAACTTTTGCAGCGTGAACATAAAAAAAGTTTTTCTGCATTTGTTTTTTTTTTTTTTAAAGAATTTTTCATTTTCAAAAAGCTTTACTGACAAAAAACAGAATAAAAGTAGCAAAGTATGTCAGACATGAAAGCAAATATGCTGTTAAGAACAGTAGGCCTTGCAAAGAGAAAACAATGAACATCAAATTATTATGTACCATAATAATTACAGTCAGGCTTTTAAAAATGATTTTTATGCCATTCACATTTCACACTAGATAACCTGTTAGATTAATTCTACAGGTTGTTACGGACCTAATATGTGTAAGGTGTTTTTTGGGTGTAATGTATGTACAATAATTTTTTTAGCTAAATATTTTATTTTTTTCCACGTTTTTTTTTTTTTTTACTAGACTTTTTTTTTTTAATGCCAGTGGGTGGTCGTTAGGGGGCTAATATTCCATACAAACAAGAAGTCATTCTTCTCTCAGCACAACTAAAAGTGTAGGCATCCTTTTTCCCACTATTATGGCCCTAGTGGCTATCTGGGAATTTTAAAGTGCACCTATTATTTAAAAAAGTATGTTGATATGTCAGAGTTAGGTCATCAGTTTTGATTGGTGGTGGGCCAAGTGTGGAGTGCCCTGCCATACACCGATACCAAGGGTTTAGAAATGCTCTGCTAAGCACTGCACTCTTCTGGCTGTATTTGTCTCTATATGACAATGCAGGTTTAGCAGTGTACGGCTCACCAAAAGTGTCAGATATCATAGCTGGGGGGGTCATAGCACCTCACCAATCAAAATTGATAGTTTGTCACTGAAATTGGAGGTATACGTTAACTTTAGTCATTAACATAAGTCATTCTGTCCTTTATTGTTAGGCCCCTTCCACATTTGTGTTTTTGATCAGTCTTTGCAAACCAGCCAGGGGGCGCGTCACACACGGAGAAAAGCCATAAGGCCGGTTTCACACTCGGCAGTTTTTGGTTTTTATTATTTTTAGAAAAACACCACTGCAGTTTATGATGCAGTTTTTTGAGCGGAAGCCAGAAGTGGATTCAAAAGGAATACGAAATTTAGAAGAAGAACTTAAACTTCTGCATCCTGCTGGATCAGAGCTTGGCCCCAAAAACTACAGCAGTGTTTTTCTACACTAATGGAAACTTTTTCACCGTTTCCATGTTTTGGACACACTCTTGGTGTTGAGGCCTTACTAAAAGAAAAGCCTTGATTTGTTCCTTCTATGGGGACATTAAGTGCTCCTTTTGAACATGTTTTTACCTTATCAGGTGAAGTGGAAGAAATTGAAGTAAATGAAAAGGACTGTCTGAGGGTCTTCAAGGCAATCACCGTAGTAAAGGAGCAAGGCATAGTTATACTTGAGGTGAGCATATTTTTCTATTTATTTTTTCTTCTTCTTGTAATTGAGAGATAGTAGGTAAAAGGAACTAGTCGAGGTTGCTACCTTTTCTGTAAAACAATTTCTTTGCTGAAAGAGTGGCATAGCTTAGACTGTTAAAAATGCAATGATGCTGGTTGACACAGGTGGCAAACTGAAAGCAAAACAGAGAGTAGCCAACAGCAGTTGCATGCAAGTAATAGACCTGGCATAGTTCAAAAAGAAATGTAGGGACTTAAAGGGGTTTTTCCACGAAGTGAGTTCCTTAGCTGTTATCTGCTCAGCAGAGAATATAAACAAAGTATGATGAGTCATGAACGGCTGCAGGGGTGAGAGGGAGGGAGGTAATCAGAGAGTGAGGAAGCAAGGGAGCGTCTCTAAAGTTTACTCAAATAATAACATTACAACAGTGGATTTTCTATACAGCAGACAGACTCATACACTGCACTTTCTCTCCAGCCCCTTCATGTTCCCTGTCATCAGATAAGAAGTGCAAACACGCAAGCAGGGCCAGATCAACTCCTGTCAGTGTCCTGGTCGTGTCTAATGCAAACTTTTAAGTAGCTAAGGGCTTGTAAAGAAAGCTGTAGCTCTCAGAGGCTTCACTTTTTGAATCACATATATTTAGAAAAGTGATTAAATACCCATTTTGGAGGATCCCACGTCAACATTACATCGTGGCAAAACCCCTTTAACATTAGAAGATGGAGAGCAAGATGTACAATGTCAACGGCACAGATGGATATCTAATGACTAACAACTTGAATCCATAAACAAAACACCAAGCAATACCTGAACCTAAAGAAGAGATTTCCCTAATCTATCCCTAAAAAACCTGTCCCTGGTGCTGTTCTGAACACCAGACCCCCCCTCCAGCCCTATTATATCACTGACAATATCTCTTCCAATGTTATTTAGCTATACTGAGTTAGAGCAGTTCTTATCTCCTGCTTGTTTACACAATACCTCTATCTGCTCTTGGTTGGTCAGGTCACTCCCTGCTGTGTCTTATCAGCAGGATGGAGCTTGCTTCTCACTCTCTGATCTTATCTTTCTACTGAGAAAAAGTTTAACCCCTAGGACCATCCTGTCAGTTCTGTAGAGCACATTTATGTGTAATTACTTGAGATGACAGAGTCACTCAGCAGTTTAGTGTCTATCTAGTGTCCATCAGTAATGTCCCTGTTGCAGGCTCAGCTAGGAATAGGAGCTAGCAAAGCTGAAATGTCAGTCAGTGCTGTAGAACCACCCACAGCCTGAACAGGAAGTTGGAGCCTGAAGAGGAGGTGAAGAGTGAAAACAGCCAGATGGTACAATCCCTTCAACACTGACATGTTGCCTCAATCACCAGACCACCTGTTCTCCCTCTGTTGCTTTTAGACTTCTAGTGGGAGATACAGTGGCATGCATATTTGGAGGCTTACTTTAACAGAATGATAGGGTAATTTGGTTATCAGATCTACTGTTTAACCTGAATGCATATTCTTTCTACTAGTGGGTGGCAAACCCCTCTAATGATATGTATGCCGACACAGTGGCCACAGTGATCCTGGAGCTGCAGTCAAATCCTCGTATACAGAAAGGTAAGATGTCCAGAATTTTATGGTTGTTCATTATATATGGTTATATTTCTAACTAAACTGTAAGGATGGATTCACAAGTAGCAGTTGCATCACTGCCAAGGTAAGTCCGCTAGCCGAAATCATCTTGAAGAACGCACAGCCGTGGACCTCTGACACTATTTTAGAATCCAGCCTTATTATAGGAAACACTCCCATCTCTATGTAATACATGCATGTTGTAGTAGTCTTACAGTCTTATTTTATTCATTTGTATTGTGGTGTATTGTCATCACTCACATCAGTCCCTCACGGTTTTAAAGACTTTGACAAAGCTTTGTGACATAGCAGCCACTGATCTCTCCAATTCCTTGCACTCGACTGTACTCAGAATTCATATTGAAATCTATGGAAGTTACAGAAAAGTCACACAAGATGCATGGTCAGCTCTTTACTGAAATGTATGAAGAATGTGAAAGAATAGAGGTCACCAAATCCTTGTTCTATACAAAGGCAAGATGAGACTTGCATTTTGACATATTCTGCATATTCTCTATCAGTGGCTAAGATGGGAATACCCCTTTAACCTCATAAGCACCGGGCCTGAAAAGGCCTTAATGAGCAGCTAAATGTTTTAGTTTTTGCCTCCTTGTGTTTTAAGTCAAAACTTTTTTATTTTTCCAGTGATGCATTGTATGAGGACTTGTTTTATGCGAAATAAGTTATTTTTTGGGGCATAGTTTGATCTTACCTATAAATTGCTGCGTAATTTTTTTTACAATTTTTTTTAGCAGCGTGAATTCACATTCACACGAACCTGTTTGAGTAATTTTACAGGTTGTCATTTGAATGCCTAATATGTGTAGCAGGGGGGTTTTTTGTGTGTATAATTTTCACAATTTTTATTTTTATTTTTTCCAATACTTTCTATGTTTTTTACTTTTTTTTTTTTAAATCCCTAAAAGGAATAACAACTGTACACTTATTTTTTTATACGATATGACGCAGCATGACACAGCCTGCTGGCAGGGTAACGCACAGTGTAACCTGACAACAGGCTTACTATGCAGACAACCCTGGGGCTACTCTTGGTTCCCATGGCTGAATGTATAAATGTTCCCCAGGCTCCATCGGGTCATCAGCATTTCCAGTGCCGATAGAGAATCCCCTTTTGCTTATGCCTCGATCATGGACATTCGCAATCACAGGATTAAACGGCTGGGATCGGAGGCATCTTCCAGTTCTTGCCACTCAGAGACTGTTCTAAGAACGGACCTGTTAACTCTAGCACCCTTCCTAGTGCAGCTGCACTGCTGGGAGCCGCAAACTCGCTCTGTAGGCAGCGAGGTCTTTTGACGTCGATGCAGACAAAGAACATTCACTTCCCACCATCAGAAGACCGCAGGCAGTAGTTAAGAGGTTAAAGGAGTTGTCTCCCTACAGAGTTTCATAGGATGCATGAATGAAATACTCTGTCACTTCCTGGTTCAGACTAACTGTAATTTGCATACAGCTCCATGGTGTATTCAACTCTGTGTTTTCAGTTGCTAATTAGTACAGATTAGCTCAGAAGCTTCTCTGAAACTACAAGCAGGACTTTTTATCTGATCCCTCAAACAAAAGCCCTAATTAGTGCTGTTTACTTTAGATAAATCAAGCTTTTTACTGCTGCTCAGCACAGAGGCTGCTGCAACCTGTGTGATGACTTCACTCACTGCTGTCACTTAGAACAAACAGCAGGAGGGAGAGCTGTACACAGGTCGGTTACTGAGGGAACTGAAATAGCCAGGGAGGTGATTAATTCACTTGTATCTCCTTAACAAAAACAGATGAACTAAGCAATATATTTGGAAAATGTCTTTATTTTGTGTTCCCTACAATTTGAAAGCTATTCTTTGTAGCGAGACAACCCCTTTAACTGTTTTCACATCCTGCTGCTGGGAAAAGCAGAAGGGATCTGGATGGCAGAGGACACTAGGCAAATGCCCCTTATTATGGGAAAGGCAAAAAATTTTGTAAAGGGCTGTTCCGGGACTTCCAAAGTTCGTTTATCCAACGGGACATGATTAAAAATAGAAAAAAAGAAGCATACTCCCCTCTATCCCGGTGGCTGTCCCATTCATCATGCACGTGACCCCTGTGGCCTGTGATTGCCTGCACCTAGGAAGTGAACAACGAATGTTTCGTGCTACAGTGAGATGAATGGGACGACCACCGGGACGAAACAGGAGCGACATGTTAACTACAAACCTTTGTACCCAAATGTGCTACCATTATCTGAACATACCCAAGTTTTCAAATACAGGTTGGCCAACTTGCTGTTCACAGTGACTGTGACAGAGTCCGATGAAAACCGAGAGGTTTCAGGGCTTGTTGTTGAGCTAGGTGCAGGTCTCATGTATGAGACCCGCACCTATCACACTTTCATGAACTAGCCTATCCTATTGACCCTTTAATTTGGGCTTGTATTAGACAACTTCTTTAACTGAACATAACAAATTTCATTCAATGTGTAGATTGTTCAACGACTCTCCGTATATGTTGAAGAGGTGTCCAATTTATTAAATAACATGATCTTAGTATAGATCATGTGTAAATCCCATTTACACATTGTTAAAAGAAATTATAGTTATGATACTGTTGGTCATAGTGTATAGAAATACTGGGACACACACATGCCCAGTCATTCTGTAAGGCAGGCAATAGAAATAGCTTTCTGCCTGCTTGTCAGTGGAGGAGCAGAGCCTATTCAGTGGCATGGTAATATGCAGAAACATTGAAAGATACAGCTCACCGACTCTTCACATGCTGTGTATACCAAGCAGATAAATGGGGTGCTCGGATCCGGTCCTTAGGCAGGAGGGCATAGGTAAACAGTCCAAAGAGAAACTTTTTTGATCACCTGAGGGTGTGAATTATTTTTTTTTTTATATAAAAATTACAATTTTTAATTCTTATTTGTTAAAAAAAGAACATGTGGGGTATACATGCCGCTTGCATCAGGCTAAAAAAAAACTGACTCGTTTCAGACAGAAAACGTCCTTAGTCTTGGGTGGATGAGCTACATACTGCTAAACATTTAAAAGAAGAAAAGCCAATGATGCATGACTTTGAAACACGAAAGGTGGAGCCACCACCCACACATTTCCAAGAATGGATACAGAAACAGCCCAACTTTATTAAATTGCCAAATTCCAATGCACAACAGAGCCCCATAGATCTATGAATACCTAACATATACATGACAACTACACCTGACAACAAAATAATAAAAATACTGAAAAAATATTAAACTTTATATGAAAATACTAAAAAAAGAAAAATTGGTAATATAGCTGAGAAGACTCATTCAGCAGTGAAAGTAAGAAGAGACTATATTTTCAGCTGCCAGAAGGGGAAGGAGACCTATTCTGTCCAGCGCCCATCCTAGGAACGCAGATTAGCCATTGCACCAAAGGGAACCTGTAGTATAAAAAAAATAATGAAACTGTATTTTTATGTTAGGAACATTACAAATTACCTTAAAACAGATATTAATAGCATTTCATGACTTTTGGTATAAAAAAAACTCAAAGGTTAAAGATGAAATTAATCTGAAGCACATTTTCCCCCCCAGCGGTGAGTCATAGAGCAACTAAAGTGGACATGGAAGCATACAAGAAGAGGCTGGAGATCATGCTGCAGTAAGTATGGATGGTTGTGGAGCCTTACGGTTATGTTCATTATAAATCACTCCTGCTTTCTACTAATACCACTTGCCTAATAAAGAAGTAACGTAACCTTACCATTCCCTCCAACTAGCGCAGTAAATGTCTATAATTTAGCATTAATGCCACCTGATTAGCTTTGTGTACTGCACCTGGTCATGTAAATTACCCATCACATTGTAGTAGGTACTGTCTCACTTTCTGGATTATTGGATCCTCACTGTGTATAACACTGTTACAGAATGCCAATGTCTGGTTATGTCTAACTTTCTGAATTATTGTATCATCACTTTGTATAACAATGTTACAGAATGCCAATGTCTGGTTATGTCTCACTTTCTGGATTATTGGATCCTCACTGTGTATAACACTGTTACAGAATGCCAATGTCTGGTTATGTCTTGTTGCAGGGACATGTTTGGTGAGGAGTGTGTTAGCAGTAACAATGACACCAATATCACGGTCACCGTGGACGGGAAGTCGGCCAACCTGTGTTTGGAGAGTCGGGTAGGTTCAATTCAGATAATGGTAGCACATTTGTGTACTCGGAGGTCTTCTTGCCTTCCCTATAATTGATGTCTGTTATTTAAGGGGAATTTACCCTTAATTATCTGCCATCCAGGTCCCTTTAGCCCTTCCCAGCACCAGGATGTAAAAAAAAAGAAAAAAAAACACTTAAAGAGCTATTCCCATTTTGGAGATTTATGGCATCTATACAGAATATGCCATCAATGCATGAAGGTGTAGGTCTTATCTCTTGGACCCTCGTCTATGGTTCGAATGGGAATCTGGTGACTTCTCTTCCTGATTTTCAGCTTTCACATTCCTCATACGCTTCAGTAAAGGGCAGACCATGCAGCTTGCAGGGCTTTTTCTGTAACTCCAATAGATTTCAATGGAGAGGGCTGCATGGAATCAGTAGTAGATATAAGGCATTATTTTCTTCTAAAGGGGTTTTTCATCAAAAACATTGATGATTGATTGGTGATAGGATGTATTCCAAACAATATAGTCTTCCAGGTATATATTTAAAAAAGTAGAATTTATGAGGTCCCGTTTAAAAAACATTATAACAAACGTCCATTTCATTGACACGTTTTGAGCCTAACTATGGGCTCTTAGACATAATAAGGCGATAGGATGTGCCATCAGTGTCCAGTGCCAAAAAGGGCCACCAAAACTTCTCACTCTAAATGGGGAAATGACCGCACTTGCACAGTTACTCTCCACTCATTTTAGTGTCAGTTCCAACTATAGCCCATTGCAACCCCTTAGCTGTACTTGGAACTCCTGTTGAAATGAATGGAGAGTAACCCTGCAAGCGTGGCCACTTGTCCATTCAGAATGGAGAGTTTTAAGGGCCCATTCTGGAGATAGGTGTGGGTCCTGGAGGTATGGGTTATGCCATCAAGGTTTGTGATGGCAAACCCTTTTAAACATTATTTGACTGTTCTGCAGTTATATCTATTCCTTGAGTAGCTGGGTCACAATTGGTATGTGCTTACAGATCACAGATGCATTATATCAGGGGGGATGTGTTCTGGATTTTACAGATTACATGATAGTAAGGAAAATGACACCATTTTTGACAAACTCATAATCTTCTCCTTTATTTCTCCTCTTAGACTGTAGAATATGAAGAAGGATTGGATGAAGACGAATCCCTGCGGGATTTGGTTCTTCTTTCAGCTCAAATTCTGTACGACGCCCTCATCCCGGCCAACCTTTAACTTGTCACCTTTTTGTGTGTTTTTTTTTTATTATTAATGTATTTGCCGCTTGCATATGATTGAGTTGACAATTGCTGGATCTGACTATTGCTGGATCTGCCCAGATCATCTCAAGTGGTGTCTTTCTTGATGTAAATAATTAGTTGTGATAACTGATACCAGAACTGTGACTAAGAAGCAACAGAACATTAAATATTTTATAACTGTTTACTTAGTTGTGCACATTTTATTCTATATCCAATGAGCATAGGTAAAAATATACATATGAATAAAAGAAAATGGCGTCGTACCAAAGATGATCACCAGTGGTTTAACCATGTAAAATGAATCTCAACAGATATATCAAGTTTAACCAGGAAACCTAACGAAACCGCTAAGACATGGGTGTCAAACTGCGCCCTCCAGCTGTTGGGAAACTACAACTCCCATCATGCATTTATATGATCTATAACAGTGGGCATGATGGGAGTTGTAGTTTCCCAACAGCTGGAGGGCCGCAGTTTGACTCCCCCTGCGCTAAGACGTAAACTATCAAGGTATATCAAGTTTGTATATGTGCGAAAATAGCAAAACATGCAGCATTAATGTTGAAAAGTAAAGAAATTTAAAGGGGTTGTCTCACCATGCTGTTTCACAGAGCCACAGGCAGCTTCAGACTCGCACTTGCTGGTTAGGCTGTGGGTGGTTATATAGCAGTGATTGACATATCAGCTTTACTATTCCTAGTTGATTCTATTTGGCTACATTTACACAAAGGTTTTTGGAGCTGAAAGTGTCAGCACCGGAAATGCATTTCCGTGTCGGAAATTCCCTGCATGCAAGTGCGGACTTCTAACAAGGAAATGGACTGAATGTCCGAGGCAGATTTTTTGCCTTCTGTATTTTAGTATGGTCAGCGCATAAAACTCCTCAAAAAATTGACATGTCAAATGACAACGCTGATTATACATTGTAAGGGCTTGTTCACACAGAGTTTACACTCCGTGTTACAAGCGCTTTTAGGATCCATCTTGGGGTCCGCACTGTCGGTCCCCAAGACAGATCTAAACAATCAGCAGTGAGATTCACTGCTGTCTATGCCAAACAGGCAGTGGATTTCAGATGAGGGAACGCCGCTGCGTGTTTCAAAAGTGCAGCTCGGCTCCGTCTTGAAAAGAATTGCATGTCAACTCCGTGTGAACAAGCCCTAATCATGGGAGCTGTTTAAGGTTTTTCAGACCAGCTTTTAACCCCTACCCTGGTCAGATGGACAGACTAAGCCCAGGTCACAGTAGGTAAGAATACCCTCTAATATAGTAACACGTTTAAAATCCTTAATGATGCCAATAAAACACGCACTATAATGCATAAAACACACAAAAATTAACATAGATATGTTCTATCCTGCCTCACATTCAATCCATATGGGGTTCTGGTGAAAAATCCAACCCGCCTCCCTACTTTTTAGACAAGTCTCCAGTCTTAGAAGGAGCCACCTTCTCGGTGCCCATGAAACTGAAAGACGACGTCTCCTGAATGCATTTGGGAAAAGTGACGGGACAAGATTTAACTCGTCTCAGAGTCCGACACATCTCTACGGATACGATCCTTAGACGGGCCCCTAGTGCCACTTACATCTTGCAGTTTACATGCAGTGCAACAAATTAAACATACAACCAACTTTGTGTTGCAACTGATGTAAGATTTTACCTGAAATGTAATATCATTACTGTAGGATGTAAACTAGCCCGACTTATGAACATGTTCACACTGTGTGGCCACATTTATTTAAACCATTTCTATTTAACCAGTTTGCTTCTCTAGGACTAACATAAATTAGGGGACAAACGAGAACATTTTTTCTATACTGTCATTGACATTCAGGGGTGTAACTAGAATTCATAGGGCCCCATTGCAAAATGAGATGAGCCCTCACTACCTTATGACTATAAACTAAAACAGAATAAGTAGCAATAACTAAAGATATAAAATATACCGCCAAATATCGGGGAACCAGAGGTGTAATGTAAGGCTAGGTTCACACGGCTTAAATGCAGGGCGTAATTATGCCCCGCAATTACTCCGTGGGGGGCTGGCACCTCGCCGGCCCATAGACTTGCATTACCAGCGGCGCGTATACGCCACTAGTAAATGACATGTCACTTATCTCCCCCCTCGGCGTATTCGTCGAGCAGGGATAGGAGACGTAATCCATAGTTCTCTATGAGAACTGTGGATTACTGTAATGACTGAGACGTATTCCAGCCGTAATTTGCGCACTCCGGCGCGTAATTACGAACACAAATACGTCCAATTTTAAACCGTGTGAACCTAGCCTAAAGCTTCTATGAGCCAATGCAAAATCTCTAATATGGCCCCCACTTACTAGGTGCCATTTCTAATACTGGTACTTTCATATGCGGCAGAGAGGCCTTTGGGCGCCTTCAGGCTTCTCGGCCTGGTAGCTGCTACCTCTGCACCCCCTATAGCTACGCCCCTGCAGCTACCCCACATAGTAGAGCTGGAGATCAGAAAGCCACAAACTACTTGTTTCCTACAAAAAGGAACACTATTCCTCTACCTGAGTGGGGCCTCCTCAGACTCTGGGCCCCATAACGGTTGCTATAGTTACTCACATGTTGAGATACAAAATGGCATGAATGCTAGTAATAGTTATATGGGTGCAGAGGCAGCGGGTGCTACCAGACCCTGAAGTCTGAGGGGGCCCAAAGCTCCCTCTTCCACATAAGGAGACATCAGTGTTATAAAGGACACATGCTAGGTGGGGCCCTTTTATAGATTTTGCATTGGGGCCCTGGTGCTGTAAATTAGGCCTCTGGCCCTGAGCGCTATATATCAAATACAATGATTGGAAATATTTGGTGCTGTATTGCCACAACAGTTTTGACAAGAAAATGTTCCAGGAAGAGACAAAGCCGGCCCCCTGCTATACCTAGCATCTGACACTAGATAGCGCTGTCCGAACTGAAGGTGCCGCTATACCCAGCATCTGACACTAGATAGCGCTGTCCGAACTGAAGGTGCCGCTATACCCAGCATCTGACACTAGAGAGCGCTGTCCGAACTGAAGACGCCGCAAGGAGGAAGAAGCTGCTGCATTCCGTGCGGAGCTGGGGAGGCGTGGCCTGTGGGAGATCTGGTCATGTGATCACCCCACGCTCCTCCTCTCCCGGAGCCGGACCGACACCTGTGTAGGGATCAGTAAGTGTCTGTATTACGCGAGGTTCTGTGTCTCCTGGGCACTGCCGGTATCACCACATGGAGCTGCCTCCTCAGCTCTGGTTCTCCGGCTGCTGCAGGGAATTCTGGGAGTTGTAGTTTTGCAGCTGCTGAAGAGCCACAGTGTGGAGACAACTAGTCCTGTGGTTCATGGGGAAGGGAGAAGTAAACTCACCTCCTCCAGTGACCGGGCTGCAGGGCTCTTCGCCCACACTGCTGCACTGCAACTCAAGTCATGTTTCCTGTCTATCTACATACATACATGTTCTATATTCAGTATCTATCTATGTTCTATCAATCTATCTCATAATGTTGTATAGGGGTCCCTCTCAGGGGGAACTACACCATCATGCTTATATCTATCTCTTTACTTAACTATACTATATCTATTCATCTACTCCAGGCATTCTCAAACTGCGGCCCTCCAGCTGTTGGGAAGCTACAACTCCCATCATTCCCACTGTTATTGATTATATAAATGCTTGATGTGAGTTTTAGTTTCCCACCAGCTGGAGGGCCGTAGATTGAGGATGCCTGATCTAGTCTATTGCTGTTGTGAAACTACAACTCCCAGCATGTCCCTAGAGCCACCGTATGTTAGAGCATGTTGGGAGTTGTAGTTTCACCACCGCTCTTTGTCCTGTTCTCTTGAATGTCACCCATTTACAGTGCTGGACCCCCAGCCCCAATTCCAAAAAAAAGACAAAAATGTAAAATGTGATGAAAGCAAGAATGCGCTGATTGGCTACATCTCAGGTTATGTTCACACGTCGGGTTTTTCCGATTGGGTAAATCCAATGTGTAATCCTGGGCATAAATCTGTGGTACCTGGAATTTCTGCTGCAGATTTTATCTTTTCTGCCTTTTCGTTAACAGCAAATCCAAGAAGGATCCTCTTCAAAGAATTGTGGTGTCCACTTTTTTTTTTTTACAACACTGTGGATTTTAAATCTGAGCTGTGGAAAATCCACAAAGACTGGAATAAAATCCGTTGAATGCCCGACCTGCAATATTATAAGTACAGACCAGCTTGCACAAGGATTTTAACATGGAATCCAAATTCAGTTCCACGTTAATATCCGTTGTGTGAACATAGACTTAAAGGAGTTGTCTCACGACTGGATTTCATCCTACCTTGGTGCTGTCCTAAGAGCAGTAGTTTTGAAATCATGGGCGGGAGCACTGGCTTCCTGGAGTCCTCTC
This sequence comes from Phyllomedusa bahiana, assembly GCA_025379985.1. NCBI lineage: Eukaryota > Metazoa > Chordata > Amphibia > Anura > Hylidae > Phyllomedusa > Phyllomedusa bahiana. The sequence goes on along the minus strand of JAODAL010002356.1, from coordinate 175,874 downwards.
CCCCCTCCCTTCATCTAGGTGACGTCATCTGCTGCGCTCGCTCCCGAGCTAACAGCATTGGAAGGGAGAACATCTCAGATCACAGAGTTCTCTTTCCCCTGCTGCTCACCATTCAATAGCATCCACCGTGTACACAGCACTTATTTCTCTCCCCATACATCCATACATGACCCGGGCCAGGGGTTCCCAGCACATGGAATTGAGCAGGGGGGAAGCGATTCAAATAATCTCTGATGTGTTGTATTTGCATGGAGTTATCTCAGTGCTACATCTGTCTGTGTCTGCTTAATTACTATTCACTGACTGTTGACTATTTCCTGCCTGAATCATTCACTTCAGCAGTGAAGCTGGTTAGGTAAACAGGAGAGTGAATGCTAATTAGGCTGACTCAGAGCTGAAATAGTTAACAGCAGTGAATAATAATTAGGCTGAGACACAGATAAGGCAGCAGGGGAACTGACAGGGGCTGCTAGTATGCCTGCTCTAAATCACTGAGCTGTGCCGCAGGCAGAACGAGGACAGAGAGAGAAAGTACAGGAGATAGTTAAACTTGTGTGCTCGCTCCCGCTGCGACCTGTTGTGATAAGATGCCGGAGATACAGCCTATCAGGGAGAACAAGCAGGTCGGTGACTATAGAGACCTCAGCAGCCTCTGAAGCCACTAAAAACAAGTTATCTAGAAATCAGTAGGAGATTTGTTATTGACATATATTTCAAATGTGCTTGTTTTTTGAAGATCTTTAATTTGAATGACAATCTTTGTAGTGAGACAACCCCTTTAACCCCTTGAGCACCAGACCTGCAAAAATTGCTAGTTTTTGCCTTCTTGCATTTCAACAGTTGTTACTATTTTTTCAATAAAGCAGTTGTATGAGGCCTTGTTTTATAAAGGAGAAGCTGTGTTTTTGGGGGCATTGTTTAAGTTTCCATATAAATTACTGCGGAATTTTAAAAAAATAAAAAAATATGCAACGTTAGCATAAAAAAGTGCTTTCTGCATTTGTTCTTTTAAAATATTTATTTACGCCATTCACATTTCACACTAAATAACCTATTAGATTAATTCTACAGGTTATTACAGTCATGTAGATACTTAATATGTGTAGAGTTTGTTTTTTTGGGGGTAATATAGGCACAATAATTTTTTATTAAATATTTATTTTTACAGTTTTTAATCCCATGAAGGGCTAATTATTTGTACACTTTTATTTTACACTTAGTAATGTATTAGCATACTCTTGGATTAGTTTGACACAGGCTGCAGTCAAAGCAACACACAGTGTGCCCTGACATCGGTCATGCTATACAGACAGCCTTGGTGCTGCTGTAGGTCCCCCAGGGATGACTGTATGGATACTACCTAGGCTCCATTGGGCACTGGGAATACTTGTAACCTGATGGAGCAGGGGAAATCCATATGACTATGGTGCATTCAAAGGGTTAAAAAACTTCCTCCTGATATTAACAGAGACTGCTCTAGGAACAGTGCTGTTGTTTACAATGAAGCAGTCATCAGTGTGTGATGACGGCAAAGGACATCCACTTCTTTGCCTTTTTGTGACTCTTCCAGTCTCTCTGCATCTCAGATACAACCTGCTGATGATGCTGTGTGACACTCTAAGCTCAGTGGCCACTTCCGTCTGAGAGCATCCTGCTTGAAGCCTCACTATGGCGAGATGCTGTTCATCAATTGTAAGGTGTTGTCTTGGTCTCATGATATCAAAATGTGAACAGCAAGATGAGGAGGACTGTTTAAATCCCAATTCAAAGTGATCTCCTAAATTTATTGGGTGATTCAGGGATCAAACACCTGAGAATTTTTTTAAATGGAAAAATGGTTAACTTTCACCTTCCGACGTGTCTCCTATGTTCTGTTTTAAATTAAAATTGGCTATAAGAGATTTCCAAATCATTGCATTCTTGTTTTCTTTACATTTTACACTGCGCCCTAACTTTTTTTTAAAAATTGGGGTTGTATAAATATTGTCTTTACAGAATCAGTAAGTTATGTTGCCACCAGGAAATCAGGACAGATCCCTGAAGATTTTACCTTTGGATGAGAATGCGGGTGCCGAATACCCATCATACTGTCAAGTCATTGTACAGGACACTAGATTTAACCACTTGACCTCCAGTGACATACCAGCCTCCATTTAATCCTAACACGTGATTCTTTATGGAATTCTTATAAAAATTACCTTGATTCATTGTGTATTTATATGTGTAACTTACATAACATCATTTCATAAGAACATCTAATAAATAATCAAGAACCTGCAGCTCTTATACATCTCGATCATTGCTTCTTGCAGATTTCTGCTGTGAACATCAAGATGATTTCTTGGCCCCGCATCATCCTCTTTGGAGACTCAATCACTCAGGTAAGGAGATTTTCTGCTTGCTTGCATCTGCAGTCATAGCGAGTGTGATTTGCAGTCTGGGTAAGTGCTGAGACGTCACTTCGGTGTATAAATGCCATCGGGTCCAGAGAGGGTCATTTATAATCATTACCGCTCTGCGTCATCATCATCATCTCGCTATAAAGACATCGCCAGCATATTAGCCACGGAGAGCGGCTACAACTCTAAATTTAGCTTTCTGTCCGAACAGGGAAGTAAACCCATGCCATATGCCTTACCGGCTCGTCGGACCCTCACCCCCATTAACCAGAGCAGGCTTGACTTTTTCCTGTGTTGGATGGTTGAGCATTAATTTACGTTGATAGCTGTAGCAGGGCCATATTTCCCATTGGACACACTAGGCAGTTGGCTGGTGGACCCACAAGTATATTGGCCCCAGGTGAGGTATGCTTGTCCCAGGAATACAAGAAACATACCCTGTATCCCTTGGTTGGCTTATTTTACTGTTTGTATGTTTTTAGGATGTGCAAACAAATAAAACCCATGGTGGAGAAGGGAGCCAAAGGCTCCCTGCCCTGCCAATCAGTCTTGTAGGCTGCTGGCTGTCGCTGTCCTGACATAAGTGGCATAATAATACGGGAGTGCTTGGTGGGGGCTACAGGCATGGCCTAGTGTGATGTCATGTATTTGGACAGGGCTCACTGCATTGCTATGCCCAGGGGCCCACAATGCTTTTAAGAAGGGTCTGAGCTGTAGGAGAATGGGGCTCTAGAATTTGGACACTTCTGCAAAATCTTGTGCTGCCTTAGGCTTGGTTCACATCTGCAGCTGAGGTTCTGTTCAGAACCTCTGGCGCAGAGGTAAAAACAGAAGCCAGGAGACACCAACAGACACCCACAGCGCCCGACAGAACCTATTAATTACAATGGGTGGGTCGGGCTTCAGCCGTGGTGTCCGTCATTGAGATGGAAAATATAGCGCGAAACCTGCACTGTTTTTTCCACCCCAACGACGGACACCACAGGGGAAACCCAACAGATCCAGTGTCCGTTTTCACCTCAGAGCCAGAACCTCTCAGGCAGATGTGAACCGAGCCTTACTGAACTTGCTTTATGTTCCCTGCAAAAGTTTTCGGGATTGTTACAAATGTGTTATGTTTTATTCTTATTAGTTCGCCTTTGAAGCAAATGGCTGGGGAGCAACACTGGCCAATAAGCTTGTAAGGTGAGTAGAACTCCATTTACACAGCACAGAATAGGGAAACGTATTACTATTGGTGAAGCGTAGAACCAGTGCAGCAGTCTCTTCCCCAAGAGCAGTGTGCACTCTGAGATCCCGCCCGTTTTTTCAGACGCAGGTGATAGCCTTATAAAAAGTGGCACAGGGGCTTCATAAATATGGCGTTCTGGGACCACCTAATGCTGGCTTAGTGGACAATGTGGTTTCTCTCTTGTTGCAGAAAGTGTGATGTCCTCAACCGTGGCCTGTCAGGGTACAACACCAGATGGGCCAAACACATCCTACCAAAACTCATCCCTAGTTCTTGCCAAGCGGAAAACATTGCTGCCGTTACCATTTTCTTTGGTGCTAATGACAGTTCAATAAAAGGTAAGTACATGTAATGTTAACTTGTCTTCTTATAATTGGTAAGCTATGAGTAAGAACCGTATGGTCTGAAACGCGTAAACATCTTGTGGACCTCTTTTGTATATTAGTTTTACATTTTGAGTGCTGTTGTTTTTTTTATTTATTAAACGTTTTGTTGAATTTTTAACAATAAAATACCAATCAAAAACAGAATATGGGAAATGTAGAAATTGAATATCCATAAAACAGGGTTCCCATACACAGGTATACAGTAGGATATGTTATATGGCTAGTAATGTAAGAGAAAACCACAATCCAATCTATACGCTTGAGTGCTGTAGTTTTTAATTGTTTTTAATAAAGCTGGATTGATACTTTTTATTAAACATTTTACAAATTACTTGTAAATAAACATTATAGAGTATAAGCAGTATATTTAGGTGTGACAGCTATATTGAAAAATGCAGATTTGACTTAACAGTTTACTAGCAAAGTAAAACATCATATAAAGAGATTCGAAGGCAGAAGTATGGCAATACTAATACTGTATGCGCTTCCTCTGCCTATGGGGGGACATATACCTGCCTAGGGGGATATATACCTGCCTATACCTGCTCTGGGGGACATATACCTGCCTATAACTGCCTATACCTGCTATGGCGGACATATACCTGCCTATGGGGGACATACACCTGCCTATAATTGCCTATACCTGCCTATGGGGGGGACATTAAACTGTCTATGGGAGACATTAAACTGCCTATAGCTGCCTATGGGGGACATTAAACTGCCTGTACCTGTCTTTGGGGGACATTAAACTGCTTATACCTGCCTATGGGGGACATTAAACTGCCTATACCTGCCTATGGGAGACATTAAACTGCCTATAGCTGCCTATGGGGGACGTTAAACTGCTTATACCTGCCTATGGGGGACATTAAACTGCCTATACCTGTCTATGTAATTTTATTGGTATCCATTTTTATTTTTGAAATTTACCAGTAGCCGCTGCATTTTCCACACTAGTTTTCCCAGTTTTTTGTGGCAAAATTAGGTGCCTCGGCTTCTATTCGGGTCAGCTTATACTGGCCCATATACGTTATATATTTAAAAGGGCAGTTCTAGCTCATGTTCGATGCCATGCAATCCCAACCGAAATATGGGTTTATACTTTTTTACATAGAAGATTTTATCGGAGAATTTTTTCTTTTGGGAGTTTTATTTTTCTGCCCTCATATAGCAGCATTTGTCTCTATGATTTATCAGGGTCTATGGATGTCAGAGACAGGAATCCTCTGCACCAGACCACCCTCTATCAGAGTACAGTGACTTATATGTTGGAGGACTCTACAATGTAGAAGCTTCTTAGCTGATATGGTTGTGGGGGTTCCAGCAATGAAATCCCAAAGCTCACTTACCAATGTGAAGGTGTGGTGGGGGAGTCGCAGATGAGAATAGACTTGATAACATATTGTACCTCTAGTGAGCCACTTAAAATCTTCTTTGGACGAACCTAAAGCTTCTAATCTAGAATTTTAAAAATCTGTGCTCTTTGCTATGTATCAGCTTCATTATCTTGCAGGCTGTATGCTGTACATGCGGTTCCGGGTTACAAGAGTGTTAGGTTCTTTAGGTTTGTTCTAAACTCCTTCACGACCGCCCACCATCTTTTGACCTCGGGCGGTGCAGGTCGTCTGTCTGCAGCAACGCCAAAACATGTCACTGCAAACAGAGGGGTTTTGCGGCTCCCAGCGCCACAGCTGCACTAGACTCTGTTCATAGAGCAGCCTCTGCAAGGACCGGGAAGTGGAGGAAACCTGTGATCCAAAGAATTTAACCCTTTGATTGTCGCGGTCCGTGACCGTAGCATAACAAAGGACATTCCCCTACGGAATCAGGTCACTGGGAGTTTTCCGGTGACCCAATGTAGCTCGTGAAACGTCTGTACAGTCAGCCCTGGGGACATAGAGAAGCCCCATGGCTTTTTTACTTATTAAATTAAGACCCATATTCTTTTCTTCTTTGCCGTTTTTATTTTCTGATTGTAGATTTCTCATTTCGGTTCTCTGTATGTGATTGTGGGAGCGGCCATCTTGCCTGCTTTGCTTTTAACAGCATTTAGAGAGATGCTTTACAGCAGTTTCACGGACATAGGAGCCTGTGGGCAGGAGCAAACCCATTGACCCTATTTATCCCTCCCAAGAGGCGGAGCAATCACCCCGACAAAGGCAGCCCCACCTATCAGTGGCTCACCCTATAAAGCCACAGGCTCCTCCCTACACACAAAACGGGTAAACCACTGCATTGTAGATATACATAAATACTAAGGCACTAAATCACTTAGCGACAATTCAATCACAATATAAAAATCACAGTAAATATAAACGACCTGTATTTCCAATGTCCTCCAAATCCCTCAAAATTCTAACGCGTTTCTCCCTTGCCAGCACATCAGGGGATATATGATAAACGATATGTCCAAGTATGTGGGTAAGCCAGGTAGTTCCACACATACTGAAACTTATGTCCTTATAGCCTGGCTAGTAAGATGTGCTGCCCAGATGTACTGCTAAGCAGTACATCTTATTGTCCTGGCTATAAGGACATAAGTTTCAGTATGTGTGGAACTACCTGGCTTACCCACATACTTGGACATATCGTTTATCATATATCCCCTGATGAACCCTTGTAGTGCTGGCAAGGGAGAAACGCATTGGGATTTGGACATTGGAGAGCAGGTCTTATACTACATTTATTGCGGCTTTTATATTGGTATTAAATTGTCGCTAAGCAATTTAGTGCCTTAGTATTTATGTATCTACAATTCGTGTGGTTTACCTGTATTGTGTGTAGGGAGGAGCCTAGGGCTTCATAAGGTGAGCCATCGATAGGTGCGGCCGCCCCGTGGGGACATTGCCCCGCCTTTGTAGCGAAAAAAAGGGGTTAAAATGAGGGGCAATTTTGTGCTAACCTTTTCCCCAAAAAAGTGTATTCCAAATATATGGTGAGATAACTTTTAGCATTATTTATGTGATTCACTTTTTTGAAAGTTTTTTTGCTTGACTAGGAAAATTATTTTTTTAAAGCTATTATTTTAAAAATTTTACAGTGGTGCCAAAAGTATTGGCCCCCCGCAATTCTGTCAGAAAATACTCATTTTTTCTTCCTGAAAATGTTTGCAACAAAAAATTCTTTGGTTTAATACTTACCGTTTACTCGAGTAAAGCCATTTTTTTTCACCCAAAAAAAAGGGCTGAAAAACCCCCCCTGGGTTTATACTCAGTACGTGGGCACCGGGCGCTCGATGGCCCAGGCTGACAGGGACGTTTTCAGTTATATGCGGCCCCCACGGAGGCAAAAAAAATTTTTTAAAGGGGGGCAGGGGCTGCCCCAGTATCCAGGCGCTGCGCTGGCCCCGGGCACTTTTTCCTTTTTTCTTCCCCTGCATCACTCCTCCGGACGCCCCAAGGTAAAGAATCCACGCGGGGCACAGAGCGAGCGCCCTGGCCCGCATGGACCCCGGTTGGTCCACTCTCCGGAGCGGCCCGCGGCTGCCCAGAGCTCCAGGGCACAGGAGCGTGCATGTCATCACCGCAGTGCGCGCCTATGAGCGGACCCGCCTTTGCCGGAGAAGAGCGCCCCGGGAACCGAACAGCAGGAGCCGGCCAGTGGGGGAAACTGAGCAGGGGGAGCCAGGTAAGTGATTTTTTTTTTTTTAAAACGTTGCCTACACCTGCCTATACCTTTCTTAGTATACCCAAATTGCTGCCTAGTACTGCCTTAAGCCTACCTATAACCTGCCTATACTACCTTTTAACCTGCTAGTACTGCTATAACATAAACCTATACCTGCCTAAGACTCCCTATACTTGCCTAGAACTGCCTTAAGCCTACCTATCCCTGCTAGTACTACTATCCCTTTGCCTGTATGCCAAAATAAGCCTACTAAAAACCTGCTAGGTACTACCTATCCTGCCTTTAGTATTTGCCTATAAGTTTAACTATACCTGCCCATTATACTGCCTTTTACCTAGTAGAAACTACCTAAGCCTACTTATACCTGCCTAGTATTTATGGGGGACATAACCCTGCCTATACCAGCCTATGGGACATAAACTGCCTAACTGCTTATGGGGGACATTAACCTGCCTATGGGGGACATTAAAACTGCTATACCTGCCTAATTGGTCTATGAGGACATTAAACGGGTCTATGTAATTTTATTGGTATCTATTTTTTATTTTTAAATTCACCGTAGCCGCTGCTTTTTCCCAAACCCTAGGTTTATACTGAGTCAATAAGCTTTCCCCCGTTTTTTGTGGCAAAAGTAGGTGCCTCGTTATACTCGGACGGCTTATACTCGAGTATATACGTAATTTATTTTGCTTGCAATAAAAAAAAACACAAAAAGAATGAAACAAAAATCAAATCTTTGATCATTTCACCCAAAACTTCAAAAATGGCCCGGACAAAAGTATTGGCCCCCTCACCTAATATTTGGGGTAGCACAACCTTTAGCCAAAATAAACTGCGAAAACCTCTTCCGGAAACCCAAATCAATGAGTTTCTTACAATGCTCTGCTGGAATTTTGGGACCATTCTTTTTTGGGGCAAACTGCTCCAGGTCCCTGAGATTTGAAGGGCCTTCTCCAAGCTGCCATTGGAATCTTCCCAAGGTGTTCTATGGGATTCAGGTCTGGACTCATTGCTGGCCACTTTAGAAGTCTTCCCAGTGATTTTTTATCTCTCAAACCATTTTCTAGTGCTTTTTTGAAGTGTGTTTTGGGTCATTGTCCTGCTGGAAGACCCATGACCTCTGGGGAGACCCGCTTTCTCACACGGGCCCAAACATTATGCTGCAAATTTGTTGGTAGTCTTCAGACTTCATAATGCCATGCACAAGGGTCAAGCAGTCCAGTGGCCAGAGGCAGCAAAGCAACCCCCAAAAAACATCAGGGAACCTCCGCCATGTTTGACTGTAGGGACCGTGTCTTTTCTTTGAATGCCTTTTTTTTTTTTTCCTGAAAACTCTATGTTGATGCTTTTTCCCAAAAACTCTACTTTTTGTCTCATCTGACCAGAGAAAAATTCTTCCAAAACGTTTAGGCTTTTCAGGTAAGTTTGGGCAAACTCCGCCTGGCTTTTTTATGTCTCGGGGTAAGAAGTGGGGTCTTCCTGGGTATCCTACCATACAGTCCCTTTTCATTCAGACGCCGACGGATAGTACGGGCTGACACTGTTGTACCCTCGACTGCAGGGCAGCTTTGAACTTTTTTGGATGTTTGTCGAGGTTCTTTATCCACCGGCCCCAAACAATCTTGCGTTGAAATCTCTCGTCAATTTTTCTTTTCCATCCACATCTAAGAGGTTAGCCACAGTGCCATGGGCTTTACATCTAGGGAGGTTAGCCACAGTGCCATGGGCTTTACATCTAGGGAGGTTAGCCACAGTGCCATGGGCTTTACATCTAGGGAGGTTAGCCACATGCCATGGGCTTACATCTAGGAGGGTTTTGCCACAGTGCCAGGGCTTTACATCTAGGAGGTTTGCCACAGTGCCATGGCTTTACATCTAGGGGGGTTAGCCCAGTGCATGGGCTTACACTAAAGGGTTTGCCACAGTGCCATGGACTTCATCTAGGGAGGTTAGCCACAGGCCATGGCTTTAATCTAAGAGGTTAGCCAAGTGCCATGGGCTTTTAATCTAGGGAGGTTAGCCAAGTGCCCTGGGAGGTTGCCACAGTGCATGGCTTTTACATCTAGGGGGGTTTGCCACAGTGCCATGGCTCCGTCACATCTAGGGAGGTTAGCCACAGTTTCCATGGGCTCCGTCCACATCTAGGGAGGTTAGCACAGTGCCATGGGCTTTACATCAGGAGGTTTGCCACAGTTTATGGCTTTTCATCTAGAGAGGTTAGCCACAAATGCCATGCTTTACATCTAGGGAGGTTAGCCACAGTGCCATGGGCTTTACAAACTAGGGGGGGTTAGCACAGTTCCATGGGCTTTACTCTGGAGGTTAGCCACAGTGCCATGGACTTTCATCTAGGAGGTTAGCCACAGTGCCATGGGCTTTACATCTAGGGAGGTTACCACAGTGCCATGGGCTTTACATTTAGGGAGGTTAGCCCAAGTGCCATGGGCTTTTTCTTCTAGGGAGGTTAGCCACCGTGCCCTGGGGAGGTTAGCCACAGTGCCATGGGCTTTACATCTAGGGAGGTTAGCCACAGTGCCATGGGCTTTACATCTAGGGAGGTTAGCCACAGTGCCCTGGGCTTTACACTTCTTGATGACACTGCGAACGGTAGACACAGGAACATTCAGTCTTTGGAGATGGACTTGTAAACCTTTAGATTGCTCAGGCTTCCTCACAATTTGGATTCTCAAAGTCCTCAGTCAGTTCTTTGGGCTTCTTTCTTTTTCTCCATGCTCAATGGGGTCACACAAGGACACAGGACAGAGGTGGAGTCAACTTTAATCTATGTCAACTGGCTGCAAGTGTGATTTAGTTATTGCCAACAAACCCGTTAGGTGCCACAGGTAAGTTACAGGTGCTGTATTACACAAATTAGAGGGAAACATCACATGATTTTTCAACAGTGCCAATACTTTTGTCCATCCCCTTTTTTATGTTTGGGGTGGAATTATATCCAATTTGGCTTTATGACAATCTTTTGTGGTTTTCCATTGAAGACAAATTAAATTAAGATAATAATACCAAAGAATTTGTGATTGCAATCATTTTCAGGAAGAAACTGAGTATTATCTGACAGAATTGCAGGGGTGCCAATACTTTTGGCCACCACTGTATGTTTTAGTTTTTTTTGGGATATTTGCTAGCAGTGACCAATTTCCTAGTGAAACTCAGATTATAGCTTGTCTTTTTCAGTGATTTTTTTCTTATGTAATCTGGTCCCCCATTTGTGAACCTCGGAATGCAGTCATATGGGATGTGACTATCATGATGCAATTCTCGTTTTATCACAGTATGATGCAAAATGAAGCTAAAACTTGGGGGTGATTTGATTCACACTATTATCCAGAGCGTGTTCACATTATACAGCACACGCACTTCACGGGTTCATCCGGTCTTTAATGTTGATCTGTGAAAATGTCTCATGTATCGTTCTCCTCCAAATGCTCTGTATTATTCTTTCCTCCAGACTGTGTCTTATATTAGTAATGAGAGTGCCCCCTGCTGGGCACAAAGCTCTGCTGCTCAGCAGCGCAGCAGGGATTGCACACAATTGTTTTTTTAATTTCCTATTCTATTACGTCCATTTCCATAGAGGAAAACCCTCAGCAGCACGTCCCGCTGGAGGAATACGCTGAGAATCTAAGAAGCATGATCCAGTATTTGAAGAGCGTCAACATCAAGCAGGACAGAATCATTTTGATCACGCCGCCACCGATTCACGAACCATCTTGGGAAAAACAGTGCTTCACAAAAGGTAATGACATGTGGGTAACACAGAGGAGCACGCTACGTGTCTGCTGCCATAGATTCATTGTAACACACCGATCTACACAATGAATTGTGGGCTACAAAGAATCCAAAAATAACCAAGTGTATAAATAACAATCTACACCTACAAAACACATAGGCTATAAGTCAAAAGAAATACAATTTTAATTACATCACAATAAAATACAAATACATGTTGAGTCACATTATTATGACTAGCAGGTAGTATCCAGAGTAACCTCCATGTGCAGCACGGACAGCCGCTTGATCAGCTGGGAGTGACTTAGTAAGGTCCTGGTGGGTTGTCACAGGTATCTGGAGCAATGCTGACTGCATCCCACAACTGCTGGAGGGTCCATAGACGGAACACAATCAAAGTGATCCAAGACATGCTGAACTGGGTTTCATATCTGGGGAAAAAAATGGCCATAGCCAACTTTTATCTGTGTAACATGTTGCATTGTCTTGCTGGAAGATTCCATATGTCCCAGGGAAAACAGTCGGCATGTACAGTATGTGATCCGGAAGGATGGATTTATACCCAACTCGGTTGAGAGTGCCTTGTACATGGATGCGTGGGCCAGAGAAAGCCACGACAACATTCCCCAGACCATAAAGCTGCCACCACCAGTTTGTGTTCTTCAAGCATTCGTTGCACGGTGTTTGTTCTCCGATGTTTCAAATCTGTGTATCCATTTGATGAAACAGAAAATATGAGAAAGCATCGGAGAAGGCAGCCCTTTGCCAATTAGTGGAGATCCAATACTGCCATAAAAACTGAAGCTTTTTCTGCCAATGCAACTTGATTGGCAGTGACCACCCATAAATGTTGATTTTGAAGGATTTGGTCTTTCCTCAGCTTTAGCTAGGTTCACACATGTGTTATTGGTTCCATTTGGAACCTCTGTCGCAGATGCTGTCAAAAATTACATCTTGGTGACATCTTGGTGGAAACCCAATGGACCCCATTGTAGTCCATGAGGTCTGTCGAGGGGCCGTTGGTGTCAGTTTAAAAACGGACCTGGTGCAATGGAACCTCTGATGCAGATGTAAACCTGGCCTTATGAATATTATATATGTTTCTGTATGCAAATATTACTGAGCAAAGTGTCAGATATTTATTGGCAGGCAACCTCAATGTCTGCTACTAACTGTGATCTTATGTGCAGACTTGGTACAATAAAGTCCAGGACACCTTACAGTTGCAGATCTCTTGGGAGCCCCATACACAGTAGGGTTCTCTGACCTATTGTTATAGCCAAACGTATGGTAGCCCCCTGGTTAATTTTGGTGGTGAGCTTCTTCACTGTAGCCTGTCATACCACCCTTGTGCACCTTTGTAGCTGATGTTTACTTTTCACATCAATGGCACGTGGAGATCTGCAGTTTTCACATCACTTATTCGCAATGGTATCATTTTTTTTTTACACTCAATACACTTTCACCCCCCACAGTGCCCGAACAGTTCACATCAATCACTGCAAACGATTTCTGTAACTCTCAATGAGACTTCTGCCCCCCTCAACAGGTATTTGGCCCTCGTGAGTGGCTCCAGCTGTCTCAGGTGTGAAAGTGCCTTCTCCAGACTGCAGGTTTCAGCTCCTTCCACAGATGTTCAATAAGATTTAGATCAGGGCTCATAGAAGCCACTTCAGAGTAGTCCAATTAGCCATTCTTGGATGGTTTTAGCTGTGTGTTTTGGGTCAATATCCTGTTGGAGGACCCATGATCTGCGATTATCCCAAGTTTTCTGACATTTTGCTCCAGAATGCTTTGATTCTTGAGATTTCATTGCACAGATTCAGGACACCCTGTGCCAAATGCAGCAAAGCAGCCCAAAAACATAACTGATCCTCCTCCATTTGTTACAGTAGGTACAATGTTCTTTTCTTTGTTTGCTTCATTTTTGTGTCCGTGAACATAGAGCTCATGTGACTTGCCTAAAAGCTCCTGTTTTGTCTCAGCTGTTCAAAAGACATTCTCCTAGAAGATTTGAGGCTTGTCAATATGCATTTTGGTAAATTCCAGTCTCACTTTTTTAGGATTTGATTTCAACACTGTTTTCCTCCTCGATCATCTTCCATTAAGTCCACGTTGGCAAAGACAACAACAAATGATGCGATCTGGTGTGGATGTTACTTGACCTTGGAGCTCACGTCTAATCTTTTTGGAAGTTGTTCTGGACTCTTTGGTTACATAGCCTTTAACAAGTTTGTCTATAATTTTGTTTCTAATCTCCTTTGACAACTCTCTATTTAGCTTCCTTTGGTCCATGATACCAAACAGCACAGTGACTACTTTTCTTCCTTTAACAAAGTAGACTGATTAAGGTTTGAAGACACAAATTTGTTTAGCATGTCCGTATTGTCAAATTATTTTCAGTCTTTTCTAGGGGTGCCATTATTTTTGTCCAGGCCAGTTTTATTACTTTTTCTTTTAATTTATCAGTCGAACTACAATTTAAACACAATGGCTGATTTTCATTAGTTGATTTTCAGTAAATGTATTATTACTTTTGACGGTGTCAGGTTATTTCAGTGACCATTGTGTGTTTTTCTTTCATTAGTGAAAGGGTACCGCTAGGGTGTGTAGATAGAGCCTTCATGAGCTGCTTATATATTAATACGATAAAGTAATTATAGATGTGACCATAGGTACAGGTTGCATATGTTTACCCACACTAATATCTCCATCTATTGTCTTAAAGGATCCAAGCTAAACCGCCTGAACTCTGTAACTGGGACGTATGCCAAGGCCTGTGCTCAGGTTGGCAATGAGTATGGAGCAGATGTTGTGGATTTGTGGACGCTGATGCAGGAAGATTGTCTGGTAGGAGAAATTGTGACCTGTTAATGACAGAATATTGAAAACATTGCAGTTACACAGCTTATATTGCTTTGCATAATCTGTGACTTTTTCAATTACAGACATCATTCTATATGTAGTAAGAAATTACCACTCCCTACTGGCTAAAGCTTATGCTGTACCATAGTGGATGTAAGGGCCCACATGGCGTTTATTAACCCCCCTTGTGGTATCCGTTAGGACACCATGAGAAGTGTATCCTGATGGATACCACGATGGGGCTGCAACAGGAACATAGAGATCTATAGGGCAAAAATAGTCTTAATTGGACTGCGTGTGCCCTATGTAGTGAACATATACGCTTTGGGCCACATGTATGAAAACTGTCTAGGTCTAAAACTCACTTTGTTGCCCATAGCAACCAATCAGAGCGCACCTCTCATTTCATATGGAGCTCTGGAGGGGGCGCTCGTATTGGTTGTTATGGGCAACAAAGTGAGTTTTAGACCTAGACCATTTTCATATATGTGACCCTTTGTGTATTGGACACAAAAGGATGGTAGACCACGCTTTGTCTGATGCACAAAGTGTATACGTTTGGTAAGTAAGGCAAACGTAGTCCATGGATAACAGGGACAATAAACATGATGTGGATGAGGCCTAGTTCTTAGAGTAAAGCTAGTAATGCGTAAGATGAACTATTTTCAACAAGACCAGCACAACCTCTAATGTGGATCAGGGCCGTCTCTCCCATTGGGCCAGGTAGGCCACTGCCCGGGGGCCCCCTGAGATCATAGGGCCCTGCCAGGAATCAGTGTAAGCACAGGCATGTCGCCTGTCACGTAAAAACAGTAGAGGCTGCTGTGTTTTAGCCTTAATTCCTGTCCTGCCTGTGCGGCAGTAACTCAGGAGCTGATAAGAGAGCAGGGCTGCAGCAGGTCCCCGCTCCCGTCCGTCTCCTCCCCCGCCGGGAAGTGTAAACTCAGTCTCCTTGATGCTCCTCCTGCTCCCCCTCATGACGTCTCCCTCCCCCCTCACCTCCCGGCTGTCTCCTGTCACCTTGTCTCATTACATGAATTGCTTTTTATGTTAAAGATCTTGCAAAAACAAGTCACTTTGCAATATGTGTCCATTAACAGTGTCCTAGCTATTCCGAGATATCCCCTCTTGTATGGGCTGCATCAGTTCCTCAGGTCACTATAGCTACAGACCTGTTCTATCTCTCCTGATAGGCTGCCAGCACTGGTCACTATAGCTACAGACCTGTGTGATCTCTCCTGATAGGCTGCCAGCACTGGTTGCTATAGCTACAGACCTGTGTGATCTCTCCTGATAGGCTGCCAGCACTGGTCACTATAGCTACAGACCTGTGTGATCTCTCATGATAGGCTGCCAGCGCTGGTTGCTATAGCTACAGACCTGGCTTCTAATGCAGCCTAGTAGAAGCCAGTAAACATGCCCCTGAATTCAAAGTGAAGCCAAGAAAACAGGACTGAGGTAAGAGGAATCAATGTAGTGAGACAACCCCTTTAATGACACAACTACATTTTATATTTTTGCCTCCCTGCATTTCAACAGTCACAACTTTTATTTTTTCTATAGCGCAGTTGTATGAGGAATTGTTTTATGTGGGAGAAATTGTATTTTTGGGTGAGTCGTTTACATATAAATGACTGCATAATTTTTTTTAAAACAAATTTTTGCAGCGTGAACATAAGTGTTTTTGCATTTTTTTATACCATTTCAATTTTATTTCACAATAAATAACCTGTTAATTCTACATGTTATTACGGTCGTGTGGATACCTAATAGGGTTCGGGTTTTTTTGTGTGTAATGTTTGCACAATAATTTTTTTATTAAAAACTTATTTTTATTTTTTTCTACACTTTGTTTTATAGGTTTTTTTATTCCCATTGAGGGATAATTATTTTACACTTTTTTTTTTTTTTTTTACACTTCATAATGTTTTAGCACACTCCTGTATGCAAATACATTATACTTCTGTATGATAATACATTACACTATGTATCAGTATGAAATAGGCTGTTGTTGGAGTAACACCCAGTGCGCCCTGACAGCAGGCTTACAGACAGCACTGGAGCTACTCTAGGTCCCCAGGGCTGACTGCATAGATATCCCTCAGGCTCCATCGGGTCACCAGGAGTCCCGGTGACCCGATGGAGCCCAGGAATCCCCTTTGATTATGCTGCAGTCATGGACCTCAGCAATCAAAGGGTTAAATGGCGGTGATCAGAGGCTTCATCTGGTCCCTGCCATTCATAGAGACTTCAATAGTTATCCCTGAATGGGATTAAAAAAAGGAAAAAATATAAAAATATAAAAAAAAATGTATAAAAAATAAAAATAGTTAAATTGTGCATATATTACATAAAAAAAACTTACAAATATTTTGTATCCATATGACCGTAATAACCTTTAAAATTAATGTAAGGGGTTATTTAGTGTAAAATGTGAATGGTATAAAAAAAATCATTTAAAAAATAAATGCAAAAAAGCAAATTTTTTTCTGTTCGTGCTGACATTTTTTTTAAAGAACTATGCAGTAGTTTAAATGTAAACTCAAACTACTCCCCCCAAAACTACAACTTCTCCCGCATAAAGCAAGTCCTCATACAGCTGCGTCATTGATATCAGGGGTTAAGCATAGTGGGCCTTATTTATCAAAATGGTCTAATAGTTTGTTTTTGTTAGCAACCAATCAGAACTCAGCTTTCATTTTATTTACTGCTCTGAAAAATTAAAAGCTAAGCTCTGGTTGGTCGCTATGATCTCTGATTGGTTGCTATGTGCAACAGAAAGGCCGTGTTCACACGGCTTATTCCCGACGGATTTGTGAGCCGTATAGAGCTCACAAATCCGCCGTGAATAAGGGGCGGGGCCGGAGCGCGGCGGGGGCGCCGCTCCCGCCCCATAGCAACATATAACGCGTCCGTAAATAATGTGCATGTCACTTTCTCCCCCCACGGCGGATTCGCCGAGCGGGAGGAGCGACGGATTCCACTGTTCTCTATGAGAGCAGTGGATTACCGTAATTGCTGCCGCGGATTGGCGCCGTACTGCAGCGCAAATCCGGCGCGCAGTACGACGCCAATCCGCGGCAAAATAAGCCGTGTGAACGAGGCCAAACAGTCATATTGTTAGATAGTATTGATAAATATTGGTTGGGGGCCCAGTAAACAGCTCTGCCCAGGGGCCCATAATGCTGTTAAGACGGCCCTGATGTGGATGGGTTCATCCTGACTCCGATATCATGGAAAAGAAGGATCAAGCAGTGGGGATTTAGCATGCCTGATCCTTTTGTTTTCAGGAGGAGAAGATGCCACCAGCCTTACTTCATTATCTCTAATTGAGTATACATGCCCACTCAGTTGAGTTGACTGGGCATGTGTATGAGGGGGGAGGTCAGGAGTAATAGCTTACGAATATTGGAAAGAGAATTACTGTGCCATTAGTTTTCCAATCAAACCACTACATTGGCAAAATATAATGAACTCAACAGAAATTTACTTCAAAGCAAAGCTATTTTAGTAGTGTTGCACTTCAGATTTACCTAATTCTGCCTAATCTGAATTTTGCTGGTGATCAGAGAAAATCATGCAACCAAGCACCAGCCTTTTTTCTAGGCAGGAAGAACAGAGCCTATCTGCTGTTCTCAGAAAGTAAAATCCAGTACCTCTGCAAAACCGTATTTTCTTCTTTGTCACGTGTTATGTATGGTACACTATGACTAATGGCAGGTGTGCCTGAAACGTGTAAGGCTATGTTCACACGGCTTATTCTGGGACGTATTTCAGCCCGTAATTATGCGCCTTACTGCGTGAATTACGGGATGAAATACGTCCCAGTCATTACGGTAATCCACAGTTCTTCGAGAACTATGGATTACTTCTCCTCTCCCCGCTCGCACAATACGGCGAGCGGGGAGAGAAGTGACATGTCAATTATTTACGGCGTATACGTCTATGTCTATGGGGCCAGCTGGCTGCCGCTGCCGCCCCTCACCCCCCCCCTGTACACACGGCGTAATTGCGGGCCGAAATACGTCCCGCAATTAAGCCGTGTGAACATAGCCTTAGTGGTAAACATCCATGTTGCACTATATCTATATATAGATATAGCAAGAAAATGAAAATAGCCGCACATCCAAACAATACAACAATCGGCGGGGTGCCTGCAATATAGAACCTTGGCAAAGTTCCAGAAATGTAGATAAATGGAAAAAATGTGCGGCAACTCACAGTATCCAAATTTTCCAATAACAAAAAGGTAGATTTAATACCACATGTTCAAACGACGACGTTTTCGACCCTTGATAATGACTCTGTGAGAGGGTCGAAACGTCGTCTTTGAATCATGTGGTATTAAATCACCTTTTTTGTTATTGAAAATTTGGAATACTGTGATGCCGCAATTTTTTCCATTTTTTTAATAAAAGTTAATATAGATATATATATAGATAGATATATATATAGATAGATATATATCATGTGAGAAATAAAGAGGAAATATGGTTTTATGGATTTGCCTATGTTCAGTGGTCCACTGAAAGATCTGAGCACCCGTGTACTTGTGTCTGGTCACCTGCCTGGAAAATGGTGATTGGTTGCCTGATTTAACTTTGACTACTGGCAAAAAAATTTTTGGGGGGGGGGGGAATTAGGCTCAATATGGGCTACATTTTATTGCTATCTGTTTTATGTGTGTGTTTTTTACATTTATTTTTAATAGTGTTTGCAGTAGTAAGGGATGACATTCCAAACAGCCAGCCTGCTGATCAGCGTGCATGCTCAGTGGATAATTATCCACTGAGCATGCAGGCTAGTCAGCAGGCTGACCGGTGCCACTATACTGTAGCTATCCACACAAGTCTGCAAATAAAACGTCACTTTATACAAAGTAGTGACATTGCATTCGGGGAGGGCGGTGGGTGGCTACATTATAAAAGCATCGGCTTCCTGATAATTATCCACTGAGCATGCGCAGTAGCCAGGAGGCTGATGCTTCTATAGTGTATGCAGTAGTAAGGGCTGACGTTCTGAACGGAATATCATCACTTACTGCCATACACAGAATAAAAGTAAATATAAAATACACTCACATAAAACAGATATAACATCAGTTAAAGGGGTTTTGCCACAAAGTAGAATTGATGCGGGAAGCTTGCAAATGAAATAACATTTTCACCATTCATTATTATTACAAATTCTGCACCATTTTTGTCTTAGCTGCTCCTTTAGTGATCCATTGTTTACAGCTCATCTCCAGGGGAGACGACCAGGGCCGAGCGCTCCTCAGTCCTGGTCTCACATGCTCATACATCACCTCTCCTCTCAGGCAGCTACTGAGTGTTCAAACCCCAGGTGCTGTCACTCTACTCCTGTCCTCTGTACTCCTTAGTAATTAGTCAAACACTGCAAATAAATAAAGAAGAAACCTCAATGAGATTTGTGCATTGATAATGAGAAAAAAAAACACGTTTGGTTCCTGCAGGGATTTGAACTTAGGACCCTTGTGGCTGGAGGCAAAAACTTTATCTCTCAGCTACTCACAATGCTTTACATAAAAAGACCTTTCTTTGACTACAGAGAGGAAAGGCCTGGTGATGTCATCCTGCTGGGTCAAATCACACACGCCCCCTTCTGAGCACACAGAGCTAAAGAGCTGGATACAGGAGGTATGAAATGAGATTGTGGCAAAACCCCTTTATGTCTCAAATACAGTTCAGCCCATAGTGAGCCTAATAATTATTATTAATAATAATAATAAAAGGAACTGGACAACCCCTTTAAGGACAGCACTGCACTTCATTAGGGTTGATTGGTTGCAACTAAGACTCACCTCCATACATTTTAATGGGGTGGTTACTGCAGTATGTGCATGGATTTCTGCTAACCCCATGCCAGGGAATAGGACAGTGTGTGAATTCATCTTTTAATTACTGCTTTGGTTCTATATATTTTATCTCCTAATTACTGATCTAATCAGTAAATGTTGCATATTCACTTGGTGGAAGGCTGAAGGCTCGTTAAACCTGAAGAAAACATTTCCTTAAACCGTGCATTGCGCTGACAGGTTTATTTGTCTCTCAGCTAAAAGAAGAGGTTTAGGTGGAGGATCCACAGGCTTTGATTGCAGTAATATCCCACAATGCAATACTTATGATCTGTTCTAGAACTTAGCATACTTGTGCTTTCATCAGATTAACTTGTCCAATGTTGTTAAATGCAGGACTGCACCGTGTATCTGTCAGATGGGCTCCACTTATCAGATGAAGGCAACCAGTTCCTGGAGGCCAAGCTATGGCTTCGCTTGGAGAAGAAGTTGGAGGCCCTACCTTTTATCTTGCCTTATTGGAACGACGTGGACAATAACAACCCAGAAGCTTCTCTTTTTGCTAAAAAGGAGAACTAATGATCTGCTTCACCAAACCAGGGTCTAGCTTAAAAATACAAATCATTAGGTGTCCAATGTAGGGATCAGTGGACAGGATCACCCACCGTGGTTACAGCACATCCAATCCACGTGGACAACATTGTAGCAATAGAATTACCTTTGTAGCCCATTGTATAGATCTTGCAGTAGATTGGCATCTGATAGTGTCTTACAGCTCACTGCAGTTCTGATCCGGTCACAGACCCGTCTCTGCTTCTTGGTTTACAGTTTTAACTCTCTCAGGTTACATTGCTGCTCCACTGTATCTAATCACATTTTAGTGCAGGTGACAGGAGGACAATTCTTATTGCACTATAGTGAATGATTTACTGAGCCTTGCAGAAAGCGAACAATAAATCTGGAATTTTATGTTACAAGGATTTGTGTAATTACTATCTACTACTAAATTATCAATGATATTAGAAAGCCATAGTGGGTTTTTTTTTTTTTACCAGCAGCAGCGCCACTCTCGCCCATAGGCTGTGTCTGATATTTCAGTTCAGTCCAAATGACTGTAAGGCTATGTTCACATTGCAGTAATTGCAGGACATATTTCGCCCGCAATTAGGCCGTGTGCTCGGGGGCGGGGCCAGCTGCCCGCCAGCCCCATAGACATTCATTAATAATTGACATGTCACTTCTCTCCCCGCTCACTGTATTGTGCAAGCGGGGAGGAGACTGAATCCATAGTTCTCTATGAGAACTGTGGATTACAAACTTTTCTAGAAAGTCTAGGGGCGTTGCGATTCTTTTAAGCAACTCCCTTAGCTATCAAATTTTGGATGAGTATAGTGATCCAGAGGGCCGCTATCTGTATGTTAGACTACAGGTTGCGGACACAGCATATTCACTCTTGAATGTTTATGCTCCTAACTCCTCTACTCCAGAATTTTTCTCGAAACTTTGTGATTTCCTACTTTCCAAGCCCACTGATAATCTTATAATCGCTGGGGACTTCAACGCGGTGCTCTCTCCTACTCTGGATAGGTCATCTTCCACTACCGTAATTACCCGTGCCATGCAAAGCTTAATACATATGATGCAGCAACCCCCATTTATGTGACCCCTGGGGATACAACATATAGATGAGCATGATTATACCTTCTTCTGGGGCAGTTCATAATACATTCTCACGTATTGATTTCTTCTTAATCTCTGATTCACTTTTCCAACAAGTTAGATCAACCCACATCACTACCATAACAATTTCAGATCATGCCCCTATCCATATGTGTCTGCAAATTGGACGTTCCACGGACAAGAGACGGGAACTGGCATTTCCTTTCATTTTGGGAAACTCCACAGACTTCCATTCATATTTGGATGTGAATTGGAATAATTTCGTCGATGATCATTCACATTCCCAGGTTTCTCTCTCTCTTCTCTGGCGAACGTCCAAGGCGGTTATGCGAGGTCATGTTATGGCATATGTTTCTCTGATGCGAAAGCGTAGCAGACAGGCGTAATACTACTTACATGAGGGCCCTTTGCTGGAGGCCCTAGGGACTATTTAGGCCCCCCAAAATGATTCACACAAGCAGGCGTATTTGGAAGCCAAGCGTCTTCTGGATGCCCATACCCTTACGCAGGCTAAATGGCAATTAGAACATACGAAAAATCACTTTTTCCGTTGGGGAGGGAGGTCGGGTAGGCTTTTGGCACGACTTACTAACCCCACTCTTCGAAAAAAATTCATTCTAAAATATGTCACCCCCACACGGGCCAGGTTGTAACTGAATTCTAAGGCTATATATAGAAGCTTTCTGTGCATTCAAAACTGATTTTACCAGGAATGGCCATATCAGTCCCTAGCCACGTGGGATTTAATTAATCTTACTCAGCCCCCTAAATTAACAACGGTTTCAGAGGGAACTTTTATCGGCCCCATTTCGCAGCAAGGGGTTAGAGACACATTAATAAATTGAAAAACAATAAGTCGCCAGGCCCAGACGGATTTTCCGGGGAGTATTATAAGATCTTACGGGAGTCTCTGGTCCTCTATATCTCTATAATGACATATATTGCAATAACACTCCGGTGGAAGCATTTCAGGAAGCCCGAACAGTGCTTATCCCTAAGCCTGGGAAGGATCCAGAGGATGTGGGTTCTTACCGCCCAATATCCCTCCTCAATACTGACCATAAAATATTAGCCACGATTCTAGCTAATAGAATGCAGGACTTCCTCCCGCAGCTCTTGACTCCAACGCAACTGGGGTTTGTGAGGGGACGACACTCTACTCGGGGTATCCGTACAGCAATTGCAGCGACAATCGCTGCTTCCAACCCTAGCCTTCCCACTACTATGCTTCTCGGCTTGGACGCCGAGAAGGCTTTGACTCCATATCTTGGAAATTCTAAACACCTCTTTGAGGTACAGGGGTTTCGGGAACAACCTTTCTTGATTTATCTTGTTGGTTTGCAAACTGAAGCCTCCACAATCCTTACAATTAATGATTTAAACTCACCGCGCATTTCTCTATTTCCGTGGAGCCAGACAGGGTTGTCCATTTTCCCCCCCTTCTGTATGACCTCGCGCTTGACCCTTTCCTACGGCTATTTCAAACATGGGGGGGATTTCAAGGCATTCATGTTGGCAGTAACAAAAATTTGTTTATCAGCATTTGCGGATGATCTGCTGCTTTTTGTCTCACAACCACAAGACACTCTTGCCCAACTACTGGCGGAGGTGGAACAGAAGGGGCACTTTTGGGGATTTAGGGTCAACCTCAGCAAATCTGAGGCTTTTTTTACTAAGAGGCCCCTTCACTCCCATTATGGGACCCGCAACTTTGCATTAAGTGGCAGAAATCTTCCAAAACCTATCTTGGATTTTTAAAGATTACTAGACACCTGCTAAACTATATTCAACGAATCTGGACCTATTTATGAAATTCCTCAATGAGAAACTGGCTGCTTGGTCGGGCTTTACGTTTCCTTTGCGGTAGAGCAAAATCTTTTAAAATTGGGGGTTTTCCCGAGGCTCCTGTATCTTTTTCGAACCCCTCCATTGTATCTTTCGTCCTCGAGATGAAAACTTGATTAATAGGTTGTTTTGCCTCCTTTATCTGGAATGGTAAAACCCTCGTGTTCCTTTTATTGTATTGCCCAGCCCAGGTTCCCATGGTGGACTCAATTTTCCCAACACTAAACTTTACAACCTTGCTGCCAACATGTGTATTCTGCAGGATTGGATGACGGGATCAAATAATTTTTACACCCGGAGACTTGGAGGCACAACTGTACCCCCCTACCTCACTGATAAATCTTTTTTCATCTTCGTAGGTGCTCTACCTCAGGAGATTAGAGAAAACCCAAATTTTTCATGGGTTCTTGGAAGAGTGGCGTGCCATTCGTAGACAACAGGGTTTATCAGCGAAATTTCTTTGGGCCTCAGATTTCTTCATAACCCCGCCTTTCAGAATGGTTAAAGTCCCTCCACTTTTTAAACACTGGTCTGATAGGGGCCTTAGTAAGGTAGGAGATCTGGTAGATGTTCAGGAAAGGAAGGTGTTTGTCCTTTAATCAGTCTTGCACTAAATTTGATTTCATACGCTCACACCTTTCCATTTTTTGCAGTTACAGAGCTATGCACTGGTGGTGACTAGGTCTTTGGGGCAACTGACTTGGAAAGACACGGTCCTTGATTTACTCTCCAGGGCTCCCCGGTTCACGAGGACAGGTCTCTAAGGTTCCACTTACACCTCAGATCATTCTTAAATATGGATCTAGACCCTTTAGGCCCTTAACAGATGGACCGCAGATATCCTAACTTACATATTGAAGATTTAATTAGTGGCACACTCCCGACTAACTAAACATATCCCCAGCATTTCCCATTTTGGGGGATGTCCTTAAAAATTTTTCACCGCGGTTATTATCACCGCACCGTAATTTTTTTTATGGGAGGTACCCCTTCACCTGCCTGTGCAAGATGCAGGGAGAGCATCGCGGATCTATTTAATTGTTTCTGGAATTGTCCAGTTAATCAATCCTTGTGGAGGAGAATATACCGCTTCGTCCGGACTCACACAATGTTTGACGTTGCCTTCTCGCCAAAGTGGGGCTCTTTTTGGAATCTAGACCCAAATTTGCAAGCCCACCCCACACCAAGAAATTATTTTGCATCTCAGCAGCTGCATGCAAGACCATTTCTTCAAACGTGGATAGGTCCCACCCACCCATCATTACGGCTCTTTTTAGAAAAATTATCCTTTTTGTTGCGTATGGATTTGGGTGGATGCTTCTTTGCAGAAAGAATCCAGAGTCGAAGGGTTTTTCCTAACTGGCAGCCCGTAATTAATATTCTTCCTGCTTTATATAAAAAGCCCGCATACGCTCTTGTTTTCAATACACCACTCGGTATTTGGAGTTGCTGCTGGAGGTCAACCCCCGATATTAGATAATCCGCCACCCTGCTGAATGAGACTGACAATCACTTGTTGTCACTATTTCCTCTCGCCTTCTTCTGTGGGCGGACTCGCGCCCCCTGGATACCCCTTCCCTTTCCCCCTCTTTTCCTTTTTTTTTTTTTTTTTGCTTTTCCCCCCTCCCCAGGGGGTTCCAAGCATCATATCTGAGTATATTAGATTTCACGGAAAGGAACTGCCTTATTCCTAACATTATCTGCCTTGGGTGTCTGACTCTTATAGCAATGTCTATTAGGTTCTGAAAATGTTCGAACTCTGCTCTTTTGTTCTATAATTTTGTCCGGCATGGAAAGCATTTTATGCAGATCTACATATTTACAGACTGTAAGTGCATTTCTATTCTCCCCCATATCCACCCTTTCCCCAGTATCCCCTTCCCCACTCCACCCCTTTATCTCCCTTTGTTGCTCCCCCATGTTGGGGGTATTGTTTGTTTGTACCTATTAATCTGAAAGCACTAATAAAAATAACGTTAAAAAAAAAAAAAAGAGAGAACTGTGGATTACCGTAATGACTGGGACGTATCTCGTCCTGTATTTAGCGCAGTACGACACAAAATATGTCCCATTTTAAGCCATGTGAACATAGCCTACTGGCCCTGATCTGCAGTACTACTGACAGCACAAATGTTACTTCTAGTGTGAAGCCTGAGAGGGAGGCAAATGATGTGGATTCAGAGACCAAAGAGTCCCCCACCCCTCAGGCCCTACACTGATCACATTTACTACAGTGGCTGCGCAAATCTGTTGTAGAATGCATTTTAGGTGCAGCCACATTTATTATCTGTATTAGATACTTTTAAGCCTTATCTGACAAGTGGGTGTGGCTTTGAGGTGTTGCCAACGTGCAACAATGAGCGCTAAAATTATGCTAAAGCCCTGGCTCAGAATTTTATTGCAAATTAGGACTAGTAGTTGGTATAAAAAAGTGAGTTAAAAAAGAAATTAAAATGGCATGAACCACTGTGATAAATTTGGCACATCCTTAGTTTAGACCGTCTCACTTTTAAACAGGAGGAGTAAATCTGCTGTAGTGTTTTAACCCTCTTACCCACATGTGACGTAAACTTACTTCATCATGCTGCTAAGGAGCAGAGCAGGAGCACTCACTGCATTCACTCCATAGGCAGCTGGTGCCAGCTATTAATTAAAGCTGACACCTGCCAATCCCTCCAATCGCCCTCTCCCACCCACAAGCGATAAGATTGTGGGGTGCCGAGCAGTTATCATGGCAGCAGGAAGCCTAATGTAGACTTCCATAGCTGCCATGTTAGCCCTTCTCTTACATTAACAGTCAATAATGGATTCAAAGTACTAAAACATAACAAAAACACAATCTTTGGTGTCATCCTGTAGAATACAGATATATCATCATTATACTAAAGAGTAAACACCATAAAAACAAAACTCTCAAAATATGGCCAAATAAGTTTTTTTTTCACATTTCACCCCACTTAGAATTTTTTTTATTTTTGGTTTTACAGTACATGCAATGGTAATGTCAATGACACCATTAAGAAGTACATCTCGTCCCGCAAAGAACAAGCCCTCATATGTTGATGTAGATGAAAAATAAAGTTATGGTTCTTGGGGTGGAAAAAATGAAGAGGCAAAAATTTATGACCATGTGGCGGGAAGGGGTTAAACACTTTTGTACCTCACCTAACAAAGACGAGTGGTTTTACAGAAATGGGGTGACCTATACTGTTTAACAGTAAAATTGTCTTTGTTGCCCATAGCTATTAAACTGCTTTGGAAAAATGAGCTCGGATTGGTTGCTATGGACAACAAAGACAGTCTTACTGTTTGAAAGTTTTTATAAGTGAGGCCCAGTGGGACAGATTTACTCATACTGTCTAATACTCAGCATAAACTTTAGATTATCTTAGTGCTGGTAAATCTGGCGCTTGTTTAGACTGTCTTAAAGGAGTTGTATCGCTACAAAGATTATATCTCAGATTATGGGGACAGTAAAAATAAGCACTTTTGTAATTGGTTTGCATTGCCTCAGTCACTTGGTTTAGCAGATATGAGCTTTTCTGTAAATCTATATTCTGTTTCTGCTGGTCAGGACACGCCCCCTGGCCGGATCCCGCCTCTGCACTGTGATTGGCTGGTTGACATTCCATTCAGCCTATTGTGATACGCCTCCAGACACTAAATGCCCCGGCCACGCCCCCTATGCTGTGATTGGCTGCCTGCACACTCTGTGTTTACTCCCCTCTGAGCTGTTAAAATCGATAGTGAAACCAAGGTCTGCTATCTCAATACTCCTCTCCCAGCTCTAGGGTGAATGATCTGGGCAATTACTGACTGTTTAAGTCACAGATCCCCTCATATACCAGAGTCTTATAGAGTCTCCTGCTTGTTAACAGGGGGAGAGAAGGGTAGGATGGCAGTGTGCATTGCTCCATATGACCCAGTCTGCTGCCTGCTAACAGAGGGTAAGGGGGGGGGGGGGCAGTGTACACTCCTCACATGTCTCATCAGTACAGGGTGTGTGTATAACTGCTTATAGCAGAGCAAGGAGCTTGTGGAGTCTGCCTGAAGCTCTGCAGACACATAAGCAGCATGCAGGAGGCTGTATAGCTGTCCTCTGCAGACATCCTTCTGCTTCCACCGCACAGTCAGAATGATGATGTCCCCTCTTCAGTGAGGGGAGACACTCTAATTCAATCTCAGGGAAGTAGCTGAACAGCATGAACAGTTCAAACGATACAACCCGTTTAAGTTTTCACCTATTAGTTGGCTCACTTTATGCCACCAACTGTGCCAAAATGTTGGCACATGGCTTTGCACACTAAACTGCACCCACTTTATGAAGCCATATCTCTTATAATGAGATGTGAACCAGATAGGTTTAAAACCACATAAGAACTGTGGTGTATAACGTGCCAGTATTTGGCACAAATTGGGTCAGAATTCTGGTTCAATTGCCATAACAAATGTGCCCCAATGTGTGTCAAAAAGTGTGCCGAAATTGTGGTGCAATTGTCACATAATAAGCCAGCAGATAGGTGGCATAAGGTTATAAATGTCTAAAGATGCATGAGAGTTCTCATACAGCATGAGCCATTGAGAAGTCTGGCACATTTTTAGACTGTCTAGTCTAAGTAAAAGGGCATGTTTACACGGCGTAATTGCCGGCCGTACTTCGGGGTGTAATTTTGCTGCAATACGGCAGAAGTACGGCCCGCAATTATGGTAAAATCATAGCATTCATTAAGTGCTATGATTTGGAGCATATTCCTTAACACGTGCGGAGCACTGGGCGAAAGAAGTGAAACGGTCACTTCTAGCCGTATCCACGAAAGTAAATGGGGGCACTGGAGCAGAGCATAATTCTACAGCATTAGGCATAGTACACACCAGAAACCACAAGATAACACCTGAACATATCCTAAGACAGTTTTAGTAAATCTGCCCCAATTTCCCGACTCAGTAGAAAAATGGAGAAATAGTTTTCAGCTTTTATTTCTTTTAAAAAATCCTGGATCATAAAATCAGAAACACACTTTTTTGTTTAATATCAAGAAATATTAGAAATGTACATCTTGTAAAAATACTTGACAGGAAGGGCCCCTCTTACAGGGTACAAGTCAGACTGATGTCCCAGTTTTACTCTCCATGTCATGAGCAGTAAGCAAACGTGCCATAACTTACATTGCAGCAACACAACTCACAGCACTGTACACGAAGCCTATTTCCCCCACTGGAAATAAAAATGTCATTTTTTTCTCAGACACACAAGGCCGGGGTCATAGAAAGTTAACCTATAAATAATGAGTTTGGAGAAATCCATCCTAAGCCCCATGCACAAACCGTTTTTCACCCCATTCAGCGCATCTGTAGGGATTCCATACAAATGCTTCCTGATGGATAACACTGCAGGGACCGGAGAGGGCCATTGACTTTTGTAGATCAAACATAGTCCTAATTGGTGCACAGACCATAAACATTCACTAAATAGGGAAAATGTAGTCCAGACACAAAAGCTAGGTACTGAAATCATAAACATTCACTAAATAAGGTAAATGTAGTCTAGGTAGGACTATGTTTGACCTATAGTAATCAATGGTCCTTCTGGGATAAATTTTTACGGTATCTAGATGGATACCACATATGACGGCCAATAGTTTGTGAATGGGGTCTTACCAGAACATATAGTCTATGTGGATGATGCTCCTGCAACAATGGGGTGAAATCTTGCCAGGTCACCCATGCTTACTATAGGCTGCTGGATAGGAAGTGGCCACCATGTGTGATTCCAGCCTTACAAATAAGAGCTGCTCTCCATAGATGTGACTTCCAAGGTTAATAGTAAAAGCTGATTTTGCAGAGAAGTAGTAGTTTCCTGCTCATTTCCTCTGCAGAGGACACTATAAGGCCATTTTGACACGTCGTATTTTGGGACGTACTGCGCGAATTACGGGCTGAATACGTCCCGGTCATTACGGAAATCCACAGTTCTCATAGAG
This sequence comes from Phyllomedusa bahiana, assembly GCA_025379985.1. NCBI lineage: Eukaryota > Metazoa > Chordata > Amphibia > Anura > Hylidae > Phyllomedusa > Phyllomedusa bahiana. The sequence continues at coordinate 146,298 of JAODAL010002356.1, read as the reverse complement.
AACTATGGATTACGGCTCCTCTCCCTGCTCGCACAATACGGCGAGCGGGAAGAGAAGTGACATGCTACGTATTCACGGCGTATACGCGCCATGGATAATGCATGTCTATGGGGCCAGCGAGCTAACACCCCCCACCCCTCCGCACGGCGTAATTGTGGGGCAAAATACGTCCTGCAATTAAGCCGTGTGAACATGGCCTAAAATGTAGCATTGGCAGCAGCTATTCAAAACCGAGCCACTTCCTTGGTCATAGAGGGGGGTTTCAAGCAGGGCGTCCCCCTGTATGATGTCACATAGGCAACGACTATAGAGGAATTGCTGCTTATGAAGTCCTCACTTTCTGCCAGGCTGTTTCTATAAGCCAGGTAAATATAGAATGAAAATGCCATAAGAAGTTAATTCTTCCACTGCACTCGCCATGAATATTGCAGCTTTATTCAGGATTAATATGCAGGTAACGACTCCGGAGATTTAGGAGAAGACACAAAACATCCTCAGCCCATGGCTGTTTTACGTCCTTAGACACTTCTTAAGCTTTGCGAAGCCAGCTAAGGATGTGACACGGCCGTTGGCTGATGATGTTTTGTGTCTTCTCCTAAATCTTACCTGCATATTAAGCCGGAGTAAAGCTGCAATATTTATGGTGAACGCTGTGGAAGGATTTTCTTGTTATATGGTCGATTCTAAGTGCTGCCTTTGACCACTGAGCTTCACCAGGGAAAATAGCTTCACTCGACTGCATCATCAGATTAACCCGCCAGTATTTTGCTCATTATAATGCACATACAGATGTTTCTTTGTAGCACCTGATTTTTGGCTTTCCAAAGATTATCTTCCCTTTCGTACCTAGCAAATGCAGCACATAAACAGGTAATACAAGAGGGTGGACAGCACTAGCGTAAAGCGACACTACATATCACAGATCCTGGTGAAATTGCTTGGTCACAAGGGAGCAGTACAAATCATGAATGCACCTGCACCCCTATGAACAACAGTCTCAGTAATTATATAGGTGCCAATTCCAATAAAATGCCATCTGCATGTGTGTTGGCACATTCTTGGACTGGCAGTTTGGCTTGCTGACAATGTATAGCATCAGTAACTGCATTACACAGGTTTCTTGTGCTATTAGATTTTTTAGCCAAAATACGTGCTCATATAGAAGTCCATGCACATGGCAAAGCTGAATGTATGACACCGTGTTCAGTGGCACACCGAGTCCCTCCTGCTTTGTAGTCATGGTATATTCCACATGCTAAGCTAGGGTGGCTACGTGAGCACCAATATTCTCCCCTAGAACCATTGCTCCATAAGAAAGCATGTGACTGTATAGAGATCTAGTACATGCCCACTACAGTCTTTGGCCACCATATTACAAACCTGTACCCAAGTTGATCCTTTCTCGTTTTTTCCCTACACATCAACACTCCTAGCCACTTAGTGTAGGGCGCTACAACATGGTCTCCTTCACAGGCGCCAGTTTCATGGATTTTGTTTCTGTGAACAACCCCTTTAACATGCACTCCTTCCATAGAGGAATCAAAACGTAGCCTAGGACATGTCAGTCATGGGTGAGTCAGTCCCATTGTAATCAAAATGTTAGTAAACTGCAGTCTTATATTTTTTGGTTGTTTTTCTTTCGCCTAATCCTTGATGCATCTTGTAGTCTGAACAATAGGTTGAAAACATTTAAAAAATTGAAATTTCCTCTACAGAGAGGAATGACAGGATGGCTAGATGACCAGGAATAGCAGGTCTGCATCACCTTCAGGTCTTAATTATAGGCATCATACTACAAAAAAAAAGAACAATTTTGCAATCATCCCAGTACAAAACCAGTGTAAAGCTGTTTTAATCATAAATAGAACTGTGGAAAGGCTTCCCTTAAAGAATATGTGTTAGGGTGTACAAAACAACACTTGGCAGAAAATATTAAATATATACAACATCTTGTAACCTCAAAAAACAGTGCACAAATTCAGGGACTTCTTGAGACATGTAAATGATTGTCACGGCCGAGCAGCTCGGGAATGATTAGCACTCTGTCTCCTTGCTATCCACTCTTCCCTGCCGCTGGAGTTTGAATGAAGAGGCCTTATCGCTTCTGGTGACTGGATGGTCTGTGAGGTCCTCGAAGGACTTGGCAGGAGAACCGCTGTTGGGGAAGGGATCCTCATCAAACTGGTCTTCGAGATGAGAGTCTGTGCTGGGATCTTCCTGAATAGTATCCATCCTCTGATGGTCAGCCTTGGCGGAGCTTGGGGCTACTGGCACTTGTTGCAAGGGCTGGAATCTGGTGTTGGGTTGGGAGGATGGGAACGGTTTGACAATACGTACAGGGGCCGAGTCCATACTGCTCAGCATCTCTACATTCTGTCAAAACAAGAGCCAAAATATAGCATTAAAAGTCATATCTAATACGGGCAGTCTCTGACTTACACCCTTCCAACTTACATCTGTCCCCTAGTTATAAACGGAGACTTATGGGGCATGCTGGCGCTTGAAGTTCCACAGCAGATTGTAGCTATGGAACGATAAGTTCCAGCATGCTACAGCAGCACATGAGGTGAGAATGAACAGGAGCACAGCCAGCAAAACAAATGTAAAAACCTTTTTCTGCACTTTCCAAAACTAAAAAGAAAACCTTTTGTGCTGGAGTTACATTTAATAAATATACCTGTTCCGACTTACATATTTTTATTATTATTATTTATTTTAGAGCGCCATTGGTTCCAGGGCGCTGTACATTCAGGAGGGTTACATACATAACAAATGTTGAACAAATACAATGGTGCCGAAAAATGACTAGTGACGATACAGAGAGGAAAGAGGACTCTGCCCGTGAGGGCTTACAATCTACAAGGAAGAAGGGGAGAGACAGAAGGTGTGGGGCGGACATGTTTGTGGACCGGTGTACTGGTGGTGGGGTTAGTGTAGGTTATAGGCTATCCTGAAGAGATGGGTTTTCAGGTTGCTTTTGAAACTGGTGAAAGTTGGGGAGAGTCTGATGTTTTGTGTTAAGGCGTTCCAGAGAATGGGTGAAGCACGAGTGAAGTCTTGGAGACGGTTATGTGAGGAGCTGATGAGAGGGGAGCAGAGGAGAAGGTCCTGAGAGGAGCGGAGATTGCGTGAGGGGAGGTATCTGGAGATTAGGGCAGATATGTAGGGAGGGGAGAGGTTATAGAGAGCCTTGTAGGTCAGGGTTAGTAGCTTGAACTGGAACCGCTGGGTAATGGACGGCCAGTGCAGGGATTGGAAGAGGGAGAGGCAGAGGAGAGGGGGGGAGAGAGTGGAAGAGGGCAGCAGAGTTAAGGATGGTTTGAAGGGGAGCAAGAGTGCTGGATGGGAGGCCACAGAGAAGGATGTTACAGTAGTCTAGGCGGGGATGACGGGGGGCGGGGGACTAGCGTTTTAGGTGTGTCAGAGTTGAGGAATGGGCGGGGTGCGTGAAATATTTTTCAGATGGAGGCGGCAGCCGAGGTGAGGGTTTGGGATATGCGGTTTGAAGGATAAGGAGGAGTCAAAGGTTTTCCAAGGCAGGGACCTGTGGTGCTGGTGGAGAGTGTAGTCATTAACAGTGATAGAGAGATCAGGTGGAGGGGTGGAGTGGGACAGTGGAGTTCGTTTTATCTTTCATTTAGTTTTAAGAGAACGGAGGAGAAGAAGGAGATTATGGGGATAGGCAGTCTGGGATCCGGGAGAGAAGAGATTAATATCGGACCCGGGGATATAAAGCTGGGTGTCGTCGCTACAGGTGCTAGTGAAAGCCAAGTGATGCTATGAGCTGACCAAGGCCAAGAGTGTAGATAGAGAAGAGTAGTGGGCCAGGCAACCCCTGGGGGACACCAACAGAGAGCGGGCGGGACGAGGGGGTGGTGCAAGAGTGAGAGACACTGAATGTCCGCTCAGGGAGGTACGAGGAGATCCAGGAAAGAGCCAAGTCAGCAATGCCGAGGGAGGAGAGGATTTGTAGCAGGATGGAGTGGTCGACAGTGTCAAAGGCAGAGGACAGATCTAGGAGGAGAAGCACAGAATAGTGGCGTGAGGCTTTAGCAGTCACTAGGTCGTTGGTGACCTTGGTGAGGGCGGTTTCGGTAGAGTGGTGGGGTCGGAAGCCGGATTGGAGTGGGTCAAGGAGAGAGTTGAAGGAGAGGTGGGAGTACAGCTGAAGGTAGACATGCTGTTCCAGGAGTTTGGATGCAAAAGGAAGCAGTGAGATGGGGCGATAGTTGGACAGTGAGGAGGGGTCGAGAGATGGTTTCTTAAGGATGGGGGTGATGGTCGCTGTTTAAATGAGGAAGGGAAAATCCAACTTAAGAACAAACCTACAGTCCCTATCCTGTTTGTAAACTGGGGACTGCCTGCATAGAGCCCATGTAGTCGCCCATCACAAATCTCAAATTAGACCTGTCCATATCTAAAGTAGTTGCCTGCAAAAGGAGCCCTCCCCGAAACTGCTGGAGAGCTCTGCATGGCTCAGCCACCATTTGATGTATATTTTCAATCTTCTCCTCAACAATCCACATCGGAAATTCTTTTTAACCGCCTTGATTAATATAATGTGAATGGCAGTTCTGTGGAGCTCAGGAGGTGCTGACATAAACATCTGGCACATCCTACATCATGGGGACAAAATTTCAGGTGAGGGACTGACAGTGCACGACAAAAATGTAATATCCAGCAAGGTAAGTTTGGTTAGAATATATATATATATATATATATATATTTTATATATATATATATATATATATTATATATAATCTGGAAAAAAATTTCTTGAAAATGGCTCTGTGAGAGGGCCGAACGTCGGTTCACTATGTGGGAATAAAAATTTACCTTTATTACTTTATATTGCTAACCGTGAGTGCCGCAATTTTTCCAGATCTATGCTGTAGTGGACTCTCCTTGCCGGGAGCCAACATTTTTGTGTGGCACCCCGCAATTATTGCAATTATTCCTCATGGAAGTGCTTGCTGTTTCTGTGAACTATATATATATATATAAATTATATATATATATATATATATATATATATACACCCCCCACATATATACATCGAGGGCAACAAGCAACAAAATGTTTGAAACGCATAAGAATTTTGTTGCCCTCAACATGCATTTTATTTTTGTATGGAATAAAAACCTTTTTTTTTAATATTTTAACCAAAGTTATCTTGCTGTATACTATATTTTTGATGTGGACTTTTCCATTTTTGAGAATAAACGGTCAGTGCAGGGTCCGGTGCTGCAACAGAGATGGGTGGGCTACCTGTTGTCAGTTGGTTTTGGAGTCTTACATTTCCCATAGAGATTACCTTGGATTGTGAATAGAGGGGATTTGTGGATATTCCTGATATGTCCGTGTTTCCTGCGAAATAATTCTGGAGAATCTTCTCTTTTTACTCTGTGCTATGTTATTCCTCCTAGAAATGTATTAATCTGTCAGCTGGGCGTTACCATTCTGGTCTTCAGAGGGGTGTGTCCTGAACACAGTGACTGTCAGCACTGATTGGACAGTGTCAGGTTGCACATGGATGAACTCCCAATGTAACACCCAGCTGACAGATTCAGTAACACATTTTTAGACGGAATAACAGAGGAACAGCACATTACAAAGTTCTAAGAGAAGAGGCTACAGAATTGTTATTTCACAGGGAACACAAGGATTTACTAAAACAGACAGAACTGGAACAGCCTTTTTAATGCTCTGACTTCTGGGTTCCCCACAATCATCACAATGAAGCACCCACAGCATTCTGGCAAGCACCACTGCCCCTTCATTGATTTCACCGACACTGCTCTTGTCTGCAGCTGCTTGGCTATATCCAAAGGAAGGACAGCCTCTTTAATGTGTATGTCTTCCTGCAGCTCCATTTCAGCTACACAGAAGATAAGAGACTAAAGACCACGTGTATGAAAACCGTTTAGGTCTAAAACTCACTCTTTTGCCCATAGTAACCTATGGGCAAAAAAGGGAGTTTTAGACCTAAACCGTTTTCATACATGTGGCCCTAAATCTTATTATGAAGCAGCTGATTTCTGGATGATCACTTACACTTGGCAAGAACAATTTGGCATTTTCTTCATACTGCTTGTCCAGCTTCTTATCCTAGAAAAGTGGGGAGAACAGAGGAGTTCATTTTAATGCAGATATCAATGCATTAGAGCCATCTAGGGTGATAAATGTCACTGGTAACACATTCAATATCCATAGGCCAGACACACATGAGAATGCACAAAGCTGAAAAAGGTTTCTTATAGCATTTTTTGTTGCTTTAATTGCATTTTAGATGTAGTTTCTGCCTTTCATAATCATTATTAGGTCTACAGTCTGTACAAAAGTAAAAAAAAAAAAATAAAATGGGTGGCTATTTAATTTTTTCCTTTTTTTAATATATATTTTTGTTTTTTATAATCTTTCCCACTAAATAGTCAGAAATGACTAACGGACTCTAATCTGTAGCAAATACATGATTAATCCACTGTAAATTCTGCACGTGATAGAACTTGATTTTGTTGGACATTTGACCAAAGCACCAAAACATAATCAGAATGCTATATATTACTTTCGGCTATACGTGGATGGGGTTTTTTAACAATCTACCCACATAATATCCAAAAAAAAGACCAAAATTGTCAACACCTCCAAGCAATGTGAGATAAATGGGGCAGGTGCACAATGACATAGCTGCAACGCAATGCAAACAAACAGACATGAACCGTGCAGAAGCCAAGAGACAGAAAAACAATGAATATATGAATTAGAAATAATCCATATATTTAGTGTTTGTCTGTATCTTCTGTGTACCAACACATTATAATGTAAACTTCAGCAACTCAGTAGCTCAGAATCTACAGTGGAAATCCACAGCAATTCCCTCATGTCCAAACTTGGCCTTACAATACACTTCACTGCAAATTCCTTAAATTACCTTTTTAAATTAAATAAAAACAGACCCGTTTTATTCTACTTTCTGAACAGGAGATCTTGCATAAGCTGCTGCTCTATTAACAGCACTCAGAGATCTGCTTTACAGCAACCACATAGGAGACCAGTTTCTACAGAGGACTCGTTGACATCTGTGTTGTGGGCATACTCTGTGATCTCTGCAGGTAGATACACCATCATCTACTGTGAATGGTGCAACCTGTTATCCATATGTAGATTACGCTTCATTGTAATCAGCCTAGGATGATAATGAATAGACTGCTGGGAATTGAGCTCTACCGAACAGAATGTGTCCGTCTATTGTGGGTTTCAGTGGCTAGGAAGAAAACTACATAGATTCATTTTTTTTAATACAGTTTTTAAAATGGAATAAAAAGTCGCTTTCTGATTATACACATAAAGAGTTGCAACAGTTCATGTACTTACCACACAGTGGACAAGAATACTGAGAGGTATCCAGAAGAGCAAGGAAAAGACAATGACAGATCCTACAATGTTGTCTGCCAGGAACTTGCCTGAAAAAAATACAACATGGACAATGCATAAAGTTTTCCTGATCAATAAAGGGTCTAGATCTGATAAAAACAGTAGTGAATTACAGATTGCTGCAGGTGTGAACAAAAGAAACAACAAAGGAAACACTACAAAATTGTGCACAGCCAAAATGTATTACACTATCAAAATCTACCGTTTATTGCAGGCATCCTCAAACTGCGGCCCTCCAGCTGTTGGGAAACCACAACTCCCATCATGCATTTACCTTATCTATAACAGTGGGCATAATGGGAGTTGTAGTTTGCCAACGGCTGGAGGGCCACAGTTTGAGGATGCCTGGTTTATCGGGTACATGTACAGTATTAAAACAATTAAAACCTGAAAGAGCAATTGAGTGGCACCTTGGCCAAACTGGAAAGCACTGTGAGTGTTTAGTGGGACATTCTTTGAGGTGTTTGATACTATTAGGCTATGTACTGTATACACAACTTGTTAAAATACCCTCCAAAATTCGACGGCTTGTTAACATGACTGTACCATGGTTTTTGGCTCGGGTTTGCAAAAACACTGGGGTCGGTTTACGGATTTCCTGCCACTTCAGTACATCCGAGGGAAGATGGAACATGTTCTAAAATCCGCCGGAATCTGTGCTTTGCAGTACTACAGAACAGATATTTTTTTATTGCTGTTTACAGCACTAATTACAGTCGGATTTTCAACCAACCAAGAAACAGTGCTGTGTAGACGTCTAGTTTTTGAAAAGTTGAATGGCTGATGCTGACATGCATAGAACTAATCTGATAATATCATAGTTACTATTGTGATAGATGCTTAATCTGGGTTGTTGAGTTTGAGTTTTTTGTTAGAATTACATTTGTATACATTTGGTGATTACTTTTCATTCTTTTTCACTATTTAAAAAAGGAGGATGGATTATTTTAAAGCCCTTCACTCATTAGGGGCCAGTTTCGTGTTATAGTTTTTTCCCTTTATACTTTTCTTTATATACGTATCTGTTGTGATTGATGCATTAAACAATGTATCATCTTTATTCTCAATAAATATTATTAAAATAAAAATTTAAAATCCACACTGTTACACCAACACATTGGCCCTTTTAAAGATAAACATAATGCAGTTTCAAACATGCAACATACAATATAAACGTGAAGTAGTGATATAAGTAAATGCTGCAGAAAAAAAACCCAAAGCATTTTGTATTATTCTTCTCATATGAATATATAACATGTATGTAAGCATTTCTGCTATCGGCCATTTGGAACACGGGTGAAATTTAGGTTAATTAAAAAACACATGCATTTTTATTGCTGCATGCATTGTTCGTCGGTTCAAGAAACGCAATGTAAACCTAAACAGGATGGACTCTAGCTACAAAACATAAGTCACTCACCCAACATATTGATGCTTAGTTTGTCAATGAAGTCCCAGATCCTCTCGATCACATCTTGCACTTGTTTCTCACATTTTCCCTATTTAAAAGACACATGGGAAAAAAAATATGACATTGCTAAATGTGCACGAAAACCCCCACAATATAAACACGGGGATAAGGGAAATACATTTTTTCATTCTGGATGTGTAACCAATGCTCAGAATACACCATAGCAGTGATCTAAATTTTACTGCTGACCAATTACCAGCCTTATTCTGTATAGAAAAACCCAAGTATTTTCATTCATAGTTTTAATCATTATAAAAACACCCCAACAAAATATTATAAAAAGAAAAATTACTTATTTAAATCTATTTATTTAAAATATATATTTTATATTTTATAATATATATTTTATAAAATATATTTTATAAATTTTTATTTATATATTTATATTTAAAATTATTTTAAAGATCAATGAATGATATACTTGTTTTTTTAAATTATATATAAAAGTGGCCCTTTTTGGAGCCCCAAAAGAAACAATGGATGAAAAGTGCAGATTATCAAATATTTATTTTTTATACTTTTATATTTATATATATTTATTTATATATTTTTAAAAAAAATAAAAAAAAAAATTATGGGGGAGAAGAAGAAGAAAAAAGAGGAGAGAGAGAGAGATAAAAAAATATAAAATATACAAACCCCCCCTTTCTTTAAAATGGAAAAACTGCTACACCCAAAACCCCACTGTTCTATATTTTAACTTGGGGACCACATGTTTTGATTAAATTGTCTAGGTCTAAAATTCACTTTGTTGCCCATAGCAAACCAATCAGAGCCCCCTTTCATTTTAATTTTTGTGCTTGGAAAAATTTTGAGGGGCATCTGATTGGTTGCTATGGGCAAACAAAGTGAATTTTTTGACCTTTGGGCAAATTTTACCCCCCTGTGCCCCCCAAAATTTTTTAGGCCCAAAAAACCTGGACCGGTCCCCCCCCCGTTCAGCTATTGTGCTATAGTGTTTTATCCCCCGAGGGAAAAGGGAAAAAAAAAAAAAACCCAGGTTTGAAAACCAACTGTCCTCATTTTTTGGGGAAAAATTCCTTCCCCCACTCCCTCTGGCAATTTAGAATAAAATCCCTTGGGTCAACGGACCCCCCCCCAGGGGAATTCCCCCGGGCGCTATAACTTGAACTGTGTTCATGTAAGGTCATGTTTTCATGGACAATGTTATTGGGTCTAAATACGAGAGGGGCGGGGGGTGAGCCGGGGAGGGATTTGAACAAAAAATCTGGAAATTTAAAATTATTCCCCATTTTGGGGTGCTTTTAAAGGGTTTTTTCCCATATGGGAGGTGACAACTTACATTGCCATCACAAAAGCCCACGGTGCACGGTTTTCCTTTACGTAGTAAAAGGGGACTTTTCGAGGCGTCCATTTTTGGCCTGCAAAACCCCCCTTATGTTTGGGGAGCAGGGGGTTTGCAGGAAATTTCTCAGTTTTTTGAAAGAAAGGAGAAATAAAAATTTTTACCATATCATCTTAAAGAGAAACAGACAAGGGTGCAGAATACATATAGGGCAGCTGGAATTTCAGGTTTGTTTCTAAGATTAATCCCCCAGTTTTTCAGTCAACATTTAGGTTTTGCCCCAAAAAAACCCCCTTTTAATTGTCCTCCCTTTAGGGAACGGCCCTTTGGGGCTAACAGACTTAAATGGGCTCTCTCACCACAACAATAAACTTTAAACAAGATTCTCCCTTTTTCTTCCAAACGTAACAATGGTAAATTTTGGCCCAAAAAAAGTTTAATTTTTTTGTTTTGTTTAGAAAACCCCAGGAAATGTCTCCCAAAAAAGTAGGGGCCCTTTTTTCCCCGTGTGCATTTGCAAACAATCTGGCTTTTTTTTGTGGGTTTTTTTTTTGGGGGGTAAAGGTTTCTTTCCCGGAAGAGGGGCCTTTCAGCCCATGTTAATACGTACTTTTAACTGTGGATGACGACTCAATCTTCCGGGTTTCGCCAGCATCTAAAAAAGGGTCTTTTGCTTTTTTTTTCGGGGGTTGTTATCCCATTTTGGCCCAAAAGCCATTCTTCTCTGAGCACAAAACCCTTCCTTTCCCTGAGTGTTATGATGGCTGGACATTCCCATTTGTTTGTACTTGCATATAATTGTTTGTTTTGGGTCCTTGACGCTTTTTGGGTCTTCCCATTGTGGGTTTGGAGTTCTGGGGGTTGTGGACAGGTTCTTTTTAATGAAACAAGTTCAAAAGGGGTGCCATTTACGGGGTAATGATGGAGGACAAGGAGTCCTTAAAGAAAAAAGTTACTCTTGAGAGCCAAAACTTTTTTGTTTGTAGGTGACCAAATTATTCCACCATAATTTGCAATAAAACCCCTTTCCAATCAGACAAGTGTTTTTCGGGATTTGTTTTTTCATTTTTGCCCTTTTTAAGTTGGGGGTTACATATGTTGTCTATTACAGGGCCTCTTTTCATCCTTTTTTAAGTGGGAGAACTAATAAAAACTTTTTTTTCCCCCCCTTTTGTAAACTTTAGTTTCAACTGTATTCCAGAGTTCAGCTTTTCCTATCAAATAGCCCTAAATATTACAGACTCAGCTTCTCTCCTCTATCACTTTAAAACCCTTTTTTATATCACAAGACTCAGCTCCTGCCCCTATCAAATAACCATAAATATTAAAAACTAAAGTTTTTCTCTCCTCTATAAAAACCCTATAATCAGAGCTCACTCCTTCCTCTATCAAAAACCCCTATATTCACAGAGGCTCAGCTCCTCCCCTCTTCAATAACCCTATATATCACAGACCAGTTTCTCTCCTTATTATATAACCCAATATCCAGAGCTCAGCTTCTCCCCCTCTATCTATAATCCTTTTATAAAACCCAGAGCCAGTTTCTTTTCCCAAATCTAAAAACCCCTATATATCACAGAGCTAGTCCTCCCCCTTTTATAAAAACCCTATATTTCACGGGCTCACCCTCTCCTTATCATATAATCCTATATATCAAAAGCTAAAAAAAGCTTCTCTCCTCTATCAATAACCTTATATCACAGCCCCCCACTCCTTTTCCCCCTATCATAAAACCCTATTATCACAGAGCTCAAAACTCCTCTCCCTCAATCCCATATTTTAAATCCTATATATCACAGATCTCGTTTCTTTCCTCTATCTTTAAAACCCTTTAATATCCAAGCTCAGCTCCTTTCCTCAAAACTATATCCCTTTTTATAACTCGGGTTTTCACTTCCCCAAAATCCCCCCCGAGCCCTGCCCTTCTGGGGAACGAGCCCTGAAAGCCCTCCCTTTAAAGGGGTAGTCAGTGTGTTTTTACACAACTTCTACTCTGTTCTAGGGACCCAAAGTACAGCAGCAGTGTGTTTGGGGTGAAACTTAGAAAACTCCAAGGCAGCGGGATCTCTGTTCTTTACAGAAACTTTCAGGGGCCCATTCCCGAAGTAGGCTCTGGTCCCAGAGGTGGCAAAAAATGTGTCCCAGTTGCACGTGAGCAAAAAATAATAATGATAAATCTTTATGCACAATATCTTACGGTACCTACAAGGGGTTAAAACATTTACAAACCTGCCTTCAGCTGCCTATTTTTGTGTCTTAGACGGTCTAAGACCTGTGGAGTCGGTGCCTATTTAAACAATGGACCGACTGAATCAGATTCAAGCATATCTTGACCAAAATCTGATCCCAAGTCTCTTCTACACATTCCCAATGTTGGTGCAGACTGGACTTGGATACAAATACAGCTTTTTCTTCTACTCTACCCACAAGTGTTCAAAAGATCAAAACATTGTTACCCTTTTGCTTGTCAGTGTCTGTTCTACCTAAATAGCTTGATTATTATATCATAATGTGATAAACAGCCGGATGTTACCATTTTACTACAGTAAAGTTATCACTTAAACATGCGCCGTGTATGAGGGAGTCAGGAGTCGGAGGTTTGGGAAATTGAGGATTCGGAGTCGGGGCTTTGGCTTGCCGACTCCACAGCCCTGCTTAGACCTTGTGTTTTTTTTAAATGTTTTTAACCCCTTGTATGTTGGTTTTCATGCAATAAAGATTTATCATTGTTACTTTTAGCTCGCCTGCAACTGGGACACATTTTTCCCTATCTCTCTCTCTTTTTCACAATGTTGTCATTCATTTATGTACTACACATTAAAGCTTGAGCAGTGTCCGTTCAATAATCTGTTAATTTCTACATACCAGCTATACGCAAAGTGAAAGCACCCCTTTACTCTGCATAGACACTGGTGCTAAAAACAAACCTATGGAGTTGAACGTTTATAAGATTTTATGGCAAATTACACATCTATTATGTAGAAACAGAATTGCTGGAATGAGCAGAGTCAAGGTGGGCACTGCTGGAAAGAATGTGGATAAGACTGATCATTTCTACACAACAGAACAGCATAAGAGGAGTTGATATAGTCCATTTTATTGTGTTATATACTATGCATTATCAAAAAATCAAGAGCTTTTTACATGTGATTTTTAAAATCAGCTAAACAGGGCTATTATGTAAAGTGCAATCATAGGCAAATGCTGATAAGATACAAACCTGCATGACCAGCATTAATCAACCTGTAACTGGGCTCAGGGCTTTTCTGTAAGCCTGGGTACATTGTAGCTTGCCTGGAGACAGCTAAGTGCTTGGGAGAAATTACATCAATTTACTATGCTGCAGGGAATAGGAAGCATAACAGCTCAATAGGGTCTCCTAAAATGCATAAACATGTGGGGCTCCCCAGCCGAGAGACACTCTAGAAGCCACTTTAGCCAAGAGATGAGAATCCTGCAATTAAAATGTGTGTACTAAGCCACCCAAACCCTTTAGGGAGAAGTTGATGTCTTATTTTGGACACTCATCAGCTATGATACTGGATACATCTGACAGCCATACATCTGACATCAAGCGCCATAGGAAATGTTGTCATCACAGGACCAGGAATTATTAGTATTGCTCCGGGATACGTATCTGCTTAGCTGCGTGTGTCTGTGTAATAGAGAATACCCTTACCATTACAGGCGCATGACTTGAGGTTCATCTCTATCTCACAGAATGGACGACATTCCCCATTTAAACATTTTCCCAGATCTACACAGACTGTGTCATCGGCCGCATTTCCGGGTGCAGGACACTCGCTGCTGTTCCCTGTGGATGAGAAAGTGAGACAGAGTAAGCAGCGTCAAGCATCCATGACCACATGATACTACAAGTACATGTGTAACCAATCACAGGGGAAAAAAAATCGGTTATTACATAGAATACATAAGACATGTTTATGCCTATGATAAAACTTCCTGGGTCTGTACTCTGACAGCTTCGAGTTCTAATAAGAGCACTGTGCTCTATGGCATATAGCTCCATTAAAGGGGTTGTCTCACTACAAGGATTGCTTTTTATGTTAAAGATCTTTCAAAAACAAGTCACTTTGCAATATATGCCCATTAACATTGTCCTACCTATTCCTAAATATCCCCTCTTGTATGGGCTGCATCAGCTCCTCTGGTCGCTATAGCAACAGACCTGTTTCATCTCTCATGATAGGCTGCCAGCGCTGGTTGCTATAGCTACAGACCCGGCTTCTAGTGTATCCCAGAAGAAGCCAGTAAACACACCCCTGTATTCAAAATGAAACCAAGAAAACAGGACGAATCAATGTAGTGAGACAACCCATTTAACTCCTTATTTAGTGCATGGTGTCGGCAAGGGTGTATGAAGCAGGTTTACTTGCCTAGCTCACACCACATCTGACATGTTAATTACAGTTGGGACCTGCCTCTAGCAGCTCGGATCAGAGATCGCTCCGATCCTCCCCTTTATAACTCTTATATGCTGCTGTAAATGCAACCATGGCATTTGAGGGCTTAAGAAACCGTGCTATGCATTGTTCCAGTCCCCAACCAACAACCCAACCCTCCTTCTCCCTCCAGCAATGAGATTGTAGGGTGCCAACTAGTAGTCATAGCAGCTAGGGGAGGGGGGGGGTCTAATGAAGGCCTCCATGACTGCCATCTTACTACTACCATACATAACTACTGCATACAATAGTGTTAATTAATATAAATATCACCGCATCTAAAAAAATGTAATACATTAAAACATAACATTATTTATCCCATATGGTAAACACCACAGAAAACAAAATGCGGGTTTTTTTTTCACCCCACCCCCACCCCCCCAAAAAAAAGGATCAAAAGTTGGGTGCATTACGATATGGTAACAATAGAATGACCTGCAAAAAACGAGCCCTCACTCCATTCCATAAACAGAAAAATAAAAAAAAGTTATTTGTCACAGAACAAAAGTTCTTTAAAAAAAGTACTTAACCCCTTAAGCCCTGGGCCTGAAAAGTAGTTAATGACCAGAACATTATTTTAGTTTTTGCCTCCATGCGGTTCAACAATTGTAACTTTTTTATTTTTTCAATGACGCAGTTGGATGAGGCCTCATTTTATTCAGGACAAGTTGTATTTTATGGGGGAATAGTTTAAGTTCACTTAGAAATTATTGCAGAATTATTTTTTTTAATTTTTTTTATTTTTGGCCGTTTTTTTTACTTTTTTTTTTTTTTACACCAGTCACATTCCACACTTAATAACTCGTTAGACTAATTCTACAGGTTATGACGGTCGTGTGGATACCTAATATGTGTAGGGGGGTTTTTTTGTGTGTAGTGTATGCACAATTATTTTTTATTAAATATTTATTTTTATTTTATTTTTTTTTTTTTCATTTTTTTTACAATTTTTATATTTTTTACTTTTTTTTTTTTATCATCCCATGAAGGGAGAATTGTTTTACTTTTTTTTTTTTTTTTTTTTTATACACTTAGTAATGTATTAGCATATTCATATATGCTAATACATTCTAATCTGTGTCACTGACACAGGCAGTGATCAAGACACCACACAGTGTGTCCTGGTCACTGGCTCCATACACAGACAGCTCTGGGGCCACTCTAGGTCCCCAGGGCTGACTCTGCAGCTGTTCCCCGAGCTCTGTCGGGTCACCGGGTGTTCTGATCACCCAAAAGAGCAGGGGAACCTTTTGATTGCGCTGCGGTAACGCACCGCCACAATCAAAGGGTTAAAGCACCGGGATACGGAGGTTTCCTTTGCTCCACGGTGCTCGCAGGAGATGCTCTGGGATCAGGGCTGTGTAGTACAGCCCCGATCCCAGCGCAGTTGCGGCACCGGGCACCGCAAACCCCTAAGTCTGCAGCGACGGCAAAAGATGTCAATGGAGACGAATGACCCGCACCGGCCGCTGTCAAAAGACGGTGCATGGTCGTTAAGGGGTTTTCTCACCACACGGTTTGTCTGACTCGCAAGCAGTTATCCATCACTCTGTCTCCTCAGGCTGTCGGTGGTTCTATAGAGGTGATTAGCATATTCAGCTTCTAGCCTGACAAGTACTGGAGAGCTAATCTTCATTAAACAAAAGCTACAGGTGCTGTGAGCACTGAATGTGTCCTTTTCTCAAATACGCATCTAACAATGTGCAGTGTGATTTACATTGCTTTCCATGTAAAACATGCATCAGCGTTCAGACAAGTGATCACCAATGTGTGGTTTACATGCATGCGTCTTTGTGATGCGTCTTTTGAATCCGTTCAAAGCATTGTCATGTCAATTCTTGATTCATTTGACGCAGCAGGAGCCCTATTTAAAAATAAAGTGTGCATTTCTGCTGCAGCAAAAACACATCCAAACACGCACCACACTTTGGATGCATGTTGGATGCGTTTTATGCAGCACTTTTGAATACGTTTTCGGATCTGAAAAACTTATTCAAAATGTTGTGTGAACATACCCTTAGAGTTCATTGCTTTTTCTCCTGAGCTCAGTCCCTATGTCCCTGGGGGTGAACCAACTCCCTGCCCTGTCAGCTAATCAGATCACAGACGTCCGTCTGGTATGCAGGTTACCAAAGAAACCTGACTGCATTCAAAGGCACAAAAAAAAAAAACGCTCTTATATCTTAACTAAAGTAAAATAAAAATATTTAGAAAAAGTTTTTAATTAACAGTCCCTGCATGTTAAAAGCTAAGCTTTGAAGTGAGAAAACCCCTTTAGGTACTTAAACATAATGAAAACTTGAAAAGTTTGGCATCACCATAATCAAAGTGACCTGATGAATACAGATAACATGTAATTTATACTGAACATTACACTCCATAAAAACAAAATATCAAAAAATGACACAATTGCACATTTTTTCATATTCAACTCAAAAAAGAATTTTCTTGGGTGTTTTTCCAATACATTATGCAGTATGATCAATAGTACCATTAAAAAGTACATCCTGTCCTGTGGCGGGGAAAAAATCCTCAGGCGTCTATTCAGACTGAAAAATAGAAAAAGTTATGGCTTATGGAAGATGGGAAGGAGTTATGAGGTACAGTGTGCAAAAAAGTTTTTTGGTTTTTTTTAAAATAATTTATAACTTTTTTTTTTTACCTTTTTGTAACTTCTAGTGAAGTAAATAAATACACCCATAAGGTCTGTTCCTAAACTTATATAACCCCTTTAAAACAGAACAGAGATAAATATTCTAAAAGATCACTGCAAGCATGTGATAGCTGCCATGGCTGAAAGACCTTGGTGCCACTCTTACCCGTGCAGTAGGACTCCCCTTTGCAGGTGGCGTTTATAGCTTCCTGGCATTTCTTCTGCGCGGTTTCAAACTGGCAATTCTTGCAGCATGGACTGTTCCGATCACTGGAATATATTGGTGGATTTAGACAACACAATTTTAATATTTAACAGCACTATAAACCCAACGCACTGCACAACATTCTTGTGGCCCGCAAAGAGGTGGGGCTTCCCAAAACCACATCCCCAAAATGGGTGGTCTCGGGTGCATTGGTGGTGTTCCCGACCATTTGGGGGGCTGTACAAGGGCATTGTCGGGCAGACCAGGGGCTGCTTTGACCACCAGGTGTGGTCCTGTGCGGTTATTGTCTCCATTACCTGCACTATGTGGCAGCTATCTTGCCTGAGGTGCTTTTAAATATATTTAGAGATATGCTTTACTGAATCTACATTAACTGCAGGATCCTGTGAACAGAAGCTGACTCGCTGACTTCTATGAGAGAGTGTGTTGTGGGCATGCTCTGTAAGCTTGAAAGTCGTCACTGAGCAGTAGTGGGAAAGAGAAGATGAGATGTTACCATCCTCTATTGTGAATGGTGAAAAGCTGTGCTATCTAGTTACCTGACATTGTAATTCTGTCTGAAATGATGAAGAGACTACTGAGAAATGATCTCCATAGAATAAGGAGTGTGAACTATTATTAGGCTTCGTGGCCAGAGTGATAACTGCAGGTTTTCAGATTTCAGGAATTTTTTTTAATACTGATAGCTACATGAAGAAAAATAAATCCCCAAAATTTCTTTGAAAAAAGGATTAACAAAAAACATTTGCTTCTCTTTTCTTTACAGACCTGCACTTTGCACTATTCTTAAACTTGCACTGTGATGTACAGCAGGGGTCATCATGTTGGTGCAGCAAGCCTGGGTCACAATCTTCACCCTCATCCACCCTGGAGTTGCCGCAAACCTTATTGTTGCGCTCTTTGAAGCAGATGGAAGCCTTGCTCATCAGCGTGCGCAGGATTGACTCTCTGCTGCAAATGGAGAACATCTAATGGAGAGAAGTGGAAGAGAGTTATTATTATTATGTATTTTAGAGTGCCATTGATTCCAGGGCGCTGTACATTCAGGGGGTTACATACATAACATAAGTCAAACAATTACAATAGTGACAATCTGTGACTAACAACAGGTACAGAGGAAGAGAGGACCCTGCCCGCGAAGGCTTACAATCTGCAAGGATGGAAGAAAGAGACAGAAGGTGAGGGGCAGACATGTTTGTGGGGCAGTGTACGGGTGGTGGGGTTAGTGTAGGTTATAGGCTATCCTGAAGAGATGGGTTTTCAGGTTGCTTTTGAAGCTGGTGAAAGTGGAAGAGAGTCTTATGTGTTGGGGCAGTGAGCTCCAGAGTGTGGGGGAAGCACGGGAGAAGTCTTGGAGACGGTTGTGTGAGGAGCTGATAAGAGGAGAGCAGAGAAGAAGGTCCTGTGAGGAGTGGAGGGTGCGTGAGGGGAGGGATCTGGAGACTAGAGCAGAGATGTATGGAAGGGAGAGGTTATGGAGAGCTTATGTTATGGAGAGCTTAGGTTATTGAGGTCATGGTAAGCAACTTGAAATTAATGCGCTGGGCAATTGGTAGCCAGTGCAGGGATTGTCAGAGGGGAGAGGCAGAGGAGTAGCGAGGAGAGAGGTGACTAAGATGGGCAGCAGAGTTGAGGATGGTTTGAAGGGGAGCAAGAGTGCTAGACAGGAGGTCACAGAGAAGAATGTTGCAGTAGTTTAGGCAGGAGATGACAAGAGCATGGACCAGCATTTTTGTAGTGACAAGGTTAAGGAATGAGCGGATTCGGGAGATATTTTTCAGGAGGAGGCGGCAGGCAGAGGTGAGGGCTTGGATGTGGGGTTTGAAGGACAAAGCAGAGTCAAGTGTTATCCCAAGGCAGCCGACTGGTGGGACTGGTGAGAGTGTAGAGCCATTGACTGTGATAGAGAGAACGGGTGGAGGGATGGAGTGGGACGGTGGAAATATAATAAATTCGGTTTTCTCTACATTAAGTTTTAGGAGAAGGGAAGAGAAGGAGGAGGATATGGACGACAGAATCTGGAATCCGGGACAGTAGAGAATTAATGTCTGGGCCGGAGATGTAGAGTTGGGTGTCATCAGCATACAGGTGGCATTGAAAGCCATGTGATGCTATGAGCTGACCCAGACCAAGAAGAGTGTAGACAGAAGAGTAGTAGAAGAGTAGTGGGTCCAGGACTGACCCCTGGGGGACACCCAGAGATAGAGGATGAGAGGAGGAGGTGGTGCAAGAGTGAGAGACACTGAATGTCCAGTCAGCGAAGTATGAGGAGATCCAGGAAAGGGCCGTGTCCGTGATGCTGAGGGAGGAGAGGATGTGTAGGAGGAGTGAATGGTCAACAGTGTCAAAGGCAGAGGACAGATCTAGGAGGTTTCTGTAGAGTGATGGAATTGGAAACCAGATTGCAGTGGGTCAAGCAAAGAGTTGGTGGAGGGATGAGAGGACAGGTCAGATAGACATACTATTCAAGGAGTTTAGAAGCAAATGGAAGCAGTGAGATGGGGCGATAGTTGGACAGAGAGGAGGGGTCAAGGGAAGGTTTCTTCAGGATGGGTGTGATGGTAGCGTGCTTAAGGGAGGAAGGGAAGATGCCAGAGGTTAGTGATAGGTTGAAGAGATGGTGAGGGCTGGGAGTATAACAGGGCTGAGGTCTGAGATGAGGTGGGATGGGAATGGATCAAGGTTACAGTTCAACATCTATCTATATGGTCGGTAATGCCCATAATGCATCAGGCTTTTACATTCAAATAGTCCTCTTCTGTTAACAGCCACTCACAACATATTTTTCATGAGGCGTCGATTACAACTCCTGTCTTCACCCATCTCCACTGCTACAGTGTATAGTACAAATAGTCAATGTGGGGAAGAGGGGTATACATACCATAAAGGCAGACCATGGGGCTGCTGTATGTGCTCTGGAGTGGAGGGGTCCAGCCGTGGCTGGTTTCTCCCCCTTATACTGAGTGGAGAGACCCTGTGGGCATTGCTTTTCAGAAGAACTGTTGTTTGGGAAATTGTTCCAAGGGTTGTGGAAAGGCCATGGAATAACCCCCAAAAAAGAAGCTCTTCTGTTTTGAGGATCAAAACCAAGCCAGAAAATGGGGTTCATTTTCATCCTTAGATTAGGCCCACTTTCTTCTGTGTAACCTTTAGAGCTAGGCTACCTTAAAGGGGTTTTCTCACTATGCAGTTTCACAGCAAGCTTTAGACTTGCATTTCCTGGTTAGGCTGTGGGTGGTTCTCTAGCAGTGATTGGCTTATCAACTATTCTTTGTCTTTTTCATCCTGACACAGCGACATGACTACTGGATGTCTGTAAAGTGTAGTGCACAAAGCTACAGAGCTTTAAAGAGTGAAAGCTTTTCATTTAATTACGTAAACACTCCTCAATAGAGATAAGACTCTTCAGGGAGTGACTCACCATTTATGGACGGACGGACTGACTGACGGTAGCTTGGAGCAACGTGAAATAAGAGAGAGCAGGGAGAGGTGAGGAGAGGTGAGGAGAGGGGGGTTGGTAAGCAGAGAAACTTGCGTAATCTAAAAGGAGATAAAATCTTCCTTACCCTAAACAAAGCAAAATCAACAAAGCAATGTATTTGGCAATAATCTGCATTTACTTTTTCCTATATGTACAAAGCTAATCATTGTAGTGAGAAAACCCCTTTAAATAAAGCTCCATACATACGTTTATCACTAAATAAACAGATAGGCCTTGCATACTTACAGAAAGTTCTGGAAGATTGTAAATACAGATGATTGTCATCAGGGATACTCACAAAAGTGAGATACACAAGAGTGAGGTTAGGAGGTCTACAAGACACGTACAGTATACAAGACCAAAGGAAAACAGTGCAATGTGAGTCCTGACCTATTTATTGGGTGCACACAGTCTTTGCATGGTGTTCAGAGGTATGAAGTGAGTGCAAGCAGGCAGGCAGGAAGCAGATAAGTAACACAGAAAGGTTTCTCTTTACCTTATTATTTTGATGGTCTCCACTCACAGCTATAGGGTACATCACAAATTTACCCCCACGGTCCTCACTAGGTGCACAGTCTTCCATGCTGTCAGGATCATGTTCAGAACCAAAGTTGTGACCCAGCTCATGAGTAGTTACCAGGTCGGCTTCCTGTAAAAATTAAGACAGGAATCAAGCAATATCACAAATAATAGTTTATCTCTATCCAAAACTCTAGCCAGGATCTGAATGTATTCTCCAAAGCAATTCTAGGACACCTATTTCGGTATTATCGTCTACACTCAAGTATAAACCGACTTTTTCAGCACAATTTTTAAGCAGAAAAAGCCTCTTTCAGCTTATACTCGAGTTCTCTGTATCCAAAGAACAACTCACCTCAGCCAAAAGTGCTGGAGTGTGCTTCCAGGACCTTTTAAGACATCACACGAAGGGAGGGACCGTGGGGGTTCTCATGTGACTGCTGTGTGCGTCGAAAACCAGTGATAATGTTACACGGAGGGGAGGGGGTCATGTGACTTCTGTGTGCTTCCAGGAATTGTGATGATGTCACACAGAGGGGGGGGGGGGGAGTCAGTGTATGCAGAATTCTGCTGTACTGGTTGTGACCACTGCTGGATGAGCTGACGCAGAGCTGTCTATGTTTGTGTTATATGTGCCTGCAGCAGAGCAGTGTGTAATGTGCGTGTAGCAGAGCCTTATGTGTGTAATGTGCATGTAGCTGTGCTGTGTGTGTGTAATGTGGCTAATTAATGGGGACATCCTGGCACCAAGTCCTCTTGTTGCTGCTCTTTACTATGGCTGTCTGTCCTGGTTAATGAAGGGGCATCACTTGCTGCATTTCCTACCCGAGGCTTATACTTGAGTCAATAAGTCTTCCCAGTTTTTTGTGGTAAATTTAGGTGCCTCGGATTATATATTCGGGTCGGCTTATACTCGCGTATATGCGGATAGTTCATTTATTTGAAGGTGATGCATCACGGGAGACAGCCAGAGCACTGTCATTGCCGGTTGTGGAGGCAAGTATTTGCAGGCGTGCGCACTGTATGGATTGCCAAATCGATGACATATGGTTGCATCCGCTTTAGTACTGTATGCAAAGTGCCATAGACAGCGACACAGTCTTGCTTGGCTCCATAATCAAACAAAATGCTCAATGTAAAAAAAAGGAATGCTTAACCTCTAGTATAAAGAACTGAGGTGTGGCTGTTTTTAGAGATATTATCTACTTCTTGTCTTTCTTTCTACAAATAAGCTAGCTTGTCAGGTGGACTCGTTGTACAGAGCCATGTCTGGGGTCATCTGTAGCACTACATGCCAGGCATTCGAATAAACCTCTGGCCATGAAACGTATGAACGCAGCACACCCGCCAGAGCGGCTTTCAATTTTCACTCATAGGAGATTCGCTGTGTCTTCCATAAGGGCACATGAAAAACCTTCTAACATAAATAGCCTCTTCTGAATTCAGAGGATTCAAACACAGCTGAGTCACATTATTATGACCACCTCGTCATTAGTGTGTAGCTCATGAAGAAGTCATGTGTGGTGAGCTGGCTTGGCGAGTATATAAATGTGTGGTAGGATGTCTGCACAAACATCCCTCATTTTTGTCATGGGTAAAAGGGGCGAGTTATAAATAGAGATGATTACTGGCTTTGGCGTTGAGGGTGGTGGTATTTCTGAAACTGTGTAGTTTGTGAACGGTTTGTGTGCTGCTGTGGTGTAAATGTATAGTGAGTGGACAAATGACGCCATTGTGAATAAGCGATGGCGCCATTGATATGAGAGCTGAACACTGGCTACGAAGCTGCACTACCGAGGATTGACGTGCTACAGTGGAGCACGATCGGACCTCTAACCCCTGATGAAGCCAGTTTAGCATGGTGAAACAAAGTCGGGAGAGGTCAGATATGACGTTTTTTAAAAAGTGATTTCTCACCTCTGTCTACAAGTGTCACCCGCTGCCCGAGGGTGTTTACAAGGGGGCCTTATTTTGTCCCGTTCCATAGATTGGGACGCTGCCCAAGTAAGTTGGTTGATCCCTTACTGGAGCTAGTAAATTGCTTGTATATATAACGCTTTCCTGTTAATAGGTGGTGTGTCCACCAAACTTGATAAAATGAAAGGAGTTATTCCTTTTTTCGAAGAAAAAGGGTTAAAATAGTGAGGTTAGAAATCAGGTTTTTAAATTAGTGTGTTATAGAGGTTAAGAGTTATACATAATAAAAGTTACGTTTTAGTGTTTTACAAATAGAGAACGGATAGAGTTTAAGTTTGCCTATGGCAAAATAGTAAATACAGTGGAGCAGCTCACCCAAAAATTACCAAGGGGCTACCATATGTGTAACCACAGTTATTTTCCTAATATAAAGGCCAAAATGGTTTCAGCACTTTCGAATTTTAAACAAAAATTTCCCAAATAGGGAAGAGACCAAATTAAAATAAAATTTAATTTCCTTTATAAAAATAATTGGACAAAAAAAATTAAACCCGGGGAAAAATTAAAAACGAATACCCTAGATTATTTGGCGGCTGTAAGTACAACTTATAAATCCCTGGTAGCAATATCCCGGGTAAACCAGGATTATCCCCAAAACCCAAAAGACCGGGCCCCGTCAAGAACCTAAAACCCTAACTAGAAAAGCCCTATTAATCCCTACTTTAAAATTCCTGTTTAAGTGAGTATTATTTACCTGGGATTTAAAAGTGTGTATTAGCGTTCCTTTATCATGGATCAGTTTTTAAATTGTTATTCTCTGGTAAGGGGTTTTTTTTTTGTCGCCACTATATTTTTATATAGGTAAACATTAAAAGTTATATTTTAATTGGTTCTCTCCCTATTTTGGGATTTGTTGTTTGCTACCATATGTGTGTCTAACACAACAGTCTAGTGAACCCTAGTAGGTCTGGAGCTCAAAAGCAGATGGATGACACTGCACTTCTGCTAACCAAGTTGAATCAGCAGAAAAGGCTTTCATTCTCATAGCAGTACTGGAATTGGATGAATGAAAGGAATTTCCAGCATCCATCCGAGGTGTTCATAGGTAAAATCCGAGACTTGATTTCACATCTTTAAAAAGTATAAATCACTGGAATAGTAGTAGCAGAAACGTAGCTCACACGCTGACGCGTTTTGGCGGGGTCTCCTTAGTCATAGCATGATTGGTAGTATCACCTGCCTGCAAATATAGCCCGGCTGAGTGATCACGTGATAATTTAACATTAACCCTTAAGAAGACCGTCAACACAACAAATGTGAACATGCAAAACATAAAATCCAACATTAAAACCACCAAATGATGTTTCCCTACAAAGCACATTACAAAAAAATCCATGTACCACCCTCAATGTTGGTAAATTAGATCTTGTCTTACGTTTAACCTTTGAGGGGAACGTATGGCCAGTTTAAAGATCCACCACGCTTCCCCACTCAGGAGTTTTTTTTATGATGGTCTCCTCCTCTCACAGGTCTCCTCACTTTCTCAATTCTCATGAAGGAAAACCCAGAGGTATTACCTCCATGGATTTCAACAAAATGTTTGGAAGCCACAGAGATCCCTACATTTTGAGATCCACCAATATCAGAAAGATGGCGTCTGATTCTAACCATAAAGGGGTTTTGTCACGATCTCATTTCATACCTCCTGTATCCAGCTCTTCAGCTCTGTGTGCTCAGAAGGGGGCGTGTACGATTTGTTTGAATTGCCTATCTTGTAACCCAGCAGGATTACATCACCAGGCCTTTCCTCTTTGTAGTCAAAGAGAGGTCTCTTTATTTAAAGCATTGTGAGTAGCTGAGAGGTAAAGTTTTTGCCTCCAGACACAAAGGTCCTAGGTTCAAATCCCTGCAGAAACCAAACCTGTATTTTTTTTTCTCTTTCACAATGCACAGACCTCATTGAGGTTTCTTTTTTATTTATTTGCTCTATTTGACTAATTACTAAGGAGTACAGAGGACAGGAGTAGAATGACAGCACCTGGGTTTTAACACTCAGTAGCTACCTGACAGGAGAGGTGATGTCTGAGCATGTCTGACCAGGACTGAGGACCTCTCAGCCCTGATCGTATCCGTTGGAGATGAGCTGTAAACAATGGATCACTAAAGGAGCAGCTAAGACAAAAATGGTCCAGAATTTTTAATAATAATGAATGGTGAAAATGTTTGTTATTTCATTTGCAAGCTTCCCATGTCAATTTTACTTCGGGGCAAACTCCCTTTAACTGCAGAAGTTTAGAATCTTTCCTAACAACTCTATATAATCAATCTGCTCAGCTCTTCCAACTCTATAATATGCTGCCCACAAACCAGATAGCATAATCACTATGATAGGTTCCCTGTAAGGGCATGTCCCCATGGCACCGGTTTGCGGCTGATTTTTCAGACGGTTTGCGATTTTGCAGACCGTCTGAAAAACCGGCCACAAACTAACACACCGGGCCGCTATGGAAAACCCATGCAGCAGTCCCCACTCAAACCGCCAGCCGAAAAACATTGAACATGTTCATTCTTCCATCCGGTTTTCAGATGTAATATGAACATATCAATGGGAAGGGGGAGGGCTTTTCTCCGCTCATCGCGGAATAAAGCCGTCCCCCGGCGGCCGTGTGCACGGCACAAAAACCGGACAAATACCGGTCCTTTGCCGTGGGGATGAGTTCTAAGTGAAACACAGCAAAAATACTAGCAACGGCAATCATCATACTTCCTACCGTACACCATTGATATACTTAGAATTCTACGGTGAAGTCATGCAGAGAAGTGCTTGTGGTTTTACCTTTGTAAGGATGGTTTTTTCCGTAGTTTTTTGTACTTGTCAGACCAGTGTTCAAGTAAATAGGTTTCTGTGATGACTCACTCCTGTAAGCTGTGCGGGTATAAAGAGATGAAGTCATGTCAGACCAGACATTTCACTAAGAGCATAATGTGGAAACAAAAGTCACAGACATCAGCTTAGTCTGTGGAGATTAGTCAGGAATTCTCTGATGACAAGCTACAAGCGTGAAACAAGAAAGTCGGCATCTCCTGCACGGAAAAACTGCATAAAGAACATATCCAACACATAAGACTGATAGAGGAGCGACAGTAGCTAAGAAGACAAGCACCAAAGAAACTCTGGCCAAACACTGACTGTATAAATCAAGAACATTTCCCATCTTTAAACAGGTGTTCCCCTCTCAGACATTTATGGCATACCGATAAGACATAAATGGGGCCCAGACAAGTTTCTGATACAGAGAGCAGGCCACACCTGAGAACGACTCTCCATTCTGTTCTATGGTAGTGCCAATCACAACCAAACACCCCGCTCACCTGTACTCGGAATTCCCACCGTGAAGAATGAGAAGTGGGAACCTCACCTATCACACATTTATGGGATAGTGATAGGATACGCCATAAATGCGGGCCCTTTTAAAAGGACACTTCCATTAGTAAGGAGTATTTTTTGTTAAAAACAATGGGCGACATGTATGAATCTCGCCGCGTCGGAGCGCTTTTTTCCCCGCCATTTTCCTCAAATTTTTGCGCCTCAGATTCGGTCCAAGGTGGGGGGGGACTTAGGACATGCGGGACTGCCCCTCATATTCGCCGTCCGAGGGGGTGCGCCATACATGGGGGAAGTTCACCCCGCGCCTCGCCAGTGTGGGGGCGCATGCGGACTTAGGCCATGCGGACTGCGCCAACATGTATTCCTTTCAAGACAGGCGGGAAAACAGCGAGAAATTTTTAAAGGGTCCGCGGCATGGTGTAAATAAAAAAAAAAAATCGCTTTTTTTAGGTTAAAACTTCTCTAAAAAAGAGCTAAAAACCTAAAATACATAAATAAAATCATTTCCCAAAACAAGAACAGCGCTAAAAATCGGAATTTTGATAAGAAAATTGCCGAAAATACAGTAATTCAAATTCTGTAAGTTTTTCAATTGGCGGCAAAAACCCAAACCAATCAAATAGGAGCGACAGTGACCCATTATAACATGAGAAGTATGGGCCAACAAAAACAAAGGGGACAATTACTTGTTTCCCGGGAATTCTCATATCGCAATTTCCTGATGTAGCGCCGTCTCGCGAGAAACGCTTGTTTGGGGTTTTGATTGTTTTATTTATAGAAGGTTTTTAGCTCTTTTTCAATAAATTTTACACTTTAAAGAAATATTTTTTTTAAACATACTCCATGCCGCACAGCACTAGCGCAGAGATTTTTATTGCCCCCCCTCTCTCCATTGCACAATGGACAAATAGCTCGCGCTCTGATTTGGGCCCGGGATAAAGCCCAGCCCCCGCAGCTCAACCAATCACTCTTTTCCCTTTTTTACTGATTTTTAACTGCCCGCCTTGGGAAATTTTATTGGGCAATACTCTCCATAGGGTTTTAAGGGGCACTGCGCTCCTATTTTGATTGGCGGGGTTTTGCCCACCAATGAGAAAGCTTCAAAATTTTTAATTACTGTATTTCCCCAATTTTCAAGACCTAATTTTCCCGGTAGCGACATCTAATTTTGGAAATGATTTTTTTTAATTTTTTTTATTTTTTAAAGGGGTTTACCTTTTTTTTGATAAAGTTTTACACCTAATAAAGGGGATTTTTTTTATTCATACTCCATCCTCCGGGCTGAGACCAGATTTTTTGTTTCATCTTCTATATGTTTTCCTCTCTTTACGTTATCGCTTTATTTTCGCCTCCGCCGGATCATTTTACCAAACCCAAACCCGGGCTGCCTGTCCACTGTCAGCGCTGCAATGCTCCCCACTTTGCCCACCCGCGATCAACATCCCGGAGTTTTTTGAACGCGCCGCTCCCTCCCCGAACCCCAAAAAACCCGCGCCATTAACCCCCTTCCTGTTAGGCGCATCCAAAGTGCGAAGGCTGCGCCTAACACAATCCCTGCGTCCCACGGGAATTTAGTCGGGGAGCCCATTTTCGCCAAAAACAGGCGCAACTCCGACATACATTCGCCCAATATCCGGGGAAAAACCCTTTTTTTTTTTTAATTTTATTCTGGCAGTCCTTTTGAATAAAAAAATAACATACTGCATGTCATTTTCTAGCTATAATAGTGAACAGATAAAACTCCTGAATGGAAGGGCAAACTAATCTCGTTTTATGGTCATTGCTGCTTCTCTCTATATAATCTCATTACAGATATTAGGTAATGACATGATTGCTCTACTGTTCTCTGGACAGGCCTAGACAAAGATTACACTGGACTGACAAGGCAATGACAAGACTGATACATGAAAGGTTAATAGGGTAATCTTTTTCTACACTGGGAGAGTTTCCAGCTTTCTTCACACTTTATCAGGTCCTGCTGATAATACACCTTTCAGGCCATAGTTGAAATGTAAAGCAATCCTTTCACTTCTGGGATATCAGAGCTCGCAGGAAGAAAGTCAAGAGACAAACCAAGAAGTCATGGACATAAGAGAGCTTTAAAAAATGATGTAAAAAATCCCACCGAATTAAAAAAAAAAATCAAAATACATAAAAACAAAAATGCATAATGCTTCTCAAAATGTGAAAAAGAAATGTGATAGTAGTGTCCCTTTAAAAGGAACACAAAGACAAAGTTCACACGGTTGCAAAACGCTGCTACAGATATCATCAGAAAATCATCAGAAAATCTAAAATAATTTGGCAGCAAAACCCACTTACATGCTGATTTTGCCTTGGATTGTGTTGTAGATCAACATACATTAAAATGAATAAAATCCAAAAATCTGCTGCATGTCTGCAACATAATGCGGATTTAAAAATTGCACAATGCTTTTTCTTAGGTTGCCTTGATTCCATTAAATGGCAACATTTCTTTTTTGCATTTTCCATGTTTAGTTTGAAAGTAGATTCTCTCAAGCTATCCAAACAGCAATGCATTATTATTCACCAGCAACTGACTTTATTCTTAAAGGAGTATTCCCACAAGTGATACTTAAAGGGAACCTGTTGCATTAAAAATGTAGCCCAGTCTGTGAGAAGAATCCTGAAGGGCAGGAGTAGTGGAGCAGATTGAAATTCAGTAGAACTTGCATTTAAATCATTTAAACCTCTGTCACCAGCTTGGGAGTGGATCTATATCAAGAAGACAGAGGCTAAAGGGTTTATCGTTTGAGCTGCTCTTTTCTGTTCTGCAATTTTTCCAGTTTTGAGTTTGAAACCCAGGGCTTTTCTCTCCTGTAGCAGGCTGTCTCTCCTCCCAGGGGGCGTGTCTGCCACACTGAAGAACTGGACATCATCATTTTTTTGAACGGGGAGCAGAAGGGTTTTGCCGGGATATAACAGCTTTTAGCCCCTCCCTGCTTATTTGCAGCCTTGAGCTCCACAACTGCAGCAACCCCCCCGTCATATGTTTTAGTTTACACCAACGAAAGTCAGCAGCTGTTACTTCTAGTGGTGTTCATCCAAATTGTACTGACAACAGGCAGAGATCTTACCAAGTACAAATGTCAGCTTCAAGTAAAGTCTCGCTTGCTGTCAATGACTGAGTAAAACAATGGGGGAGAACAAATCACTTTGAGAGAAGGTCCCCGCTCAGCCTGTAAACTGAATGGGTCATGTTCAAGGGGACAGCAGTGAGCAGTGAAGACTATTGCTTTACAAAGAAGGGGGTTTGAGTTCTAGCCCCCCCAGGGAATTCCCCCCCCCCCAAATCTACACAATGTTTCATATTTTACATATGTGTACAAAAATTTTTAAGAAAAAAAAAAAAAAAATACGATGGGGCTTGAATCCCCCAAACCCTGTTTGCAGGGTAATCACCAAGCACTGTACATATATGCAAAACTTTTACGATCAGTGGTTTTAAACCTTATTTATACACTACAGGGGATAACATCATAAGGGGGCGGGCTTGCATTCGATCTGAGGAACAAATCCTTCTTTTTCAAATAGCACTTAAGGACTGGGCCCGTGAGGAGGGTTTAAACAACCTCTTGGGAAAAGCCCCTTAAACAGCCAGTAAAATTCCCAAAAATTTACCCTAAGCTGGGAATGTACATAGACCAGACCTTGGTTTCACACAAATTTTAACAGCTCAAGGGGGGTAAAACAGAGTGTGCAGGCAGCCAATCACAGGGGGGGGCTGGGCCGGCGTTTCCGTCTAGGGGGACCCAACAGCTGAATGAAAAAATCACCAGCCAATCAGTGCAGGGGGGGTTGTAGGGGGCGGGAAAAGACCAGGGGGGTTCGACCAGCAACAGCAGAAATAGAAGCAGATTTAATGATGCTCATACTGCTAAACCAAGGACAGAGGTAATAAACCCCAATTACAAAAGTGCTTTTTTTTATGTCCCCATAATCTGAAACATGATCTTTGTAAAAAAAAAAAAAGGGAAAAAAAAAAAAATATTATAAAAAAATTTTTTCTTTACCATGGCTCCTGCAGACTGGCCGGCATCCTTACAATCAGGGCACTAAGCCATCTGCTCCTCCTAAAATTTTTAAAAACCACAGAAAAAGGGCCGGGTTTGGGCGGACGCCCCAAACCCCCTTTGGGTTTTTAAAAAATAAAGGGAAAAAAATTTTCTCAAACAAAAAGGCAAAAGCTTCGGGATAAAATTCCACTTTAAACCATCCCAAATACCTCATGCTCTGAGTCATTTCACATGTGTAAATTGTGCTTTTGGGCCCGGGCATCTGGCTTATATGGGATGCCTTAGAAGACAGGGTCAAGTTTTTTAAAGGGGCCATGTTCAAAACGGCAAGGGGGTTTTTTGGGGCCCGGTTTTTTTTCACCCTTTTTTTGGGGTTTTCCCAGACCGCCTAAAAACCCGGGCCAAAAAAAAAATTAACCCACGATGGTGCTCTATGGAAAACCCTTGCGCAGTCCCACTGAAAACCGGCCAAACATTAAACATCCCACAAACTTCCCCCGGGTTTTTCCGGGAAGGGAAAAAGTCTTCTCAATGGGGGGGGAGGGCTGTTCCCCCGCAAAAAATTTCGGAAAAACCCTTCCCCCCCGGCGGGTGCCGAAACAGGAAAAATACCGCCGGAAAAAACCCGGGACGGAAAATTTGTCCTGTGCCTGTGAACTTGCCCTAAAGGTTTAAAGGGGTTTTCCCTCATTACTTTAAAATGGTCTTCAAATAAGGGGACATTTAAAACAAGCAATTTTTGAAATTTGGGATGTCATTAGCAAAGCTGTCTTTTTTTCACTGTCCGCCTTCTCGTCGTTTTGTGTAAACACTGTTCCCCAGTGCCGGTCAGATTCCACCTCCTTTCATTTAATTGGCTGACGGCTCTACTAATTTACATTCTGTCTGGCCCCCGGTCATATTCACGGGAATGTGCAGTCCTGCTTCACTCACTCAGAATAAGGGGCCGGCAACATTTCACTCTGCACAGCCAGTAGCTCCACAGTAACACTGCAGCTGCTTCTACAATCAGAAAACAGCAGAATTGTGCTCGGTGTCTAATGCTGCTGCGTGCAAACTTAGAAAGGAGACAAATCTGTGCTGCTCTGGATGAGTTCATAGAAGACTGGATTGAACTGTAACAAACCTCCAGCTGTGAGAAGAGACGAGATCAGTGCTCTGAGTTCATAGAAGACTGTCTAGACTGAATGCAGGTCTGTGGTATGTAAACATACAGCTCTTACAAAAAAAGACTGCATAGGGAGAGGACAGTGACATGTGGACTCAGCCAGAGAGGGGGGAAGCGGGATGTGCTATCCCATCCCACTGATCTCAAACAAATACACTGACTCGGAAGCGAGCACAAACAGTGAATTATGTCATCCCCCTTCAGTTAGGAAACACCCAGTTGGGAGGGGAATAAACGCCCCTGGATTTTAGGAACTGAGAAATAGACGAACTGATGAAGTGATAAATCCCCTTTAATGTTAACCATGTCATTCTACAATCTTCCTCACATTAGAGTAAGTAAGAAATAGATGGGAGATCTGTAAATGGCTGAATAAGCGAAGTGTCAATAGATCATGACTACAAAAGCACAGTCAGCTCTCCTCAGGGGTGTGGTCCAGGGAACTAAGGTGGGGTAAAGTCTATTAGGCTTTATCTGGGTCTGATCCTATCAACCAGATATCT
Source organism: Phyllomedusa bahiana (assembly GCA_025379985.1). Classification (NCBI taxonomy): domain Eukaryota; kingdom Metazoa; phylum Chordata; class Amphibia; order Anura; family Hylidae; genus Phyllomedusa; species Phyllomedusa bahiana. The sequence goes on along the minus strand of JAODAL010002356.1, from coordinate 113,732 downwards.
ATGGAAATTCAAAGGGATATGCTATACATGTCAATCATGTAAGATCTATTACCTGCAGAAAGAACCGTCCCCAAAAACCATTGAAAAGATGATAAAATACCGGCAGGATTCTTAAACAGAAACCAAGTGGCATTTTACACTTGCTGTGTAGCCGAACCCTAAGACGTTGTCCCCACGGCACCGGTAATTTGTCGGTTTTTCAGACAGTTTGCCGTTTTACAAATCGTCTGCAAACCGACAAGCAACGCTCCCCCATATACATCAAAGGAAAGTCTGTGCAGCAGTCCCCACTGAATGGATTTTCCGCCGTAGCGTTTATTACATGATCATGTTCGGCTTTCTGGTGGAACATAAACATGTGGGTGCAAGAGGGGGACAGGGAGCTTGAAACTGCAAACCACTGAGAAAAGCCATTCCCCTGCGTGCCAAAAAAAGACCAAATACCAATCGGCATTTCCAACCGACATTTGGTCTTTACTGTGTAAACGCACTCTAAGGCCATGTTCGCACGGCTTAAAATGGGCCGTATTTCGGTCCGTAATTACGCGCCGAAGTGCGCAAATTACGGCTGAAAACGGCCCATTCATTACGGTAATCCACAGTTCTCATAGAGAACTATGGATTACGTCTCCTTTCCCTGCTCGGAGAATCTGCCGAGGGGGGAGATAATTGACATGTGAATTACCAGCGGCATATACGCGCCGCTGGTAATGATTGTCTATGGGCCGGTGAGGTGCCGGCCCCCCGCTCCCTCCCCGGCCACACGGCGTAACTGCGGGGCGTAATTACGTCCCGCAGTTAAGCCGTGTGAACATGGCCTGTCTATTGGGCTATGTTCACACGGCTTATTTCGGGACGTATTTCCGGACGTATTTACGTCCTCACATACGGCCCGAAATACGTTGCAAATTATGCACGATTAGATTAGCATTGATTCCAATGTAAAATACGCCTCGTCGTTCACACGAGACGTATTTTCGCGACGTATTTGCGGGCGTAAATACGTCCATAAATGCGATCGTAAAATTATGTCCCCTGTAACTTATTGAGGAGTATTTCGCAACATAAATCCCCATAGTAAAGAATGGAGGATGTATTTACGATGCAGAATACGTGCCACACTTTGTGACACGTATTAGAAACGTATTTCGGGACGTATTTGCAGATGTAATTACGTCCGTAAATACGCCCCGAAATAAGCCGTGTGAACATAGCCTTAGGGCATAACAGGGTCCCAAGGGACAGCCACAAAGAAGTGGAGCCGCATTAGGGACCCTTTCTTTGCTTGACTATCTATTGTGTTATGTTACATATTTTGGATGCCACTACTCCCTGTGAGACTAGAGATATATTCTTTGGAAGACACAGCCCTATGATGCCATGATGAGTATCTACTGGGACTTTAAATGTCATAGTTCCAATGCTGTTTTTTTGTTTATGACACTTGAGCTGCAAGAGTTCTTGTTTCTTCCTGGTTGATTTACTTTTATTGTCCAGTGTTACAAACGCATATTGTATGACATACTCACTGAAAGAGGTGTAAAAACCCCAGTAATGATATTATGTATGATACCGAGGCCTGCGCGCCATTGACTATTTGACCTGATGAGATATGTATCTGTACTATTAAATTTTTGGTGCACTGATGATTTCTCCTTTTTCCATTCAAAAGGTTTATTAAAAAGCAGAATAAAAAGGAAAAGGTATACAGCAACATGGTTTTGAGAAAACAAAAATATGGACTACAATAGTTCAAACAGGAGTTCCACAATATACCATGAAACAAATTGCATAAGAAAGTTATAATGCACGGTTAAGAAACAATAGGCAGCAGTCAAAAGTGCTGCGATTGGTTTCTCCTTTTTCTTTCTAAATGTGTATGCATGTGAAAAGCTTGATTAAAATAAATGTATTTTTATTTTATTTTTTTAGTGGGGCTTCCGTTTCATAGCAACAGTACTTAGGGAGTTAATAGGGTTAGCTTTCTGAGCTTAATTTCTTCTTCTGCACAGATGTTTATGAGGTTTTCCATAAGCCATTGATGCACAGATCTCAGAAGTGTGGTTATTATCACTGCATGAAGAGAGGCCAAGTCCTGGGTATTTCGAGACATAAATGTTTTGGACATGTGCTAGCTATAATGTTTTTATAATGACTCCATTAATATCACAAGGTGGATTTAAAGGGAACCTGTCACAGTGATCGTGCTATATGATCTGCATGTTATGGAGCAGAAGGAGGTGAGGAGAATGATATACAGCTTTGTAGTAAAGGTTCAACAGAACTTGTCATTTTCAAAATGCACAAGAAGCCATGACGGCACAGCACCCATCAGTGGCTCCAAACTGTTCACCAGGCTCTTAATCTCAGCTGAGCAGCAGATCCGTGAGGTGTGCGGACGTTAAAACCGGGGTGCTCAGCGGATAAACAATGTCCAGCTTGTAGTAAATGTATATCATGATACTTAAAGCACACAGAAAAATGGGACATTATTTAATCAAAAACACAAAACAGGCCATACTTACAGCTCAATGGCTGGACTAAAGACTGAGCCCAGTAGGAGTCAACACAAGCCCATGTGCTACTTGGGAAGGATAAACTGGTGTAGGTAATTGCTGACTAGTAGCTCACACACTTCTCCACTAGGGGGACAATTAGATGATAAAAAAAACTGCAGGCTGAATTGATACGTGTTCATACCAGTCTGCAGAAAAGCCACAGTATAATACATGGGGAGATTGCACAAATGCAAAAATACCGATAAAACAACCACTCACACACCTTCTATATATGAGGGGGGTGGTTGCCGTTATTATAATTGCATATAGATAAGGCAATACAAAAGGGTGCCCTTAATGCAGATACGTGTGGTGGACCATGCTGACTTACAGCGTATTACGCCACTAATATTCGATTAGGCGGGCTGCCCAGTACTTTCTAGGTGTCCAACACAAAATACCGGACACCCTCTGCTCTCCAGTATTTTTGGACAAGTAAAAATGACATACTGGAAAAATATCAAATATGAGGTATTAGTTGGTACAGTGGCCACTATACGCAAGCTCACAAGCCCCGGCAAGGCTCCTCATTACTTGTCCCTACACAAAACAGGCCAAACTCACAGCTCAATGGCTGAACTAAAGACTGAACCCAGTAAGAGGCAACACAAGTCCTTGTGCTACTTGGGAAGGATAAACAGTTGCAGGTAATTGCTGAGCAGTATCTCACACACCTCTCCACTAGATACTTACAAGTTCAAAAAACATCTTCATTATCTAAACATGTAGACAGCAAACAGGTTCACTCCAAGTTGCTCTTCGTCTGGGTCTTCAGAAACAGCCGTCGATCTGTTTGGCGTCTCCAAGTTTAGAGGTCTCCATTTTGATAATAAGAGGTTGTATGAACCGGTGAGTGCCACCGTATCATTCTCACATGACATACAGAACTTGTAATTGATTCACTCAATTTACTGTTCATTCTGAGTGAGGGAGTCCAGTAGGCGATCTAAAAAGTGATTGACCCTTTTCCTGGTATGCATGCACATATAGAGAAAATTGTCAGTCATTGGCCCCTATTCTTAATATTTATGGACTGTCTAATAACGGGGTATGTCCCAATATTTGGTGCCAATATTCAAAAAGGGGTCAAAAAGTGATCCAGGAAACTATAGGCCGGTAAGTTTAACCTCTGTTGTGGGTAAAATGTTTGAAGGTTTTCTCAGAGATGCTATCCTGGATTATCTCACTGAAAATAAATGTATAACGCCGTTCCAGCATGGGGTTATGAAGGATCGGTCCTGTCAGACTAATCTCATCTGCATCTATGAAGAAGTCAGTGGTAGACTGGATCGGGGTGAGGCACTGGATGTCATATATCTAGATTTCTCTAAAGTATCTGATACTGTGTCACATAAAAGGTTGGTAAGTAAAATGAGAATGCTTGGACTGTTTGGACATATATATGTATGGAATGTTTGCAAGTAGGTAAGCAACTAGTTCAGTGATAGAAAACAATGGGTGCTGATTAATGGTACATACTCAGACTGGATCCCTGTTACTAGTGGGGACCACAGGGCTCAGTATTAGGCCCTATTCTCTTTAATATATTCATTAATGATGTTACACATCGGTTGCACAGTAGAATATCGATCTGTGCAGATGATGCAAATTTCTGTAAAGTAATCCACACAATAGGGGATAATGTGTTATTACAAAGAGATCTGGGTAAGTTGGAGGCCTGGGAAGAAGTGGCAGATGAGGTTTAACACAGACAAATGCAAGGTTATGCACATGGGGAAGAAAAATCCATTACATGTTAAATGGAAAATCACTGGGTAAAAGTGACATGGATAAGGACTTGGGAATCCTGGTGGACAGTAAACTTAACTGTAGCAGCCAGTGTCAGGCAGCAGCTGCCAAGGCAAATAGGATCATGGGTTGTATTAAAAGGGGCATAGATGCACATGATGAGAACATTATTCTCCCATTATACAAGTCACTGGTTAGACCACACATGGAATATTGTATACAGTTTTGGGCACCGGTGCACAGGAAAGACATTGCAGAGCTTGAACAGGTACAAAGGCGGCAGCAAAAATAATAAAAGGACTGGGTAGACTGCAATATCCAGAAAGATTAGCAAGATTAGGGTTATTTAGTTTAGAGAAAAGACGGCTTCGGGGGGACATAATAAATATGTTTAAATACATTAAAGGTCAATAGAGAGATCCCTCCCAGGATCTATTTAGACCCAGGATTGTATCTAGAATAAGGGGGCATCCTCTACATCTTGAGGAAAGAAAGTTTCTACATAGACATAGAAAAGGATTCTTTACTGTAAGAGCAGTGAGACTGTGGAACTCTCTGCCAGGGGAACGTGTCATGGTGAATTCACGAACAGAGTTCAAAAAGGGTCTGGACGCATTTCTGGATAGTAATAATATAACAACTTATAGTGACTAGGATTCTGGAGAGGGGTCGTTGATCTAGGTATTATTCCAATTGCCAGATTGAAGCCGGGACAGACTTTTTTCTCTAAAATGAGGACAATTGGCTTCTACCTCATGGGGGATTCTGCCTTCCTCTGGATCAACAATGTAGCAGAACAGGCTGGACTGGATTGACGTCTGTCTTTTTTCAGCCTCAAACTATGTAACTATTGATAAGCCTGCCCACTGGACTCCTTAACCCAAAATAAGAAGTACATTTACTGAATAAATAAAAAGTTTTACTGTATCTTTCCAAATAATATTATAGCTCAATCTGCTCAGTTCCTCCTGCTCTATAATAGATCAGATAGCGTGTTCATTGTGACAGGTTCCCTTTAATTGTCCAGGAGCCGTATTATCTTTAATATTTTTCAGTGACTACTTATGTGTAGGTTATATTTAAATAAGGTCTCTATTTAGTGAGCAGTGTTATACACCCTAGTGGTTTGCCTATCCTTATTTCTACCGTGAAACCATTATCTTTTTCTTAATCTAAGTATTTTACTACCTAATACATATGACTGGATACAATCTATCCCAAGACAGCCAGGTGTTTTACCTTTGGTAGGAGGAAGTAGAAAATGTTAAGAGTGCGTTCCCACTGCACAGGACAAATACCGGTCAGTTTGCCGGCCGGTATCTGTCCTGTTTTGCGGCCGGCAGCGGGGAGGAGGGGACAGCTTTTCTCCGCAATGAGCGGAGAAAAGCCCTCCCCCTTCACATTCATAAGCACAGGTTCCGTCCGAAAACCGGTCGGAAGATTGTGCTTGTAGAATGCTTTGCGGGCGGCCCGCGGGCGGAAAACCTGTGCAGTGGGGACTGCTACATGGGTTTTCCATAGAGCACCATTGTGCTCATTTTCGGCCAGTTTTTCAGGCGGTCTGAAAAACCGCAAACCAGCTGAAAAACCGGCCGAAAACCCTTGCCGTGGGGACATGCTCTAACTAAACTATGATCTGATCAATTAACCATACAATTTATACAAATAGACAAAATTTGTAATACAAAAAATGAACACACACATTGACTGTCACTCACCTTTAGGACAGATCCCCCCGTGAGTGTTTGGCTTGTGGGATCCAACATAAGCAAGTCCTAGAGTCCCCCATGTCAAAGTCCTGATACGTGAAGAGATGAGCCAGGCAGACAGTGGAAGCCTTGTCCGATATGTCATGGCTGAATTGCTACAAACATGAAATTTCTATTATTGACCTACTAAACAAGATAAGATTCTGTATACGCAGCTGGAGGAATATGTGTGTCACTATGGATGTTGTTATCAAACTAGAACCAGCAAAAGAAGTCAGTAAGATGGCAATCCCCCTTACTTGGCCTTTACATGGCCGGCTATTTAAGCCTATGTTCACATATGATGCGGACATTGAATGTGTCCATAGACTGTCGTAAGTTCAGGTACTATATTATCAGAAAAATGCTGCAAAACACCTCATCACTATATGCAAGTTACATAATTAGTCATGATAATCATAAATGTCTGCTTCCTGAACATTTTACTGTTTGTGGTTGCCTCATTTTAATTTTTGCTCTGAAACACTTCAATTACTCTTTACATCTCAAACTGTAATTCATAAGCCAGCAAATATTTTCTGTCATTAACCAGAAACAAAGAAAGAGTTCCAGCAGTTCCTAGTCTGTGCAACTAGTACTGTATCTCTATCTGAACTACATTCCCCGTATTCCTCTCTACCTGTGTATTATGTACTGTACTTGCATGTATTGCACTTCTAGCTACATGTAGCACACATCCTATACTGCTATCCACCTGCACTGCTCTCTACCTGTATTATACTTCAATCCAACTGTACTACATGTACTGTATTGCTCTCTTCCTTTACTACATGTATTGTACTGCTATCCATCTGTACTGCATTTACTATACTTCTATCTACTGGTCTCACACCTTGCTATCCATCTGCACTGCTCTCTACCTGTATTATACATTAATCCAGCTGTACTACATGTACTGTATTGCTCTCTACCTGTACTACATGTATTGTACTACAAGTACTATACTTCTATCTACCGGTCTCATACATCCTATACTTCTATCCATCTGTACTACGTATCCTGTACTGCTATCCAGCTGAACTACATGTACTGTACTGCTCTCCATCTGAACTGCACTGCTCTCTACCTATACTATATGTGCTGTACTGCTAACTGCCTGTACTACGTGAACTGCACTTTATCTACCCGTACCACACATCCTATACTGCTTTCCCTCTGTACTGCACTCTACTATACTGCTATCCATCTGCACTGCTCTCTACCTGTACTACATGTACTATACTTCTATCTACATGTACCACACATCATGTACAGCTATCCATCTGCACTACACTGTTAACCACCTGTACTACATGCACTACACTGCTAACCAACTGTACTACATGCACTACACTGCTAACCGCCTGTAATACATGTACTATACTTCTATCTACCTGTACTAGACATCCTGTACTGCTATCCATTTGCACTGCTATCTGCTTGTACTATATTTCTATCTACCTGTACTACATATCCTGTACTGCTATACATCTGTATTGCTCACTACCTGTACTACACTGCTAGCTGCCTGTACTACATATACTGCTCTCTACCTGTACTACATGTACATATACTGCTCTCCACCTGTACAACATGTACTATACTGCTCTCCACCTGTACAACATGTACTATACTGCTCTCTACCTGTACTATACTGCTCTCTACCTGTACATGTACTGAACTGCTCTCTACCTTTAAAAATTGTACTCTACTTGAACCTCTACCACACATTCTATATTACTGTCTGCCTGTACTACATGCACTGCACTGTTCTCTGTGCTTGCTACATGTACCATACTGCTCCGCATATGTGCTACATGTACAACACTGCTTCCTACCTATGCTAAGTTTACCATTCCAATCTCTACCTGTATGAATGTACCATACTGCTCTCTTCCTATACCAGGTCAATTTCATTTCTACACCTAGTGAGTAGGGAATCACTGAATAGAAAATTGTAGACTAAAGCGTAACTTTTAATATGTTCTCTCACTAACAACAAAATCTCTAAAAATATATCATAAGCCAAATAGAATACATCAATATTAAATACCATGGGGACACAAGAGTCACAAATATTTTATATATACTCACGTATCCTGGAATATAGATTGATTTCAATAGTGGATAATTCCAATCTCTAAATCCATAAGGGATAGTGTCCAAAATTTCCTGTTTGAAATTTTGGACACTATTCCCTATGGCTTTAGAGATTGGAATTATCCACTATTGAAATCAGTCCATATTCCAGGACATGCAAGTAGCATACATACAGTGGTGGCCAAAAGTATTGGCACCCCTGCTATTCTGTCAGATAATACTCAGTTTCTTCCTGAAAATGATTGCAATCATACATTCTTTGGTATTAATATATTCATTTATTTTGCTTTGCAATGAAAAAACACAAAACAGAATGAGACAAAAATCAAATCATTGATCATTTCACCCAAAACTTCAAAAATGGGCCGGACAATAGTATTGGCCCCCTCAGCCTAAGACTTGGTGGCACAACCTTTAGCCAAAATAACTGCGAACACCCGCTTCCGGTCACCATCAATGAGTTTCTTACAATGCTCTGCTGGAATTTTAGACCATTCTTCTTTGGCAAACTGCTCCAGGTCCCCGAGATATGAAGGGTGCCTTCTCCAAGCTGCCATTGTGAGATCTCTCCACAGGTGTTCGAGGGGATTCAGGTCTGGACTCATTGCGGCCACTTTAGAAGTCTCCAGTGCTTTTTCTCAAACCATTTTCTAGTGCTTTTTGAAGTGTGTTTTGGGTCATTGTCCTGCTGGAAGACCCAGGACCTCTGAGGGAGACCCAGCTTTCTCACACTGGGCCCTACATTATGCTGCAAAATTTGATGGTAGTCTTCAGACTTCATAATGCCATGCACACGCTCAAGCAGTCCAGTGCCAGAGGCAGCAAAGCAACCCCAAAACATCAGGGAACTCCGCCATGTTTGACTGTAGGGACCGTGTTCTTTTCTTTGAATGCCTCTTTTTCCTGTAAACTCTATATTGATGCCTTTTCCCAAAAAGCTCTACTTTTGTCTCATCTGACCAGAGAACATTCTTCCAAAACGTTTTAGGCTTTCTCAGGTAAGTTTGGGCAAACTCCAGCCTGGCTTTTTTATGTCTCGGGGTAAGAAGTGGGGTCTTCCTGGGTATCCTACCATACAGTCCCTTTTCATTCAGACGCTGACGGATAGTACGGGTTGACACTGTTGTACCCTCGGACTGCAGGGCAGCTTGAACTTGTTTGGATGTTAGTCGAGGTTCTTTATCCACCATCTGCACAATCTTGTGTTGAAATCTCTCGTCAATGTTTCTTTTCCGTCCACATCTAGGGAGGTTAGCCACAGTGCCATGGGCTTTACATCTAGGGAGGTTAGCCACAGTGCCATGGGCTTTACATCTAGGGAGGTTAGCCACAGTGCCATGGGCTTTACATCTAGGGAGGTTAGCCACAGTGCCATGGGCTTTACATCTAGGGAGGTTAGCCACAGTGCCATGGGCTTTACATCTAGGGAGGTTAGCTACAGTGCCATGGGCTTTACATCTAGGGAGGTAAGCCACAGTGCCATGGGCTTTACATCTAGGGAGGTTAGCCACAGTGCCATGGACTTTACATATAGGGAGGTTAGCCACAGTGCCATGGGCTTTACATCTAGGGAGGTTAGCCACAGTGCCATGGGCTTTACATCTAGGGAGGTTAGCCACAGTGCCATAGGGAGGTTAGCCACAGTGCCATGGGCTTTACATCTAGGGAGGTTAGCCACAGTGCCATGGGCTTTACATCTAGGGAGGTTAGCCACAGTGCCATGGGCTTTACATCTAGGGAGGTTAGCCACAGTGCCATGGGCTTTACATCTAGGGAGGTTAGCCACAGTGCCATGGGCTCCGTCCACATCTAGGGAGGTTAGCCACAGTGCCATGGGCTTTACACTTCTTGATGACACTGCGCACGGTAGACACAGGAACATTCAGGTCTTTGGAGATGGACTTGTAGCCTTGAGATTGCTCAGGCTTCCTCACAATTTGGATTCTCAAGTCCTCAGACAGTTCTTTGGTCTTCTTTCTTTTCTCCATGCTCAATGTGGTCCACACAAGGACACAGGACAGAGGTTGAGTCAACTTTAATCCATGTCAACTGGCTGCAAGTGTGATTTAGTTATTGCCAACACCTGTTAGGTGCCACAGGTAAGTTACAGGTGCTGTTAATTACACAAATTAGAGAAGCATCACATGATTTTTCAAACAGTGCCAATACTTTTGTCCACCCCCTTTTTATGTTTGGTGTGGAATTATATCCAATTTGGCTTTGACAATTCTTTTTGTGGTTTTCCATTGAAGACAAATTAAATGAAGATAATATCAAAGAATTTGTGATTGCAATCATTTTCAGGAAGAAACTGAGTATCATCTGACAGAATTGCAGGGGTGCCAATACTTTTAGCCACCACTGTATAAACTAATTGTGACTCTTAATTGTGTCCCCTTGGTATGGCGTATGGATGTATTCTATTTGGCAAAGGATATATTTTTATACATTTCGTTTTTCGGGAGATACCATATTAAAAGTTACGTTTTAGTCTACAGTTTTCTATTCAGTGGTTTCTATTGACATAGACTAAATTTATCCTTTTTGATGGTTAGAAATTACTAGTGGCTAGGGAACAAAGCTCTGAAGAAGCCCCTGTCCTCTACATTTTAAAGTTACAATGTCCCCGAACAATTTACTATTCTAACTTGATGATATAGTAAATGATTTTTGGGCTTCCCCTTCTACATGCTGTATAATTATAACTGAACAGGACTCCACCATAAGCTCCCATGCAGGGTGCAGTATTGAGCTACTATACATCTGGCCACTTGCCCTCTCACCTCCAGCAGCTGCTTCACATCCCAGGCATCTTTGTTCTCATTTGGATAATTCTTTGCCATGTTATAGTGCAGTTTGGAGCCGGTCACATTCTCTGGTTCCTTGTGAACAATGATCTGTATGAAAAAGGATGGTAGAGCATGTGCAAAGGTAATGACTAAACAAGGAATAGCTTTAGAGTACAGATGAAAGGCATTGCTCTCTTTAGCAGGTTTTCAGCATACTCCACATATACTCCAGATTGCTCAGCTTTCCTGCTCGCTCCCCCCACCTCTTAATGTGTGCTCATCTTGCCTCTTCCTAGGAATACTGTCATCCAGTCACCTCCGGATCCCAGCCTTCTGCTCAGCAACTTATTCCTTTGTGCCAAAAACTTCACCCATTTCTGCTACGCCATCTGCGCGCAGACTCTGCTACGGCAGGCCCTGAACAAACACCGCATGGTGTAGCAGACAGGAATCATCAAAAGCTATGAACGCTGATAATCACTCCACCATTAACAGCCAACTGGAGCAGCAAGCTAGGAATGAGGGTTGTTCTGCTGAAGTCTCCATACTACATATATAGGAAGGAGAAAACTGTACATGAGAAAACATGAGGCTCCGGGCCTTTTTCAAAAAGTCGTGAAAGGGCTGCGCCACCTACCATGTGCCATTTACAAATTTAGTGTATTCTTAAAAGGGTTGTCTCACTGCATAGATTCATCTCACCTCAGTCCTGTTCTGTCGATTTCATTTTTTAAATTCAGGGACATGTTTACTGGTTTTAAAGGGGTTGTCTCACTACAAGGATTGCTTTTAATATTAAAGATCTTGCAAAAACAAGTCACTTTGCAATATGCTCATTAACAGTGTCTTACCTATTCCTAGATATCCCCTCTTGTATGGGCTGCATCCGCTCCTCAGGTTGCTATAGCTACAGACCTGTTTGATCCCTCCTGATAGGCTGTCAGCACTGGTTGCTATAGCTACAGACCTGGCTTCTACTGCAGCCTACTAGAAGCCAGTAAACACGCCCCTGAATTCAAAATGAAACCAAGAAAACAGGACTGAGCTAAGATGAATCAATGTAGTGAGACAACCCCTTTAATGGCTTCTACTGGCCTGCAGTGATGAGCTGCTGAGGACACCAGGTCTGTAGCTATAGCAAACAGCATTAGCAGCCTATCAGGAGAGACTGAGCAGGTCTGTAGATATAGCAACCTGAGGAGCTAATGCAGCCCATACAAAAGGGGATATCTAGGAGTAGGTAGGACACCGTTACTGGACACATATTGCAAAGTGACTTGTTTTTGCAAGATCTTCAACATTAAAAGCGATCATTGTAGTGAGACAAACCCTTTAACGGTTTGGGGGCCCTTTGACCCTTTCAAGCACTAGGGCCCAGTGGCAGCTGCAGTCTCTGACCTCCATACACAATGATCCCTCACCATACACCGTATCTTTTTTTTTTTTTTTTTTTTTTTAACAGTGTTTAGAACATTTACGTTTAGAGGTGTTTTGGATGCTTACATAGGGGCATATTGGACACGCAATACAACCCACAATAAGCGTCCAAAAACGCTGTGTGAACATAGCCTTACAATAAACAAGTGAAACAAAAAACAAGGTCAGTACAAAAACCACACAATCAAATGTGCAGGAAATGGCATAAGGACATGATACAACAATATTACAAACAGCCCCACAACAAATTACAGGGCTCCAATGTTCTGAAAATGATCATTGTAACTTCAAGAACAACGTCAGGATTCGTAGATGACTGTAGAAGTATATGCCCTTTGAGAGTCCAGTGTGCAGTCTATGTATGAAAAGATATATTAACCATGTGCCTACATAGAACACTGACAAACACATACACTCTCACACACACTCATACATTCTTCCGACACCCAGCCTTTCCTTATCCTGTATATACCATACAGTTTGACTACAGAGCCAGTTACTCCAAATATGTTTACGGCAAGTGCGGTTACAAGATCCAGTGTCACAGATGATCCAGAAGATCCTGTCCATTATCATAAATATTTGACTTCTAAAATCTCTGTATTAGAGCATTCTGTGCAGTAATTGGTGGTCTAGTAGTGCCTCTCTACAGTACAGTGCGGTACTCCAAGTCCTGTAATGCTCTTACATGTATTAGTGAGGTGCATGCAGTGATTAGAGGTCTATAGCGCCTCTCTACAGTACAGTGCGGTACTACCATGTCCTGTAATGCTCTTACATGTATTAGTGAGGTGCATGCAGTGATTGGGGTCTATAGCGCCTTCTACAGTCAGTGCGTACTACAGTCTGTACTGCTCTTACAGATAATGAGTAATGCAGGGATTGGTGGTCTATAGGCCTCTCTACAGTACAGTGCGGTACTCCATGTCCAGTACTGCTCTTACATGTATTAGTGAGGTGCATGCAGTGATTGGCGGTCTAGTAGCGCCTCTCTACAGTACAGTGCAGTATTCCATGTCCAGTACTGCTCTTACATGCATTAGTGAGGTGCATGCAGTGATTGCCAGTCTAGTAGTGCCTCTCTACAGTACAGTGTAGTACTACATGTCCTGTACTGCTCTTACATGTATTAGTGAGGTGCATGCAGTGATTGGTGGTCTAGTAGCGCCTCTCTACAGTACAGTGCAGTACTCCATGTCCTGTACTGCTCTTACATGTATTAGTGAGGTGCATGCAGTGATTGGTGGTCTAGTATTGCCTCTCTACAGTACAGTGCAGTACTCCATGTCCAGTACTGCTCTTACATATATTAGTGAAGTGCATGCAATGATTGGCAGTCTAGTAGCGCCTCTCTATAGTACAGTGTAGTACTACATGTCCTGTACTGCTCTTACATGTATTAGTGAGGTGCATGCAGTGATTGGTGGTCTAGTATCGCCTCTCTACAGTACAGTGCGGTACTACATGTCCTGTACTGCTCTTACATGTATTAGTGAGGTGCATGCAGTGATTGGCGGTCTAGTAGCGCCTCTCTACAGTACAGTGCGGTACTACATATCCTGTAGTGCTCTTACATGTCTTAGTGAGGTGCATGCAAGTGATATGGTGGTCTAGTAGCGCCTTCTCACAGTACAGTGCGGTACTACATGTCCTGTACTGCTCTTACATGTATTAGTGAGGTGCATGCAGTGATTGGTGGTCTAGTATTGCCTCTCTACAGTACAGTGCAGTACTCCATGTCCAGTACTGCTCTTACATATATTAGTGAGGTGCATGCAGTGATTGCCAGTCTAGTAGCGCCTCTCTACAGTACAGTGCGGTACTACATGTCCTGTACTGCTCTTACATGTATTAGTGAGGTGCAGGCAGTGATTGGTGGTCTAGTAGCGCCTCTCTACAGTACAGTGCGGTACTACATGTCTTGTACTGCTCTTACATGTATTAATGAGGTGCATGCAGTGATTGGTGGTCTAGTAGCGCCTCTCTAACGCACAGTGCAGTACTACATTTCCTGTATTGCTCTTACATGTGCCAGGATGAGCGCCTCTTTTTAGCAGGAGGTACATTGGGGCCCATTTCTCAAACCTGTCTAATATTAAGACTGTTTTTGTTGCCCATAGCATCCAATCAGAGCTGAGCTTTTGTTTTTTGTTTTTACTGCTCTAGAAAACTAAGGCCTCGTTCACACGGCTTATATTGCCGCGGATTGGTGCCGCACTGCGCGCCGGATTTGCGCTGCAGTACGGCGCCAATCCGTCGGAGTAATTACGGTAATCCACTGCTCTCATAGAGAACAGTGGATTCCGTCGCTCCTCCCCGCTCGGCGAATCCGCCGCGGGGGTAGTAAGTGACATGCACAATATTTACGGCACGGACGCGCCGTAGATAATGACAGTCTATGGGGCCGGGGAGCGGCGGCCCCGCCCCTGTCCCGCCCCTTATTCACGGCGGATTTGTGAGCGCAATCCAGCTCACAAATCCATCGGGAATAAGCCGTGTGAACACGGCCTAAAAGCTGCACTCTGATTGGTTGCTATAGGCAACAAGGACAGTTTTGATAAATGAGGCCCATTTTGTATGAAGTACATGACCCAAAGAAGCTCCTGTCCTCATTATAGTAAGTGATTTCCAGGTTACAGCAGCTCTCTCCGATGTTAAAAGGAAGGACTTTATCTATATTAGTTATCTGCTTCACTTTCTTTAATCCTTATCTTGCATTATGTTAGTGACAATTTTGGGCTTCGGAACCAATGACCAGTTTTCCATAGAGTTATAGTTTTATCATATAATGACCAGCCCAGTACCAGCTGATATTGTATGTTGAAAGAACACTGTAGCTACAGTCCTGTATGTAGGTTATATTCAGATATCACAATTATAACAATTCCTTGAAACATACTTGGAGTTAGTTTAAGCAGAAATAAAACTGTAAGACTCCAAGGAATTTTGCCTGAAGTTTCTCTTGAAATACACTCAATGCATATGGGAAAAGGGTTACACTCATACCTTCAAGGCTTAGACAGTTAAAGATGAAGCTTAGGGTCCCCGGTCTCCTACTGTGGGGAGGACTCCTGCTGCAGCCTGTTGCCTTACAGCCAGACAGCAGATTGTGAAAAGTAACACATTATTAACCCATTAAGGCACCCTGACGTTCCTGAAGTCATGATTCACTGCCTGTTAATGCACCCTGACGTTCCAGGAATGTCATGAAAGCTTTCCGTCTCCCTGTGCAGAGATAAGATGAAAGCTCTATGCTAATTGCTGTTTCTGACAGCTAATTAGCACATCTACACATCAAGTGATCAATCACAGAAGTTCACAGGAGTCCCTTGCCAAGGATCGCTGGGATTGGTCAGTCAGTCTGCTAACACACAGGTTACAGCTGATCCATGTCCCCGACTCTGCTCTGTGTGAGAGAGTGAGGAGATGGTATTTCTGTGCTGGGTGCTAGTGCCCTGTGCTGCGATCTGGGATTTCGCAGCCTGAAATACTTTATTAACCCCTCCACTGCCTAATCACTTCACTGCCCCTGTGATCTATTTGTGGCAGCTATCTGATCACACAGTTTGCCACTTTCAAGTTCCAGCAATTTTCTGCCAGTGATCATCACTGGCTCATACAGTGAAAAACACACAAAAAAATTAACCCCCTTCATTGCCAAGTCCCTGTTCCCCTCACTCATATTATTATAGCTGTCTGATCAGTTAAAAAGACAGTTTGTAACTTCTGTTCCCACATCTGTCACTGCCCATCACTACCCCAATAAAGCCTGAAAAATTTTCTAAAACAAGAAGGTGCTCCTTCAATTCTGAGGCCTGGGGAAGAGTCAAAAAGCATATATGGGCCACAAGTGGGGTATTTCCAAAAACTGCATAATAAGGAGAATCATTATTGAGTTGCGATTTCTTGGTAAAATCTACGGGTTCCAATGAATAATGAACAAAAATCGGAAATCTCCAAAAAAGTAAAATTTATGAAATTTCACCTTCGCTTTTCATTAATTTCTGCGAAATACCTAGAGGGTTAATAAACTTCCTAAATGCTGTTTTGACTATGTTAAGGGGTGTAGTTTCTGAAATGGAGTCATTTATGGGGGTTTCCAACATACAAGCCCCTCAAAACCACATCAGAAGTGGCCTGGTTCCAAAAAAATCTGTTCTGCAAATTTTCCTGAAAATGTTAAAATTTGCTGCTAAATTTCAAAGCCCCCAAATGTCTTAAAAAATAATAGGGTGTTTAAAAAAATCATGCCAACACAAAGTAGACATATGGTAGATGTTCATTATTTACTATTTTGTTTGGTGTGACTGTGTCTTGCACACAGAAATTTTTAAACTTTGAAAATGGCAAATTTTTCCAAATTTTCACAAAATTTCGATATTTTTCACACCTAAAGAAGGATTTTTTCGAACAAAATTAATTTCTAAATTATAGCACAATGTGTCACGAGAAAACAATCTCTGAATCACGTGGATAGGTAAAAGTGTTGAAAAGTTATTCACAGATAAAATGGCACATGTCAGATTTGAAAAAAAGGGCTTGGTCCTTAACGCCAAAACAGGCTTAGACCTTAAAGGGTTAATCTGATCATTGTTAAAGAGAACCTGTCACATAGGTTGTGTCCCCCTTGCTGAGGGCATCACAAGCTAGTGTCAGACCTGCTGTTTCCAGTGCTGTGCCCCTTATTCTGTAAGATGCTGGAGTCTTAGAGCATTTATCCCTCAAATCTTATTCATGAGCAGGTGATAGCCCCACCCACTGACAGTTATTCACAGGTTTCTACCTATTCAAAGTCATAGTTTTATCAGCTGAGGTGGGCGGGGCTAGCCTCAGGTGGGCGGGGTTTGAAAAAAACGGACTCTTTGAATGACTCTTTTCTGGCTGAAAACTGCAGATTTGAGCATTAAATACTGCTGCATCAATAAGGGACACAGTGCTGGAAACAGCAGGACTGTCACTAGCTTGTTCTGTCCTCAGCCAGGGGGACATAACCTATGTGACAGGTTCTCTTTAAAGGGGTGTTCCACTGTTTTTATAAAATTAATGTTAAATGAAGAAAAAAAAAAGACATGGTAAATAAAGAGGAGCAGATCCCTGGGACCTACAGAAAGGTAGCAGCAAGGGATAGGTAAGTCTACCTTTTATTATTATTATTCCCCACCCTGGCCCCATTTTAAATTAATTTAAAAAATAACTGGAACACCCCTTTAACGATTGTAAAAAACTGTTTGGATTATTGACAAATTGCTATACCTAACCCTGCACACTGACTCTTTCAAAGAAAAGCTGTCAATCACCAGAGGCAAGAGAAGCCTGACTCATAGCTTTATACATGAAAATATCACATCACATTATAGCAAGCTGCACATGTCAAGTCGTATTGGAGATCTGTAATGTACTGTAGGACCTTCAGTACAACCACCTCTCGATGTCTCTGATATTACAAGTAAATGTCAAACTATAAGACCTGTTCTGTACTGTCAGCAGTCACTGTTCTCCAGAAGAAGATGAGGAATGAAGTCTTCATTGCACAAAGCACGAGAATCATTATTTAGCCATTAAATATTAAATAGGATTCCCAGCAACAAAGATGCATCCTCCTCCAATATGACATAAGCGGTCAGACAGGATGTTACAGCTGGGGTGATTGAAAGTGACATCCAGTGGCTGGATGCTAGGGAAGACACGCAAGCGGATAAGCAAAGACTGCACCCGGCACGCTCCTGCCGCCCCAGGCTCTTTGTACATTCATTTCCATGTTCATAAGGAGGCATACCCAGAAATCTGAATACATAATAATTCAGCACTCGCACAAGCATGCACTAGCATAGTCCATCTGTACAGAATGACACAGTGGTGTATCGTTGTCCTGTAATTACACACCAATGACACTATTAGACATAGCAATCCAATCAAAAAGTGGCTGAGCAAAGACTTTACAAACCCGCCGTGGCTTCCTTCTACTCTCAGCACTACAGGTATCTAACAATTCCCTATGTGCCAGCAGTGGCATTTTGGGACCCAATACCAAAAAGGAAGGAGGACTATTTATTGGCCGCTACATTAATTCTGGATCAATGTTTAAAGTGTGATTAAAACCAAAAAAACAAGAGTAATAATTCTCAAACAGCTTGCCTGAGTCTTCACTCATATTTTTGGGATTGATTCTCCCTGTGCTGTATTTAGCCTCTATTCAGCCGAACAGCGTTTCCTGTTTGAATGTGGTTTTCCTTTGCCCTCTAAGGCTAAGTCTACACAGCATTGGACAAAAAAATAAAACACCTGAAAACCAAATCCTAAAAACGCTCATAAAACTTGAGTTTTTTTGTCCCCTGCCTGTCAAAAGCTTAGTTTTTTTGCGCGTTTTGCATTTTTTTGTGCGTTTTTGGGCACTTTTTTTTTTTTTGCACAGATGCACAGCAATAGATGTGCTATATATTTCTGCAAAAAACGTCCGGCACTTTACATATACTCCAATAGTAAATTTTCTGTCCTGCTCAGTCATTTTTTTTGCAACATGTTTCAAAAAACGACCAGCATATAAAATGAGCAGAAGAAAAAAATAGCCTTTCTGTGGACGTTTTTACCGTAGAAGTCTATGGGACCTCTTTTCAGTCATTTTTTTCAGCGTTTTTAGAAAACGAAAAACACTGGAAAAACTGACATTTTTCTGTGCTGTGTAGACATAGCCTAAAACTACAAACCCCAGTATCCTGTGAAGTAGATTGACTATCTTCCTTCCTATCAGCCTCAATGCATATACCATTGCCTAACTTATGGTGAATGCCTTGTGAGGTAGGACCAAAGATGTCCCTGAAAAAGCCACAACACTTTGGGAACTTGATCTCCTGGGCTCGACACAGAGCAACATTTGCAGAAATACTGAGCTTGCTGTTATCAAACTGCTGTAGTAGAACTTCAATTAAAATTTAACAAAAAGTTCCTTACATAAGTGCTTTTTTTTTGGAAATATTTAAAAAAAAAAATTGTGCATCAGACAGCCTATGTGGCAACCTATAATACATGCTATTACTGTTTATTGTACAGATGTCAAGAATATAGTTCAATAAAAAAAAAAATTAAAAAAAAAAAAAAAAAAAAGCTTTTATTCCCCCATAGACAACCCTTTAAAAGGAGACTTCTCACCATAGACTCTGAGGGCATATTAATAAGATATACCATCAGAGTCTGATAGAAGCAGCTTCCACTTCTGGAGTCTGCATCTATTTTCGGGAACAGGCCTCTGTGAGTGTCTGCTCAGAGTGCTTGTGCACGACTCTCTATTCTGTTCTATGGAAGTTCCGAACATAGCTGAACACACCGCTCACCTGTACTCGCAACTCCCATAGAATAGAATGGAGAGTCGTGCACAAGAGCAATTAGCTGTCCATTCTGAGCCAAAACTTTCCCTGGGACCCGCACCTATCAGACTTTAAGGTCATATCTTATCAATACGTCTATGGTGGAAACAAAAATTTAAGACTTAAAACCTAAAACCCTAAAACACTCAAAAGAGCTGTATGCATGGAGCCTGTATGGAGGCACAAATGGTCCCTATTATGCAGCAGTAGACCTTATGTGTGCTACATCCATATGGCTCCATATTAGAGATTACAGAGATACCAGCCCTATGTTTCCAAAGAAAACCTCCATAACATACCATGAAATTATACATATCGTAATAAAATTGGAAGCATACAGAGCAGGGCCCCATAGACGTCTGCATTATGGCTCTATACAATCCCAAAGTGGTAAGAGGCTGTGGTTTGAATCCATATACTTGCACAACTTGGATAGATTGCTTACCATAGCTAAAGGCAACATACCTGTTCTATCTGGACTCCATATCCCTTCCACTGGGAGTCCCATGACGTGTTCCTGTATATGTCATCCACTCGATCAATGAGCTCGATCTACAATCAACAAATGACAGTAATGAATTTACTTGACTTGGTAAAATCAGGAACACAAATAGTGACTTATAAGAGGATAGAAGTCTCATAAAACAATGATCACGTTGCACTGAAAGATCCCTCTTCAATTTGAATATGGCTTCATTATTGTGTAATTATGGATGGTTTCTACTGTGCATAGTGCCAATGTGAAGGGGTAAATGATACCCTGAGATGAGACAGCCACTTAAAGTAAAGGATGTGCATGACTTCAAGAGGTTACCAGTTGTTACACCACTTCCAGGCATATCACAAATCAAGATTCTCTTTCATTTCCAGCTGGGAGTTTGTGTTACTGAAGCATCTGTGTACTTACAATAATGCACATTTCTTGATCGCTTTTAGCTCCGCTTCATTAAGACACAGCAATGATCAGAAGGACTCCCGCTTGGCTGCCCTGTCTAATGGGAGTCAAAGGAAGTCTGAAATCCAGTTCCTGTCACTCCTCTCCTCCTTTCTCCATGCTCTACCCTGTAGCTCGGATTATAAAAACTAAGGGCGACATGTATGAACGCGGCTGCGAGTCTTTTCGGCCCAAGAACTGGCGCAGCCCCGTTCACCAGTATCAGGCGCATTACAGAGCGCCAGCAGCACTTTGAAATGCGCCTGATTTCGGGGGCGTGCGGGAGGCGAGGCGCATTAGAGCCATGTGAAGCTGCAGATTTATAGCTTCAGTACGGCAATTCTAGGCGCATTACTGCTGGAAGAGGTAAACCACTTTCAAAGTGGTATACCTGAGCCAGAAATGTTGTAACGCACGCTAGAATGCACCTGATTTATGACCCGCTGTAGAGCGGGTTCACAACTCAGGCGCATTCTATACTATTATAATGCGCATGAAAATTGGTGTCTAAACGCCAAAAATCATACATGTCGCCCTAAATGTTAAGCTTTAAAGGAGTATTCTCATTTCACTGATTAGCTTTAAATATGTAGGTAAGGGCAAATAAAGACTATTACCAAAGGCACTGCTGTTCTGATTTTGTTTCCCTTCAGAGAAGAGTTCTTATCTTCTGCTTGTGTACACAAGCTTCCCTAGGTTACCCACCAACTCTCTTTGAGCTAACAGGCTGTAAAGCCATGGCCGGGATGGTGACATTGTTGTCTGCTGTGTCTTATCAGCAGCACAGAAGCTTATTTATTTTTCTTACTGACAAACTTTAACCCATTAGAGCTCTTTAGCCTTCTGCTCTGATGTTTAGACCCCCTCCAACAGCAATGTCCCTCTAACAGGCTCAGCAAGGAATAGCAGAACTGAAATGTCAATCACCACTGTAGACCCGCCCACAGACTGAACATAAAGTGTGATCCTGAAGCTGGCTGTGAAGATCAGGCATTGTGAAATAGCACTTCTTTAATTAATAAATGAGCATCAATAATAACAAAATGATAATACACTTCAAAAACTGAAAAAAGCAAGATTATCAGGTAGTTGGTACAGATACTAAAGGAAATCGGCCTCAACAATGGGATTTTGGAGTTCTACACTCATTATGCTCTTATTACTGTCATATTAAAAGGGCTCTCCACTATAGAAAACCCATTATCATGCACCCTATTAAAGAATTCTGAGTTAACAGAAGGTGGTCTCCTGGTCAGGACCCTCAATGCTCGGACTGAGTGGCGAGTGCTTACATCGAGGATTTGTTGCTCTGGAGGACCTGTCCTGTCGTGCATTACAAAGGCAACCCACTGATCAAAATGGCACTGTGTAATGCCCTATCCCCCCTGTGGTGTTGCTGCATTTAAACTGAACACTAGCTACCAAATTATCCCACATATTACAGCTGATCAGTAGTGGACCCAGAATGGGGACACTTTGTGATCTGCTTATCATCAATGGACCCCTCTATTGACAAGCATTTGTCAGATTGGTCAGTGCCATGAATACAGATTCCTTACCAAATAGTTTATAGTTGTACTTTCTTCCTTACGTCCCATGTATTTGAAGAAGCGATGATCTGCCACCACAAGCATCTTACAGGTGTTCTTCATGGGATCTGGCGGAGGTTTTTGCCTTTTCTCCCGATGGAAATATTCTGTATCCGAATAATGGAATTCATGGTTATTATGAATATGGGTGGTTCAGTAAAGATTAGTAAGAAAACATACTTATTAGTCCAGTACTAGAGTTGCACCAGCCCACTGGCTGTGTGTCATACTGCAGCTCAGTACCACTGGAAGTGAATGTGGTAAGCTACAATTCCACACACAATCACGTAACTGGTGCGGCTTGCACAATCCATCTGTTCCTTATTTACACATACATGTGTGGCTTGAATTTTTACTTTTCAGACTAAGGTTGATGCATTTAAATATGCAGTATAAAGGCATGTGTTTTTATAATTAACTCAAATTTGGAACACCTAGATGAAATTCTGAAATTAAAAAAAAAAAATGCTTGGGTTTTTGATGCATTTTTTTTCAAACACATCAAATATGAAAAAAATAAAATAAAAAATGCAACGTGAACCCAGCCTAAAGTGACACGTCCAAAAGGACTCCGGTTTCTTCTTTGTATAAAACAACCCTTTATTAGAACTCACTAAAATGATTACACATTGTGGTATGTATAGACGCAACAGATTATTCAATCCGTCGCTTACGCGTTTTTACATTAAAGACCTTGCAAAAACAAATCATGTGTCCATTAGCAGTGTCCTACCTATTCCTAGATATCCCCTCTTGTATGGGCTGCATCAGCTCCTCAGGTCGCTATAGCTACAGACCTGTTCGATCTCTCCTGATAGGCTGCCAGTGCTGGTCGCTATAGCAACAGACCTGGTGTCTTCAGCAGCTCATTATTGCAGGCCAGTAGAAGCCAGTAAACAATGAAATAAAAAATTAAACTGAGCTACGATCTGGCTGCAGACACCTGTTGTTTCTTTTAGTTTCTGAAGAGATTCGGGAACAACTGATCAAACAGGTTTAGAAAGATCCCTGATGGTCGGTGGATCTTCTTCTCCTAAGATATGTGACTCAATACACCTATTATCTTCATGAGTGTTGTAGTGCTACTCTGCTGAGCAACACGGTATGCAAAGCGCTGTTTAATACTAATTGTGTTGAGATGACCTATTCTGTTCTCTTCCCTATAACACGGATTCAGTTAATCTCGTCAAATGTTGATGTATTGCCTGTATCATTGATGTACTACCTCTTATGATGCTTCAGATTATAACGATGTTTGTTTATGACAATAAAACTTTTATCGAATGTGGAAAAAAAAAATTTAAACTGAGAAAACAGGACTGAGGTGAGAGGCATCAATGTAGTGAGACAACCCCTTTAATCAGTAGGTGTGTCTTAATAAAGGAGGACAGTGATAGGCATATCAGATCCCCCGCTCCCAGCTGGCCTGGATACGGCGATAACAGAATATGGGCACCATTTGTAGAAAACTGTACTGTAGAAACATTCACACAGACATAGTGACAGTCCATCTGCCTGAATACATTCAGAGACTATGGTTTGCCAGTCAATGAGCCGTGCGATTAGCAAAACTGCTGCTGCTGCACATAAGGCTCTGTCCCCACTACACACAAAAATGGCCATTTTTTTTCAGCTTTTTCGTTTTCTAAAAATGCTGAAAAAAAAAAAAAAAAAAAAAAAAAAAAAAAAGCTCCCATAGACTTCTATAGTAAAAACATCCTGCTGTCTCCACTGAACGGCATTTTTTATACTCGTTTTATTTGCTGGTCCTTTTTTGAAACATGTTGCAAAAAACGACTGAGCAGGGTAGAAAATATACTATTGGAATCTATGTAAAGCGGCGGAATTTTTTCGCAAAAATACACAGCAAATATAATACTGTGCATTTCTGCAAAAAAACAAAAAAAACGCGCCAAAAAACGGCAATTTTTTCAGCCGATTTTGATAGTGGACAAAAAAACCTCAGTTTTATGAACGTTTTTAGGATTTGGTTTTCAGTGTTTTTTGTCCAACGCTGTATAGACCTCAACTAAGGGAGAGCGATTCAGCCAACAGATATACAGTATATTAAGGAACTTCTAGTTCTCAAATATAACATTGCATGTGGAACCTTTTCTTTGCAGCGAACCCAGAGATCTTGGGGGACACGGTTTCTCCTTGTGGGGATCATCTTACCAGCCAGACCATGCTCCCTGGGAAAAAGGGTATGTAAATTAGCTCTCCTCCAGGAAGAAGAAAACCATCTCTCTAGTGCCACCTATAGGCAGCCACTGAGCACTAGTTTTAAACATGACTAGGGATCAGCAAAACCACTTCCTTCTTCAAAATGACTTGCCCATAGACTTGCATTACCAGCGCCGCGTATACGCCGCTGGTAATTCACATGTCACTTATCTCCCCCCGCGGCATATTTGCCGAGCGGGGAGAGGAGACGTAAATCCATAGTTCTCTATGAGAACTGTGGATTACCGTAATGACTGGGACGTATTCCAGCCGTAATTTGCGTACACCGGCGCGTAATTACGGACCAAAATACAGCCCATTTTAAGCCGTGTGAACATGGCCTTAGTGATGTGGAGCCAGTGGAGGATAAGAGTATCGTGAGTAATTTACCTTCAATATAGGTTTATATCTTATGCCCTAATTGATAAGATTGAGTTTTTGATCTATTTGTATTGGGTTGTGTCTATTGGTAAAAAGGCATTTTCTTTCAACTGATATATTTTAATCGGTATTAATAAAGATTTATGGTTTTATTGGGGTTTTTGGATATTGTGATTATACTCTATATTGATTTTTTACATGTAATTTGTAAAATCTTTAATAAAAATGATGTTTAAAAAAAAAAAAAAAAGGATACTCCTCTATAATCCAGACCAGATGGCCACCAAGTGAGAGATGTTTCTAATGGCTCTCAGCTGTATAAAATATTAATAGATTTCATATAAGAGTAAGATTTGTTGTGTAAGGCTATGTTCACACGGCTTAAAATGGGACGTATTTCAGTCCGTAATTACGCGCCGCACTGCGCGAATTACGGCTGAAATACGTCCCAGTCATTATGGTAATCCACAGTTCTCATAGAGAACTATGGATTACGTCTCCTCTCCCTGCTCGGCGAATCCGCCGCGGGGGGAGATAAGTGACATGTCATTTTCTAGCAGCGTATATGCACCACTAGTAATTATAGTCTATGGGCTGGCGAGGTGCCCCCACTCCCGCCCGTCCCGCCCCCGTTCACACGGTGTAATTGCGGGGCGTAATTACGCCCCACAAATAAGCCGTGTGAACATAGCCTAAGGCCCCTGTATGCAAACAAAGATGTACAACATTTGCTTCCTATTTTCCGGACCCCTACAAATCCAAGCACCGAATTACACTGAATTCACAGGAGAGGGACGTGACATATCAGTCGTCCCCATATGTAATGTACCCAATACCATTAACAAAGGCAAAAATGATGGGAATAAGGCAGAGAAGATTCATGCTGCACTTTATAGCGGATTTCCAGTAAAAGCCCAACACTTCCTATAAATGAGTAATCAGGTAAATGAAAGACATTACTCTGCCATGTTCTCCTGACGTATAGAAGGAGCATTAGTGAAGCTGTGCATTACTGAATCTGCCTGGCTCTGCTCCACAATACATATTCTTCAGAGATCTCTGCACGCCCACGGACTAGCTGTGAGGCTCACCACCTGGCCTGCTGCCACCACAAAGTGCTCCATACTGTACAAAACTACTCAATAAGCATCATGTAGGCTTAAAGTGATATCGCTTTCATACAGTGATAAAATATCTCTAGGGTAATGTGATCATGAGGGTGCCACTGCTGGGAACCCGTGGTGCCCAGAATAGAGGGGCCACCGAGCTGGCTGACTTCTCTGCAATCCCATGAAGCTTGCTGAAGTTTCTTGCCAGGTGGCCATAATGACCACAGTGCAGGAACAAGCCATGACGGGGACTCGCCTCTAAACCAGCGCCTCCGCTCCTTCATTCTCAGGATCATTGGGGGTTCAGGTGCAGGAGGATATGTCACTGTGTGATGGAAATAACCCTTTAAGGCAGTGGTCTTCAAACTGCGGCCCTCCAGCTATTGGGAGACTACCACTCCCATCATGCATTTATATCATCTATAACAGTGGGCATGATGGGAGTTGTAGTCTCCCAACAGCTGGAGGGCCGCAATTTGAAGAGCCCTGCTTTAAGGTGACCATACACATAAGAGAGCTGTATGAAATCCATGGATTTCAACATGCTCAATGCTTTAAAGGAGAATGATGCATCATGAGCACAATTTCTGCTTTAATTTAATTGTTGCGTTCAAGTGAATCAAGTCTTGCTTTCAATTCACTGAAAAGTTGCAAAACTCATAGATAACCTGTGGCTGTTCTTGATATGTCTGCTTCAGAAATTCATCATCTTTCCACTGTCCCACTCCATCCCTCCTCCTGATCTCTCTATCTCAGTCAACGGCTCTATGCCCTCACCGGTCCTGCAAGTCCACTGCCTTGAGATTACCTTTGACTCCTCTCTGTCTTTCAAACCACATGTCCAATCCCTCAGTTCTTCCTCCACCTGAAAAATCTCTCTCAAATCCGCTCATTCCTTAAAATCAATACTATAAAAAATGCTGGTCCATGCCCTCGTCATCTCCCGCCTAGGCTACTGCAACATCCTTCTCTGTGGCCTACCATCCAGCACTCTTGCTCCCCTTCAATCCATCCTTAACTCTGCTGCCCGTCTTACTCACCTCTTTCCTCACTACTCCTCTGCCTCTCCCCTCTGCCAAATCCCTTCACTGGCTTCCCATTGCCCAGCGCATTAATTTCAAGTTACTAACCCTGACCTACAAGGCTCTCCATGACCTCTCCCCTCCATACATCTCTGCTCTAATCTCCAGATATCTCCCCTCACGCAATCTCCGCTCCTCACAGGACCTTCTTTTCTGCTCTCCTATCAGCTCCTCACATAACCTCTCTCCTCCATATCTCTCTGCCTTAAAGGGGTTGTCTCACTACATTGATTCATCTTACCTCAGTCCTGTTTTCTTGTTTTCACCTTGAATTCAGGGGTGTGTTTACTGGCATCCACTAGGCTGCAGTAGAAGCCAGGTCTGTAGCTATAGCAACCAGTGCTGGCAGCCTATCAGGATAGAGTAAACAGGTCTGTAGCTATAGCAACCTGATGAGCTGATGCAGCCCATACAAGAGGGGATATCTCAGAATAGGTAGGACACGGTTAATGGACACATACTGCAAAGCGACTTGTTTTTGCAAGATCTTTAACATAAAATCTCATCTCATGCAATCTCCGCTCCTCAAAGGACCTTCTTCTCTGCTCTAGTCTTATCAACTGCTCAACCGCCTCCAAGATTTATCTTGTGCTTCCCTCATACTCTAGAACTCACTGCCCCAACACATCAGACTTTCCTCTACTTTCACCAGCTTCAAATGCAACCTGAAAACCTCTTCAGGATAGCCTACAACCAACAATAACCCCACTGTCACTAAACCCCCAACAAACATGTCTGCCCCTCACCTTCTGTCTGTCTTTACTCCTCCCTTGTAGACTGTAAGCCTTCACAGGCAGGTTCCTCTCTCCCTCTATACCAATTGTTAGTTATTGAATCGAATGTACAGTGCCCTGAAATTAATGGCACTTTAACATAATAATAAATCCTTGTGCTCCCTGTGAAACAACAATTCTTGAGCATATCCTATTGCGGTGTCGTGCTATTCTTCTGTTCTAGAAATATATTACTGTCACCTGGGTGTGTCCCTAGAGTCGGACATTGTCCAATCAGTGCCGACAGTCGGTGTGGAGGGAAACACCCCTCTGACAGATTCAGTGATACATTTCTAGGAGGAATAACAGAGGAACAGCACAACACAGAGATATTGTCATACATCCAGGCAGGCAGTCTTTTGTTTGTATGCGGCAACGCCCGGTAAGGGTTAAACCCTCTGCTCTGGACCCATGCCCGGGGAGAGAGGTTACTTTGAAGCTCAGGAGTGACAGCTCTGCAGCCTCTCCCTACAAGGGGTGTGTCACTAAGGCCAATTAGAGGGCTCAGACGCCGCACCAATCAGCTGCGGGGGCGGTGTCCGGGAAAACCTTTTAAACTGGCTCAGACCTCTCAGGCCTTGCCTGTGAAAGGGTTCCCCTGTGTTATTCCCCTGCGTTATTGTTATTGCCTTCCTACTATTTGACCTAGGCTTGTTTATTGGCCTCAATCTTGTCCTCCGTTTTGTACCGCGTGACCACTAGTGCTTATTCTCCGTTTCTCTTCTAGTTCCCGTTTTGGCTTTGGCGTTCCCGACCGTTATCGACCCGGACTGTTTGACATTGTGTTTCCCTGACGGCCCTGCACTTAGCAGCGTAGGGGCTGTCGTCCAGTTGGGGTCTGCCGCCTAGGGCAGCACGCCAAGTAGGCAGGGACAGTGGGCTGGGTGGCAGTCAGGGCCCACTGCACCTCCTCTGACGTGACAGTTTCACAGGCCGACCGATACTGCTCTCCATGCACCATGAACCCCATGACTGCATTGGTGGAGCAGATGCAGGGGCTCACCCAGTTGGTCCAGGATCTGGCTCTGAGAGTCCAGCAACAGGAGACCTCCCAGGGTGCCCCCCAGGCTCAGAGTCTTCCGGCATCACTTCCCCCTGTTGTGGAGCCCCCCATCCAGCTCCCCGATAGGTTCTCAGGTGACAGAAAAGCCTATCTTACCTTTAAAGAAGGATGTCGGTTGTACTTTCGACTCCGTCCTCATACCTCAGGTAATGAGGAGCAGAGGGTGGGAATTATCATGTCCCTTCTCCAAGGGTCTCCCCAGGAGTGGGCGTTCTCGTTATCCCCTGACTCGCCCGAGTTGTCATCTGTGGATCGTTTCTTTGATTCCTTGGGACTACTATTTGATGACCCTGATAGGGAGGCACTGGCCGAGATGCAGCTTACCTCTTTAAGACAGGGCTAGAGGACGGTTGAGGAATATTGTTCGGAGTTCCGTCGTTGGTATATTCCGTCTGGGTGGAATGACCCAGCCCTCAGGTGCCAGTTTAGATTGGGATTGGCCAACCATGTAAAGGACATGCTGGTGGCCTACCCAACCCCTGGCACGCTGGATGAGGCTATGGCTCTGGCGGTTCGGTTGGACAGACGGTTTAGGGAGAGACGTCGGGAGAGGATACTTACCCTGGGGTCCGCTTTACTCTGCCGCTCCGTTCTGCCACCTCCCCAGTGCCAGCTGAGCCTGAGATGCCCGTGGAAGAGCCCATGCAGGTAGGAGCCTCGTCTGCGGGTATTGCTATGGACCGCAGGATGTCCCGTCGTGTCCTGGGACTCTGCTTCTTCTGTGGTGGAGAAGGTCATCTCATCCGCGAATGTCCCAAAAGGAAGGCCGGGTCGGAAAATTCCAGCACCTAGGTGACTCGCAGGAAGGTCACCTAGGCGAACAGGTATTTCCTATCGTATCTAGAAAAGTGTTGCTTCCAGTAAAGATTTCGTATCTTTCCATGTGTGGCTCCGGGAACGCATTTTTGGATTCAGGGTCGGCTTCCAATTTTGTGGACGCTTCATTTGTTAAGCGTCTGGGCCTTCCCTGGAGATTGTTATCGGATTCCCTGCAGGTTGTGGCAATAGATTCTACCCCACTCAGGGCAAGATCCAGCATTGTACCCCTGAACTTGAGATGCAGGTAGGATCTATTCATACTGAGAAATGTATTTTGTTTATCATGGAGGGCTTACCTGCTGATGTTGTGTTGGGATTGCCCTGGCTTTAGAGACATAACCCGGTGATTGACTGGAAGTCTGGAGAACTAGTTAGCTGGGGTAAGCAGTGTGTTAATAAATGCCTCCCGGTCATTCTTGCTAACACTGAATTTGAGCAGATTCCTGCCTTTATTTGGGACTTAGCTGAGGTCTTTTCTAAGACTCAGTCTGAGAGATTATCCCCGCATAGGGCCTATGATTGTGCTATTGAGCTTTTGCCAGGAGTGAGATTTCCTAAAGGCAGGATATACAATCTGTCTGGTCCATGAAAGACTTGCTATGAAGCAGTGTATTGCAGAGAGTCTACAGAAGGGTCATATCCGACCTTCTGTGTCCCCTATGGGTGCGGGGTTCTTTTTCGTTAAGAAAAAAAGATGGTAGCCTCCGTCCATGTATTGACTACCGGGAACTCAACAAGGTAATGGTAAAAAACCAATACCCTTTACCTTTGATTCCTGATCTGTTTAATCAGATCCAGGGAGCCAAGTGGTTTTCAAAGTTGGATCTGAGAGGGGCTTATAACCTTATTTGGATTAAAGAAGGGGATGAATGGAAGACAGCATTTAATACCCGAAGGGTCATTTTGAATACCTGGTTATGCCTTTTGGGTTATACAATGCGGCCACGGTCTTCCAGAACCTTGTAAATGATGTTTTCCGGGAACTCATTGGTCGTTGTATGGTCGTTTATCTGGACAATATTTTAATTTACTCGCAGGACTGGGCTTCACACGTTAAACATGTGCGGCAAATTCTGCAGATTTTGAGGGTCAATAGTTTATTTCTCAAGCTTGAGTAATGTGTTTTCGGGGTTCAGGAGGTACCGTTCCTGGGATACATTTTGACGCCAAACACATTCCGTATAGATCCCGGGAAGGTCCAGGCAATTCGTGATTGGGTTCGTCCTTCCTCCCTGAAAGCCTTACAGCAGTTCTTAGGCTTCGCTAATTCTTATCGAAAATTTATTCGAAATTTTTCTGTTCTCGTCCGGCCATTAACTCATATGACCAAAAAGGGAGTGAATATCAGTAAATGGCAACCCGAGGCCTTAGAGGCATTCGAGAAACTTAAGCAGTGTTTTATCGCAGCCCCGGTGTTGGTTCAAGCTGACCATACTAAGCCCTTCGTTGTGGAGGTAGATTCCTCTGAGTTTGGAGTAGGGGCAGTCCTGTCTCAGGGGTCAGCTGCTCTGACTAATCTCCGTCCTTGTGCCTTCTTCTCTCGTAAATTTTCTCCCGCAGAGAGGAATTCTGATGTTGGGAACCGAGAATTGTTGGCTATTAAGTGGGCCTTCGAGGAATGGCGCCACTTCCTCGAAGGTGCCCAGCACCAAGTCACGGTCCTAACGGACCATAAGAACCTGACCTTTTTAGAAAATGCTAAAAGGTTAAACCCTCGTCAGGCACGTTGGGCATTGTTCTTCACTCGCTTTAACTTCGTGGTTACCTATAGACCAGGATCTAAGAATGTTAAAGCGGACGCATTGTCAAGAAGTTTCTGTGCCAGTCACTCATCTCGGGATGATCCGGTGTCCATTTTACCCAAAGAGACGGTGGTCTCAGCTATTTCCCCCGACTTGGCCACTGAGATCAAGACCCACCAGGAGATGAGACCTGTTGATTGTCCCGTTTCTAAAGTCTTTGTCCCCACCCAGTTTCGGTTACGTTTATTAAAAGAATTACATGATTCTGTATTATCGGGACATCCCGGAGTGTCTGGCACTAAGAGACTTATTTCCCGTAATTATTGGTGGCCATCTTTGTCTCGGGATGTGGGGGCCTATGTTACAGCCTGCGACGTCTGTGCTCGGGCAAAGGTTCCCAGAACTCGACCTCCTGGTGAACTTTGCCCTCTGCCGATACCGGACCGGCCATGGACTCACATCTCCATGGACTTCATGACCGACCTTCCTACCTCTGAGGGTAAGACTGTCATATGGGTGGTCGTTGATCGTTTCAGTAAGATGTGCCATCTGATTCCCTTAAAAGCGTTACCGTCGTCCAAAAAGCTGGCCGAACTGTTCATTAAACATATCATTAAACTGCATGGGTTAACCGAGAATATCGTGTATGACAGAGGAGTTCAGTTTGTGTCCTGTTTTTGGAGAGCTCTCTGTAAGGCTCTGGGTATCACCCTGTCCTTCTCCTCTGCCTTCCACCCCGAAACTAATGGGCAGACGGAGAGGGTGAATCAAACAGTTATGCAGAAACTCCGGTGCTTTGTCTCCGATCAGCAGGGAGACTGGGTTAAATACTTACCTTTGGTCGAGTTCGCGATAAATAATCAGGATAGTAGCTCGTCTGGTGTTTCGCCGTTTTTCTGCAACTATGGCTTCCACCCTAGACACTCATCATGGTCCGGCGTTACTTCTGATCATAGTGGGGTGGATGCTATCCTTAACGATCTGTGCACAGTCTGGGCCCAAGTTCAGAAGAACTTGGTTAATGCCCAGAGCATCCAGAAGGAGATAAGTGATAAGAGACGTCTTTGTTCTGGAGGTTTTAATGTTGGGGATAAGGTGTGGTTATCTACCCAAAATCTTCGTCTAAAGGTCCCTTTGGGTAAGCTGGCACCGCATTTTGTGGGTCCCTATATCATTCTGGAGCAAATTAATCCTGTAACATACCGTCTCAAGTTACCCTCTGGCTTCCGGGTACATAATGTGTTCCACTGCTCTCTTCTTAAAAGGTATGTGCCCTCTGTTATTCCACCTCCCAAACCTCCTCCTCCAGTTGAAGTTAAGGGGGAATTGGAGTATGAGGTTGCCCAAATCGTGGATTTACGGAGAGTGCAAAAATCGTTACAGTACTTAGTGCACTGGAAGGGATACGGCCCTGAGGAGAGGTTGTGGGTTCCTGCGAGGTCCGTACATGCTAAGACCCTTATTAGGGAATTCCACGATGCTCATCCAGAGAAACCCAAACCAGGGGAGGGTCCGGTGGCCCCTCCTAAAAGGGGGGGTACTGTCATACGTCCAGGCAGGCAGTCTTCTGTTTGTATGCGGCAACGCCCGGTAAGGGTTAAACCCTCTGCTCTGGACCCACGCCCGGGAAGAGAGGTTGCTTTGAAGCTCAGGAGTGACAGCTCTGCTGCCTCTCCCAACAAGGGGTGTGTCGCTCAGGCCAATCAGAGGGCCCGGACGCCGCACCAATCAGCTGCTGGGGCGGTGTCCGGGAAAACCTTTTAAACTGGCTCAGACCTCTCAGGCCTTGCCTGTGAAAGGGTTCCCCTGTGTTATTCCCCTGCGTTATTGTTATTGTCTTCCTACTATTTGACCTCGGCTTGTTTATTGACCTCAATCTTGTCCTCCGTTTTGTACCGTGTGACCGCTAGTGTTTGACCCCCGGCTTGTTCTCCGTTTCTCTTCTGGTTCCCGTAATTGGCTTTGGCGTTCCCGACCGTTATCGACCCGGACTGTTTGACATTGTGTTTCCCTGACGGCCCTGCACTTAGCAGCGTAGGGGCTGTCGTCCAGTTGGGGTCTGCCGCCTAGGGCAGCACGCCGAGTAGGCAGGGACAGTGGGGCTGGGTGGCAGTTAGGGTCCACTGCACCTCGTCTGACGTGACAGATATAAGAGAAGATGCTACAGGATTGTTATGTCACAGGGAACACAAAATTTACTAATACAGACATCTCGGAGAGGTCACAGGTCATTTTTAAAATCACATTAAAATCCATTACACAAGTCACACAGAAAGGAAAGCTATGAAACTTTAACCACAAGCACCAAGCAGTGCTAGCAAGTGCGTGATAAAACTAGTGAAACAAAGTATGAAGATGTTCCCTTCCCTGCAGAAGCCAAGGGGCCGGTTGTAAAGGAAAAAAAATGTAAAAAAAATTCTAACAAATCATAAGGGATTAAGATCATGTAAAAGATGAAGCCATGATGCAAGTAAATGTTTTAGTAAATCCTTGTGTTCCCTGTAAAATAACAATCCTGGAGCATCTTCTCTTATATCTCTGTGTTATACTGTTCCTCTGTTATTCCTCCTACAAATGTATTACTGAATCTGTCAGCTGGGCGTTACCATTCCAAATCTCAGAGGGGCGTATCCCTGCACACACTGACTGTCAGCACTGATTGGACAAAGTCAGCATTACCTTGGTCTCGGCTATAGGCACACTGCTGCAGGGGCTACATAGGAATAGATGTCTGAGGAGAACACAGTCTACAAAAATATCTTGACATTTCTATGAACAATTTTTAGAAGAAAAAGGAAGTACGAGGTCACTACACTTCTGGCAGACTGAATGAAAACCACACTCGGCCAGTGTGTATACGTTTTATCCACATTACTGACTCATCACAGACATCATCTTGCTGTGGGCAGGTCTGTATAGGCTAAATGAAGAAATAGGCCTCCATCACCATCAGTGGAAAAATTAGAATACAAGCTCTAGAGAAGCATGAACTTCCCAAACTAGAGGTGGCCATATACAATAGACCAATATTTGCTGTGTATGGGAGTGAAGGCTCAGACAAGTTGGATTTCAACACAAAGTAGAGAGCCGGTCCTCCTGCCTCCGAAACTTGTTATAACGGCCAGAGAGGTGGATCCGCTGAACCACTGCCAGCGATGCTAATAGCCCTGCCAGGGAGCAGAATCTAAGCAGGTCCCGGTTTTACACCAGAGCCCGCCGCAAAGCGGGATAGACTTGCTGCGACGAGAGTCCTACCAGGTCGCTACCCCTGAAGTGACTTGCCTGCGGCGGCAGCCGAGGTGCACGAGGTACCAAATCGTAAGACGAGAACCGTAGTCGGGGACAGGCAGGAGATCTGGGCAGGCAGCGAATGTTCAGAGTCAAGAAACGTAGGACGAGGTCAGGAACACGGCACGACGGGATACACAAGAATGCTTTTTCTAAGGCGCGGAGGCAACAAAGATCCAGAAGAGAGTGACAGGGCAACACCCAATATATAGGGTCAGCGCCCAGCGATTATCCAATCACCGGTGCACTGGCCCTTTAAATTTACACGGAGCGCACGCGCGCAGCGGGTGGCAGACGGGACCGGAGCGCGGTCAGGTAAGTTAGCAAAGAGAGTGCGCCCGCGGACCGTCCCGCGGCCAGCGGCACTACCCGACCCCGGCAGGGATCCCAAGGGGCGAACACAGGGGCGCTTGCGGCGCTGCTCGTGACACTTGTCCATACCTGATCGCCATGTCTAAACTTTTGCCAGCCCCATAAAGTGATGTGGGAGGGGAGGGGGGGGGGCAAGATGCAACACAGGGCTTTGAGTTTGCCACATGTGCCCTGATAGCTGTATGAAATGAGAGCAAAAAACGTCACTCTGCAAACTCTCCTTGACCAGCATGAAATGATGCTCTTGCTTATAACAGGAAGCTGAAGGTTATTTTGGGAGCCCATGCTGAATAGATTACTATAGCAGGAAATGAACAATACGGTCAGAGTCCTGACAAAGTTATTTAAATCACGCTTCAGGAATATATTTCCTCTTCCCTGAAAAGGTCTGACAGCAAAATAAACACGTTTTTGTAAAGAGAAAAAGGCCATTTTTGTCAGTCCCTTCACTTTGCATCTGTTCATATAGGAGCCTCCATTAGAGATTCCACTGGCAATTCCCGATAGCACAGTCTACAGCCAAAAATACCAGAACCACAGCTGACCCTACTAAGGTCAATGGAATCTCCCAATGTCACTGTGGATCCAACTAAAAATGGATCCATCACAGCCACACGATGGTGTGAACAGCCTCACATGTATATTCATGGATACTGATGTCTACTTGAAGATACCATTCAGTGAGCTTCAGTATTGCTACTCTAAGATGTAGAAAATTCCTTTAGGAAGAAACATTTCTACTGAGTATTGCCAAATTTTTACCTTTTACTCAAAGGAAACAACAGATCAAGGAAAAAGTCATGGGAAACATAACGGAAGAAGTAACAGAGAGAGACAGGAGGGGAAAAGAACATTTCCATAATTCACGGTTGACTCTGTGACACAATGATGTCCCTCCAGCTGGAAAAAAAATGGCTGCTGTAACTTAGAAAATGTCTGGATCCAGCTAAAAGATCACAGAAGCATAGAAGACTGAGTGAAGGAAAAGACCACATGGTGCCTCTCTCTGATGTTATTTCTTTTATATTTCTATCCATGGACAGATTCAGTACTGTGCAAAAGTTTTAGGCATTAGTGGGGGAGGGGGGAGAGGAGGCAGCAAGCTAATAATAAAAGTACAAAAAGTAAATAGTAAAAAAATAAAAAAAAGAGAATAAAAAAGTTTTATTTTTTTAAACAATTAACGAAATATAAAGTAAATCAACAGAAAAGAAAAGAAAATTTGGCGTGACCACCCTTTGTCGTTGGGATCCTGGAAGAGATGATGTGGCCCCACAGAGCCTTGATCTCATCATCACAAAGTCTGTCTGGGATTACGTGAAGAAACAGAAGGCTCTGAGCAGTAACATCAAATGAAGATCTGGGCTTACTTCTCCAGGATGTTTGGAGCAACCTCCCTGCCAAAATGCTTCAAAAATTGTAGACAAGTGTAACTAAAAGAATAGTTAAAAAGGTGGTCATGCCGAATATTAACTCGATTTCTATTTTGTTCCTTTACTTTTTTTCCTACACATTTTTTTCTTTGAACTTGATTTCTCATATAATATACTGTATATAATACATGTGATAGACAACTCACAAAAAGTTGGGGATATTTGGCTTTTGGTTAAAATTTGAGGATGGATGTAAAATTTCCACAACTTGCTTATCCCTAACAAAGAGCTTAAACGCAAAACGCACAACAGGTGTTTTATCCCTGAAACACCCAATAAATTTAGGTGATGAATTTGAATTGGGATTTAGGGTGCTTTCACACCGTGCTTTTTTATGCATTTTTTTCTGCAGAAATGCACAGCATTAAAGGCAGTTTAATGTTGTGCAAAAACACACGGTGTGAAAGCACCTTTAAGCATTCCTCCTCATCATGCTGTTCACATTTTGACATCATGAGACAACACCTTACAATTGATCAACAGTACCTCGCCATTGCGAGGCTTCAAGCAGGATGCTCTCAGACGGAAGTGGCCACTGAGCTTAGAGTGTCATCAGCAGGTTGCAACAGAGAGACTGGAAGAGTCACAGAAAGGCAAAGAAGTGGACGTCCTTTGGCTCCATCACACAATGATGACCGCTTCTTTGTAAACAAAGCCCTGCAGAATCGGACGATGGATACCACACAACTCCAGGCACGTTTAAGGGAGGTGAGATATACATCAGCGTGGTCTGTGTGCTAGATGGTCCAATTTAAAAATTTCTACCAAAAGCCAAATATCCTAAACTTTTTGTGAGTAGTATATATGTATTATAACAATGTTAATAAAAAATTAAAAAAAATTTGGGTTACTATGGGAAAAAGTATTCCACATTGATGCTACAGTCATGGCCAAAAGTTTTGAGAATGACACAAATATTATATTTTCACATGATCTGTTGCCCTCTGGTTTTTATGTGTGTTTGTCAGATGTTTTTATCACATACAGAAATACAAGTGCAATCATATTATGATTAACAAAAGCTTTTATTGACAGTTAGAATGAGTTAATGCAGTAAGTCAATATTTGCAGTGTTGACCCTTCTTCTTCAGGACCTCTGCAATTCTCCCTGGCATGCTCTCAATCAACTTCTGGACCAAATCCTGACTGATAGCACTCCATTCTTGCACAATCAATGCTTGCATTTTGTCACAATTTGTTGGTTTTTGTTTGTCCACCCGTCTCTTGATGATTGACCACAAGTTCTCAATGGGATTAAGATCTGGGGAGTTTACAGGCCATGGACCCAAAATCTCTATGTTTTGTTCCCTGAGCCATTTAGTTATCCCCTTTGCTTTATGGCAAGGTGCTCCATCATGCTGGAAAAGGCATTGTTGATCACCAAACTGCTCTTGGACGGTTGGGAGAAGTTGCTCTTGGAGGACATTCTTGTACCATTCTTTATTCATGGATGTGTTTTTAGGCGAGAATGTTAGAGAGCAGATTCCCTTGGCTGAGAAGCAACCCCACACATGAATGGTTTCTGGATGCTTTACAGTTGGCATGAGACAAGACTGGTGGTATCGCTCACCTTGTCTTCTCCGAACAAGCGTTTTCCAGATGTTCCAAACATTCGGAAGGGGATTCATCAGAGAAAATGACTTTACCCCAGTCCTCAGCAGTCCACTCCCTGTACCTTTGGCAGAATATCAGTCTGTCCCTGATGTTTTTTCTGGAGAGAAGTGGCTTCTTTGCTGCCCTCCTTGACACCAGGCCTTGCTCCATGAGTCTCCTCCTCACAGTGCGTGCAGATGCACTCACACCTGCCTGCTGCCATTCCTGAGCAAGCTCTGCACTGCTGGTAGCCCGATTCCCAAGCTGAAACACTTTTAAAGAGACGGTCCTGGCGCTTGCTGGTCTTTCTTGGGCGTCTGGAGCCTTTTTGGCAACAATGGAACTTCTCTCCTTGAATTCCTTGATGATGCGATAGATTGTTGACTGAGGTGCAATCTTTCTAGCTGCGATACTCTTCCCTGTTAGGCCAGTTTTGTGCAGTGCAATGATGACTGCACGTGTTTCTTTAGAGATAACCATGGTTAACAGAAGAGAAACAATGATGCCAAGCACCAGCCTCCTTTTAAAGTGTCCAGTGGTGTGATTCTTACTTAATCATGACAGATTGATCTCCAGCCCTGTCCTCATCAACACCCACACCTGTGTTAATAGAGCAATCACTGAAACGATGTTAGCTGGTCCTTTTAAGGCAGGCCTGCAATGAAGTTGAAATGTGTTTTGGGGGAAAAAGTTCATTTTCTAGGCAACTATTGACTTTGCAATTAATTGCTGTTAAGCTGATCACTCTTTATAACATTCTGGAGTATATGCAAATTGCCATTATAAAACCTGATGCAGTAGACTTTGTAAAAATTAACATTTGTATCATTCTCAAAACTTTTGGCCATGACTGTACAGCTACTATTGCATTGGTTACTGTAAGGCCTCGTTCACACGGCTTATTTGGGTGCGGATTGGCGCCGTACTGCGCCAGATTTGCGCTGCAGTATGGCGCCAATCCGTCGGAGTAATTACGGTAATCCACTGCTCTCATAGAGAACAGTGGATTCCGTCGCTCCTCCCCGCCCGGCGAATCCGCCGCGGGGGGAGAAAGTGACATGTACATTATTTACGGCGCGGACGCGCCGTAAACAATGCATTGTCTATGGGGTCGGGGAGCGGCGCCCCCGCCGCGCTCCGGCCCCGCCCCGCCTCTTATTCACGGCGGATTTGTGAGCACAATCCGGCTCACAAATCCGTCGGAAATAAGCCGTGTGAACACGGCCTTAGAGTAATGAAAACAATCAAGACGCTGTGCAAGGAAATAACACAAATCATATTAACTTCCCTCAGCTTTACTCCACACAACAGTGACCTGTCACTCAAGCAGTCCTTGAATCATACATAACACATTAGAAAGACAAATCACCTTCCCTATGGCACACGGCCTTGCATGACCCATTGAGGACACTGCTCTCTCCATCCACATTAAGGTCATAAAGGGACCTTCCACATAGCACCTGATCCTCAGGATAGCAGTCCTTTTGGTTGGTTAGTGCCGTGAGCTTTTGTAAGATAAGTAAGCAGTAGTAGACGGCAGGCTTAGTGTTCAGCACATAAGTGGTTGCCTAGCTATGGAAAAACTCAGAACAGTACATGTTGCCTAATGAGCTTCTTCCAACCGTTTGGATAATTCATTTCTTCTGAACAACCTGAGGGCATCTTGCCCGAAGCATCTTAAACTGATGTCACAGATCATTTTTCTGGAAACTAATTGACCTTGACCAGTTGAGAACAAAAGGGACCTTCCAGTAAAGGTGGAAGTTGGGCTCTGATAATATGCTATCATTTAGCAGTGAAAGTGCACACACCAATTACACTCAATCCTGACTTAACACTGCAGCTAGTCCAGGTTACAGTGTTATCCCATGAATCGTTTTTTTAACGGCTCATGCTGCAGTCCGACTTCCAGACCGCAGGTACTTCTGTTACCTGGCTGCTGCCCAGGGCTGCTGTTCACTCCCAGCTCCTGCCTGTCCCGTGCTCACCTGCTCCTGTCCTGTTTCCTCCTCAGCAGGTACGCTCCTGTGCATCTTTCCCGCCACTAGGGGCGCGCACACTACAGTTCCCTGGAGTTAAAGGGCCGGCTCGCAACAGGTAATTGTGCTCCTCCAATCAAATCCTTGCAGGAGCCTTTTAAGGATGCCTAGTTGTTGGTGTCTGTTTCCTAGTGACGTCCTTGTACTCTCTAGCGAATACCTTGTCCGTTACTTCTGCATTCCTGTTCCTGCCTATGTTTATCACCTACGTTTATCATGCCGCTCTGCATCTGCCACGTCCGGTTCTGCCCAGCTCCGGTTCTACGCTCCAGCTTACTCTGAGTCTACTCTTCCAAGTTTCGGCTGTCACCGTTGGGTCCTACGTCGGGGGTAGTGACCTGGGGGATTCCCTGCGGCAAAGTTCGTCCTGCCTTGCGGTGGGCTCCAGTGAATACAAGGGGCCCCTTAAACTCCGCTCTCCGGTGTAGGGTACGCCAACTCCTCATGGTGACCCAAGGATCCACCTCCCGCTTGCTGAGCACCTGTAACAGTTTTCATATCGAAGGTCCTATAAGGCTGGAAAAAAAGGCTTTTCCCTTCTTTCAAAGCTATATTACTCATAGCTTTATACTGTATGTTTCACTGTTTGTATTACAATGAAAACCTGCAATAAAACTTCAATTGAGAAAAAAAAACAGGCATTGCCTTAAGTAATTTGTGCTATTTCTAGTACAAAAAAACAAACAAAAAAACATTTCACCATTTTTTGCTTCCAGTTGTCTCACTTGGTTCTGCTGCTCTTAGTGTGTTCTACTGTACAGGTGGCAGGCTCCACATAGAATCAGTCTCCTTCCCCTTCTGGCTGCTGACAATATAGTCCTTTCTTACTTTCCCAACAGGAGTATTCCCAGCTATACTGCCACGCTACTGCAGAGGTTCTGCTCTTACCCCAACAAGCCCAAACAATTTTTATTAGCTGCTATGCCATAGCAGAGACCTTGCTGTAGGGAGAATGACTGGGCATGTCTGTCCACCAGCACTCAGCTCATTAAGTGGATGTGCATATTGCTATACACGCTAAACACCAGGTGGTGCCATACCATGTAAGTAAATCTCATCACTTTACCAGATTTTAACAGCATGTAAATGGTGGACTTCCTCATTTTATATTACTCATATGCAGTGACCTACATATTTATTGGTGGGACAATCTCTTTAAACAAGTGATGTAGCTTTCTTGCACGGTATTTTAGGCATTAATACTGTGACTACAACAGAGGTGGGACCCGTGGTATTAGACATTTACTGAATATTCTACAGGCATGCCATAAATATCATTCATAGTCCTGTGACCACTTTAAATGAAAACTATGGACAAACGGATACAAACCTGAACCATAGAGCGGGGAGATGCCGTGCTTCACGTGCGCTCGGGTAAATTCAAAACTCCCACAGACAACTCTTTCCCATAATCCTTTCATTTATGCAAAAAAAAGCCAGTGAGGTGCGAAAGGCGAAACAATCCTCACACCAACCAAGTTTTTGGTGTTTCTCCCCAAGGAGCGATATTCCCCCCTTCTAAGCCACTCTTGCCTCTCACTCAGTCAACCAACCAGTAAATTCTACTCTGCATTGAAGAGGGACAAATACCCCCAAACAGCTGTCTGTAGATGAACTTCACTGGTTAGGCTTAAAGGGGTTTTATCATTACAAGCTTTCATAGACTTGAGCTGTTTCTATCTATTTCAGCTTCAAATCCAGGAGAGAGTCTCATCTCTCAGGAGGTGTGCCTCTCCTCCCAGCAGGCGTGTCTCCCCTCACGGAAGAGTTGTGACATCATCATTCTGTGTGGAGCAGTGGAAGGGAAAGGATGTCACAGCTCTGCAGACCTTCTGCAATGTTCTCTTGTCTGCAGAGCTGTCACCTGTCTTCCAGGCTGCACAAGCTCCTTGTAACCAGAACCCCTGCATTGCTGTAACCAAAACACCTTCATTGCTGTAAATAGAACCCCTGCATTGCTGTAAGCAGAACCCCTGTATTGGTGTAAGCAGTTATACATACAGCCTGAACTGATTAAACGAATGTGTGAAAGGCACGCTGCCCCCTCCCTCACTCCTCTGTTGTCAGGCAGGAGGTAGAGCAGACTGTATAAGACTGTAATATAGGGGGAGCACAGGGTATAAGGCTGTTATATGGGGGAGAGCAGTGTATAAGGCTGTGTTATATGAGGGGAAAGTGAATCTAGCAGCTAGAGACTCAGTAATTGCCCAGATCCTTTACATAGTCATCACTGGGAGATGAGTATAGAGAAAAGTTGAGATAACCTTTATTGTACACACACAGTCCTCTCAGGCAGCTCGTTTCACTTTTGTTTTCCACAGCTCAGTGGGGAGTAAGTACAGAGTACAGGCAGCCAATCACAGCATAGGGGGTGTTTTCCGTCCAGGGGCCGTGTTTGAACAGGCTGAATGACATATCAATCATCCAATCACAGAAAAGGGGCGTGTCCCATATGCCTGCTTCAGAAATAGCTATAAATGCACAGATTAGCGCAGATCTGCTTTACTATGTGACTTAGGTAATGCAAACCAATTGCAAAAGTGCTTATTTTTACTGTCCCCATCATTTGAAATTTGATCTTTGTAGTGAGAAAACCCCTTTAAGTCCTTTTCACATTGTAAGACTCTTCTGAGTTACATGTGAATTGAGGAGAACTACATCCAATAGATGGTGCAGGTGAGCTCTTCATCTCTTTACCATAAGCCTTTACACTACAGAAATGAATAGGGAGAACCAGGCAAGTGGAGACATCTTGTTCTCTTAGGTCGGCCACAGCCTCAGAAAGTATTTTTGCAATGGGGCAAAACCCTTTATGGCCTGAATGGTTGGGGCATGACACCGTATTGCTTGGTGTTGTCTGCATCACTGTGAGGTGGGCAATATCAGTCATCAGTTGCCTTTTCTGAATCTTCGATGCAGGACTATGATCACAAGCAGGCGAGTACCGTATCTGTGTAGCTAAAGGTGTTAGCTCCTAAAAAGCTCCATTGATCGCAAGTGATTAGTAACATGATCAAACCATCTTTGGGAAATGGTTTTTAGCTACTTGGAGTCATAATATGATCCCATGATTAAGGCTGTACAGATATAAAGAACAGTGTTAAAGGGAATATGTCATCAGAAAATTACCAATGGTTTACATCTTGTTTTTATGCTAAACACTTTTCTTAAGGATTTTTGGTGATTTTTTTTTTCAATGTTCTATGTCCCCATCTATATTTCAATTAAAAACATTTTGGAAATCCTGCAGTTTTACTCTGCCTACGTAGCCTTCTAAAAGGCACCCACTTCTTGTTCTGTAGAGATC
The DNA here is from genome assembly GCA_025379985.1 of Phyllomedusa bahiana. Taxonomy (NCBI): domain Eukaryota; kingdom Metazoa; phylum Chordata; class Amphibia; order Anura; family Hylidae; genus Phyllomedusa; species Phyllomedusa bahiana. The sequence continues at coordinate 70,243 of JAODAL010002356.1, read as the reverse complement.
ACTTCTCTGCAGTCTCCTCATTATCATCGTAAATAGGCACACACTTCTTGTTCTGTAGAGATCACTTCTCTGCAGTCTCCTCATTATCATCGTAAATAGGCACACACTTCTTGTTCTGTAGAGATCACTTCTCTGCAGTCGCCTCATTATCATCATAAATAGGCACACACTTCTTGTTCTGTAGAGATCACTTCTCTGCAGTCTCCTCATTATCATCATAAATAGTCACACACTTCTTGTTCTATAGAGATCACTTCTCTGCAGTCTCATTATCATCATAAATAGGCACACATGTCTTGTTCTATAGAGAACACTTCTCTGCAGTCTCCTCATCATCATCATAAATAGGCCCAGGTAGCCTCATAAATAGGCACACACTTCTTGTTCTGTAGAGATCCCTTCTCTGCAGTCTCCTCATTATCATCATAAATAGTCACACACTTCTTGTTCTATAGAGATCACTTCTCTGCAGTCTCATTATCATCATAAATAGGCACACATGTCTTGTTCTATAGAGATACTTCTCTGCAGTCTCCTCATCATCATCATAAATAGGCCCAGGTAGCCTCATAAATAGGCACACACTTCTTGTTCTGTAGAGATCCCTTCTCTGCAGTCTCCTCATTATCATCATAAATAGTCACACACTTCTTGTTCTATAGAGATACTTCTCTGCAGTCTCATTATCATCATAAATAGACACACACTTCTTGTTCTATAGAGACCACTTCTCTGCAGTCTCCTCATTATCATCATAAATAGGCCCAGGTAGCCTCATAAATAGGCACACACTTCTTTTTCGGTAGAGATCACTTCTCTGCAGTCTCCTCATTATCATCAAAAGTAGGATTGCAATAAAAGGCGACACCAATGTACAGATTCACAGGATCCACCATTCACATTAGGAGATGGTCATGGCTCATCTCCTCCACTTTCTTGCACAATCACCTCTACACAGATCAATGAGCATGCCCACAACCCTATCCCATATGAGCCATCGCCTGTATATGGGATCCTATGTCCATCTGGCTGCGGTAAAGCATATCTCTAAATGCTGTTAAAAAAGCTCAGGCAAGATGGCCACCCCCATAATCATGTACAGAAAACAAAATTAATAGGTACAATCAGAAAATAAAAAACGTTTAGAAGAACAGAACATGTCATTATATGGTTTTAATAGTAAAAAATAAAATAAGTATATTGGTGAGGAACTTTTTTTTTTTTTTTTACATTATTTTTATTAGCGTTTTCAAATTAATAAGTACAAACAAACAATACCCCCAACGTGGGGGAACAACAAAGGTAGATCAGGAGAGGGGGAAGGAGGGGAATGCAGGGGAAAGGGTGGATATAAGGGAGATTAGATATGTATATACCATCTGTAAATATGCAAATTTGAACAGAAAAAAAAGAAAAAGGAGAAACTACAATTATCTAGCATAAAATAACATGCCATGCCGGGCAGATTATAGAACAACATAGCAGAGTTCCAACATATTCAGAACATAATAACAGAGCAATGCCAGTAACAGATATAAAGGCAGATAGTGTCAGGAATAAGGCAGTTCCTTTGCATAAAATCTAATTTACTTCAGATATGATACCTTGGGGGAGGGGAGAGGGGGGGGGGAGGAGGAGATATCCAGGGTTGCGCGAGTCCCCCCACCGAAAAAGGCGAAAGGAATAGTGACAGCAAATGAATGTCAGTCTCCACTTAGCAAGGTGGCGGATTATCTAATATTGGGGGTTGACCTCCAGCAACACACTCCAAATACCAGGTGGTATATTGAAAGCAGGAGCGTATGCGGGTTTTTACACGATCAGGAAGAATATTAATTACGGGCTGCCAGGTTAGGAAAAATCCTTCGACTCTTGATTCTTTCTGTAAAGAAGCATCCACCCAATCCATACGCAGCAGAAAAGATAATTTTTCTAAAAAGAGCCGTGGAGAGGGGTGAGTGGGGCCTATCCAAGTTTGGAGTGTGGTTTTGCACGAAGCTGCTGAAATGCAATATAATAATTTTTTGTTGTGGGGCGGGATTCGCAAATTTGGGTCTAGGATTCCAAAAAGAGCCCACATTGGCGAGAAGGGAACGTCAAACAATGTGTGAGTTTGGACGAAGCGGTATATTCTCCTCCAGAAGGATTGACTGGGCAATTCCAGAAACAGTGGAATAGATCCGCGATGGTCTCCCCGCATCTGGTACAGGCCGGTGAGGGAGCACCTCCCATCAAAAAATTACGGTGTGGTGATATATACCCGCGGTGTAGAATTTTTAAGGACATCTCCCAGTAGGAAATACTAGGGATATGCTTGGTTAGTTGGGAGTGTGCCGCAAATAGATCTTCAATATGTAAGTTAGGGATATCAATGGTCCATCTGTTAAGGCCGGAGGGTCTAGATCCATAGTCTAATAGTGACCTAAGATGTAAATAAAACTTGGAGACTTGTCCTCGTGGGCAAGGAACCTTGGAGAGCAAACCAAGGATTGTAGGTGATGAACTTCCTTTAAGAGCAACTAGCCTCTACAATTGCATCCTTAAGACATATGAGACTAAGGTGTGTAAAGCCTTGAAGGCATGAAGAAATGAAGACCGCTAATTAGACGGTGTGGTTGATATTAAACCACAGAAGAGACTTATATAGTGTTTGATTTGGAGAAGAATAATGGAAAAGCAATGACAAGTATCTAAGTAGCAATCGGCTGCAGTACTGAAAAGCAAGAGGAATGAGGAAACGCAGTACTGGAGGTATGCCAAAAGAAGAAAGCCTTCAGTAGAAAGGGAATCTTCTAAGACTCGTACTCAAGACATTCAAGCAATAAACATGGGACTTTCTTCACCAGGGTCATAAACAAATAGACATTTGCACCTATGCATTGTTTGCATACTCAGTAGGTAGTAATTTACCTCAGTAGGTCTTCACGCTTGCAGGATAACCGTATAAAAAGGGTTCTCTCATGACAACAGCCCCGTCAATATGCCCTTTCAGAGTATATGGTTAAAACACACCCCAATTTAGTAGCTGGAGGACTTGGCAAGGCTAAGTCTCACATAATTGCTAAACCACTGAAGGGTGTGACATGGTCCTGTTTCTTATTACCGGTAGTTTCAGAAGCTGTACCACAGCAATGGAGTAATATGAGGAGACAATTTACTTCTAAAAAAAATATATATATACAATACAGACCAAAAATTTGGACACACCCTCTCATTCCAACAGTTTTCTGTATTTTCATGACTATAAAAATTGTAGATTCCCACTGAAGGCATCAAAACTATGAATTAACACATGTGGAATTATATACTTAACAAAAAAGTGTGAAACATCTGAGAATATGTCTTATATTCTAGGTTCTTCAAAGTAGCCGCCTTTTGCTTTGATTACTGCTTTGCACACTCTTGGCATTCTCTTGATGAGCTTCCAGAGGTAGTCACCTGAAATGGTCTTCCAACAGTCTTGAAGGAGTTCCCAGAGATGCTAAGCACTTGTTGGCCCTTTTGCCTTTACTCTGCGGTCCAGCTCACCCCAAACCATCTCGATTGGGTTCAGGTCTGGTGACTGTGGAGGTCATCTGGCGTAGCACCCCATCACTCTCCTTCTTGGTCATATAGCCCTTACACAGTCCGGAGGTGTTTGGGGTCATTGTCCTGTTGAAAACTAAATGATGGTCCAACTAAACGCAAACCGGATGGAATAGCAGCCGCTGCAAGATGCTGTGGCAACCATGCTGGTTCAGTATTCCTTCAAAGCCCCCCCACACCATCACACCTCCTCCTCCATGCTTCATGGTGGGAACCAGGCATGTAGAGTCCATTCGTTCACCTTTTCTGCGTCGCACAAAGACACGGTGGTTGGAACTAAAGATCTCAAATTTGGACTCATCAGATCAAAGCACAGATTTCCACTGGTCTAATGTCCATTCCTTGTGTTCTTTAGCCCAAGAAAGTCTCTTCTGCTTGTTGCCTGTCCTTAGCAGTGGTTTCCTAGCAGCTATTTCACCATGAAGGCTGCTGCACACAGTCTCCTCTTAACAGTTGTTGTAGAGATGTGTCTGCTGATAGAACGCTGTGTGGCATTGACCTGCTCTCTAATCTGAGCTGCTGTTAACCTGCGATTTCGGAGGCTGGTGACTCGGATGAACTTCTCCTCCGCAGCAGAACTGACGCTTGATGGTTTTTGCCACTGCACTTGGGGACACTTTCAAAGTTTCCCCAATTTTTCAGCCTGACTGACCTTTATTTCTTAAAGTAATGACGGACACTCGTTTTTCTTTACTTAGCTGCTTTTTACTTGCTATAATAGAAATTCTAACAGTCCATTCAGTAGGACTATCAGCTGTGTATCCACTGGACTTCTGACCAACACAACTGATGGTCCCAACCCCATTTATAAAGCAAGAAATCCCACTTATTAAACCTGACAGGGAACACCTGTGAAGTGAAAACCATTTCAGGTGACTACCTCTGGAAGCTCATCAAGAGAATGCCAAGAGTGTGCAAAGCAGTAATCCAAGCAAAAGGCGGCTACTTTGAAGAACCTAGAATATAAGACATATTTTCAGTTGTTTCACACTTTTTTGTTAAGTATATAATTCCACATGTGTTAATTCATAGTTTTGATGCCTTCAGTGTGAATCTACAATTCTTATAGTCATGAAAATACAGAAAACTGTTGGAATGAGAAGGTGTGTCCAAACCTTTGGTCTGTACTGTATATATATAAAATTTTGTTAGGACAACTAATTCAGGAGATTCCCGATATATCAGCTCCATACACTTTGAGCGAGAGGTAGTGCACATGCTCGACTGCTATGCTAGTCAATCTCTTCCCTGCAGCTTGGTAGACCTGACTTTTGTGTCCGGCTTATGAAGTATATGCTGATGAAAGTAGAGCAAACGTAGACCAAAAGAGAACCTACAGATGCTTATCATCCAGAAGTGGTATCTATTGGGACATCTTTTACAAGGTATCCAAATGGATATCAAAAAGGTGATGTGAATGGGACCTAACATTGGCTATATCAGTGAATGAATAATCTATATAACATATTTGTATTGCTTAAAGGGGTTGTCTCACTACAAAGATTAGTTTTCAACATGCAGGTAACAGTAAATGAAGATGTTTTCCAAATACATTGCTTTGTCCATTTTTTTTGTTGAGGAGCTACAAATAATTTTATCACCTTCTTAGGGCTCTCAGGTTTCTCTAGTGACTGACCTGTTTCCTTGTTCTCCCCTGCTGTTTGTCTTATCTGAGAGCAGAGAGTGACATCATCACACAGGTCATGACACAGAACTGGTGGCAGACTGAGCACTTGTGTGTTATCTGATCTTGCAGACAAAAGACACTAATTACTATTGTTTACTTTAGCTCTCAAGCTTCTCTGGACCTGGGAGCAGGAGATTGTTTATATATTAGCAGAAGTCTGAATACAGGGAGCGGATATGCTAATTACAGACAGCTTGACCAGGAAGTGACAGGATGCATGAAAAAAATGCTGCTGACTCTATGAAAAAGATGAGACAACCACTTTAAAGAAAAAATGCAGAGCTTTACAGTAAACTAGCCGAAAAAAAAAAAAGTCCGTTATTAATTAAATGGTTAAATGCATGGAATCACATAAGGGTAAATAAATGTTGATGCGTTCAGAGTGATGTGCTCAGACTTATTTATTTTTTTCTATTTTGACATTGTATTGCTTACTCTGCTGCTTTTACATTATCACGTTGGCGAAAATAAATGTTACTACCTGTAAAAATGAGGCACATAAGCTTAATACTGCAGGTAGGCATCATCATGGCTTTATGGTTATTTAATCAATGTTTGTATAAATATCCACAATTGACCAACTGAAACATTGAAACTCCTCTATGTATCACAGAGCTCAGCTTCTCTCCTCTATCATATAACCCTATATATCACAAAGCTCAGCTTCTCACCCTCTATCATATAACCCTATATATCAGAGCTCAACTTCTCTCCCTCTATCATATAACCCTATATATCACATAGCTCAGCTTCTCTCCTCTATCATATCACCTTATATATCACAAAGCTCAGCTTCTCTCCCTCTATCATATAACCCTATATATCAGAGTACAGCTTCTGTCCCTCTACCATATAACCCTATATATCACATAGCTCAGCTTCTCTCCTCTATCATATAACCCTATATATCACAGAACTCAGCTTCTATACTCTATCATATATCACAGATTTGTGTAGAGACCCTTTAACACATTAAAATAAATATATATAACAAAACTGCAGCTTGGAAGAGCTTGACTATCTATGCATGCCACCCAAATCGCACTGTACAGTCATGGCCAAAAGTTTTTGAAGAATGACACAAATATTTCATATTTTCACATGATCTGTTGCCCTCTGGTTTTTATGTGTTTGTCAGATGTTTTTATACACATACAGAAATACAAGTGCAATCAAATTATGATTAACAAAAGCTTTAATTGACAGTTTAGAATGAGTTAATGCAGCAAGTCAATATTTGCAGTGTTGACCCTTCTTCAGGACCTCTGCAATTCTCCCTGGCAATGCTCCTCAATCAACTTCTGGACCAAATCCTGACTGATAGCAGTCCATCTCTTGCACAATCAATGCTTGCATTTTGTCACAATTTGTTGTTTTTTGTTTGTCCACCCGTCTCTTGATGATTGACCACAAATTCGTCAATGGGATTAAGATCTGGGGATTTTCAAGGCCATGGACCCAAAATCTCTATGTTTTTTGTTCCCTGTAGCCATTTAGTTATCACCTTTGCTTTATGGCAAGGTGCTCCATCATGCTGGAAAAGGCACTGTTGATCACCAAACTGCTTCTTGGACGGTTGGGAGAAGTTGCTCTTGGAGGACATTCTGGTACCATTCTTTATTCATGGATGGTGTTTTTAGGCAAGACTGTTAGAGAGCCGATTCCCTTGGCTGAGAAGCAACCCCACACATGAATGGTTTTCTGATGTTTTACAGTTGCATGAGACAAGACTGGTGGTATCGCTCACCTTGTCTTCTCCGAACAAGCTGTTTTCCAGATGTTCCAAACATTCGGAAAGGGGATTCATTAGAGAAAAGTGACTTTAACCCCAGTCCTCAGCAGTCCACTCCCTGTACCTTTGGCAAATATCAGTCTGTCCCTGATGTTTTTTCTGGAGAGAAGTGGCTTCTTTGCTGCTTCCTTGACACCAGGCCTTGCTCCATGAGTCTCTCCGCCTCACAGTGCGTGCAGATGCACATCACAACCTGCCTGCTGCCATTCCTGAGCAAGCTCTGCACTGCTGGTAGCCCGATTCCAAAGCTGAAACATTTATTAAGAGATGTCCTGGCGCTGCTGTCTTTCTTGGGCGCCCTGGGAGCCTTTTTGGCAACAATGGAACCTCTCTCCTTGAATTCCTTGATGATGCGATAGATTGTTGACTGAGGTGCAATCTTTCTTTCTGCGATACTCTTCCCTGTTAGGCCAGTTTTGTGCAGTGCAATGATAACTGCACGTGTTTCTTTAGAGATAACCATGGTTAACAGAAGAGAAACAATTATGCTAAGCACCAGCCTCCTTTTAAAGTGTCCAGTGGTGTGATTCTTACTTAATCATGACAGATTGATCTCCAGCCCTGTCCTCATCAACACCCACACCTGTGTTAATGGAGCAATCACTGAAACGATGTTAGCTGGTCCTTTTAAGGCAGGCCTGCAATGAAGTTGAAATGTGTTTTGGGGGGAAAAAGTTCATTTTCTAGGCAACCATTGACTTTGCAATTAATTGCTGTTAAGCTGATCACTCTTTATAACATTCTGGAGTATATGCAAATTGCCATTATAAAACCTGATGCAGTACACTTTGTAAAATTTAACATTTGTATCATTCTCAAAACTTTTGGCCATGACTGTAGTGATCTGCACATAAAAGTCATAATAAAATATCCTTGTGCTCTTATCCGTTACAGTTTCTTCATTACTTCCCCCATCTCTTTTACTGACCACAGCTGTAAGGACATGACTATCCACCTCCTACCGCGCTGCAGTGCATGTAATTGCACATTATCCCACACAGAGAAGCGTCTCCCCTGCTGCACATGAGCCGCGGCTCTCGTACAAGATTGTCCCCACGCAGGAGCTGTTCTTTATTACAAGTGAGTGGGCAGCCGAGGCGGAGGGGGTGGGGGGAGCAGCACTCGGTGCGGATTTCAAGCCTTTGCTTTCCACCTTGATCATTACTGCTGCATGACTGAGAGGCAGACAATAAGCAACCTGTGCGCTTGTGGAGAAGACGTCACCCTGCCAGCAAAGCTGTGCTATAGTGCTCGCACCTCAGCCGCCCGCTCCCACTCTGTATAAAGACGGTGAATAAACGCTGGTGGGGGCTTTATTTTAATGGTACAAGCAGAGTGATAAAACCATTGAATTTCTGCACCACAATCATGGGCATAACTATAGCCACGACGACTGCTATGGGGCCCAGAGGCTGAGGGGGCCCCACTCAGGTACAAGAACAATCTATCTTTTTATAGGGAACAAATAGGGTCCGTTCACACGGCAAGGTTCTTGGTCAGATTTTCAGACGGTTTTCAGATTTCAAAACAGACTGTCAGCTATCCCCCATAGACTTTAATAGAAAATCCATTCAGCAGTCCACACTGAACGGATTTTCTGCCAAAAAACCTTGAATATGTTCAATCTTCCGCCTGGTTTTGGGGCGGAAGATGTGCAATTATTTCAACTGTTATGGGGTAGTGCTGGCCGAACCTTTCGAAAAGGTAGTTCAGCGCATTTTCCGAACCCGAGCCGAATGTGTTGCCACAAGTTCGGCAAAATTCGAGGGGTCGGCACAGGTGTTTGGTGCCATTTTCAGCTGCTTCCTTCAGTTTTGGTGGCCAGCCAATGAGAACCCTACACCCTCAGTGGTGACGTTTTTGACCCCCTTTTGTGCTCTGCACTGATTGGCTGGTTGCCAAAACCGAAGGAAGTAGCTGAAAATGGCGACAAACACCTGGGCCGAACCTGAATTTTACCGAACTTACGGCAACACATTCAGTTCAGCTCGGGTTCAGAAAACGTGCCGAACTACCTTTTCCGAACGGTTCGTTTAACACTGTTGAGGGGGATGGGTAAATCCACAAACCGCAAACAGAACCGTCCCCCAAAATCACGCAAAGCCGACAAAATACTCTCCATATTCTTAAGACAGAAACCGACCGGTTTCTGGTCACAGCCGTGTGGACACATCTGTAGTTGGTGGCTTTCTGCTCTCCAGCACTACTATGTGGGTTCTCTTAATATATTGCAGTATTATTAATACCTAATTATTGCTACTTACGCTGCTGTTTTAGTTTAATGTCATTAGGTGGTGGGTCCCCATCTCATCTTGCTATAGGGCCCTATGATTTCTGGTTACGCCCCTGACCACAATCATCTATTTCTTATGTATGGCACAGTGTTACTGCGTTACTATAATTTAGGGGCCCCAGCTTGACTATCAGTATGACACTGATCCAGGGATATATACGGTGCTCAGGACAAGGCCTCCTCGTGTTATATAGTGGGTGTATGGGCAAGGGTTGTGGATTCTCCATGCAGCAATCTTTTTGATACCGTGCTGGGCTGGTGCACTGATTATGGGTAGATGATACTTTTTATCTATTAATAACCATTCACTTCATCCATTGTGATGTTACCTGACTTTGTTAACTTAAATATGCCTACGTTGTGCACTACCTATTTGTAATTCACAAATATATCTTTAGATGTACTTATTTCCCACTTTATGGTTCCATGCCTGGCCATTTTGCTGGGGACCCTGATGCATCTCCGAATGGTTTTAATCAATTATTACTCATAAACCTCTCCCCTCCATATATCTCTGCCCTAATCTCCAGATATCTCCCCTCACGCAATCTCCGCTCCTCATAGGACCTTCTCCTCTGTTCTCCTCTTATCAGCTCCTCACATAACCGTCTCCAAGACTTCTCCCGTGCTTCCCCCACACTCTGGAACTCACTGCCTCAGCACCTCAGACTCTCCTCCACCTTCACCAGCTTCAAAAGCAACCTGAAAACCCATTTCTTCAGGATAGCTTACAACCTACAATAACCCTGCTGCCACAGTACTACCCCACAAACATGTCCGCCCTTCACCTCCTGTCTCTCTCCTCCTCCTTGTAGATTGTAAGCCTCGCGGGCAGGGTCCTCTCTCCCTCTGTCGTCCCAATTATCATTCATCATTTATCATTGTACTCGATGACATATGTTATGTATGTAACCTCCTCGAATGTACAGCGCCCTGGAATCAATGGCGCTTTAAAATAAATAATAATAATAATAAAGTTTTGATATGTTATGAACTTTTTTTATCTCATGTTTTTTTGTATACAATATAAGAGGGAGTTTTGTCTGTATACTTTAAGAAGTTCACACGGCGTATTGTGGTGCATACCTGTGCGTGCCGCAATACATCTGCTGTTGAAAATAAGCACTGGCCAGCACATACATTCAACAGCACTATGGCCTGACCTGCTTTACTTTCACACTGGCCTATCATAGCCCTCAATGAGTGCTTTGATTTTACCGTATTTGCGGAGTGTACTTTGGGCGCATTGCAGCGCAATTATGTGCCGAAGTGCGCCCCACAAATACGTCGTGTGAACATACCCTAGGAGGTAATTGACAATTTCTACTGGCCAGTCTTATGAGAGTTTCTGGACTTTTTAGGTTGTATTTATAATCTTTTTGATACAGGCTGGACCAAGATACTGAGTTTTAGGCCCTCAATGTGAAAGCCAATGGTGGAGCATTGGGGGCGTCTCAACAGCGGGCTCCGGCTGTCAACAAGAACTTACCACAGTAACAAGGAGCAATAGGTAACCAAATTCATAGGTCTTTTTAAAAGACAGATGATCTTGAATCTGTCGATTAAATACAGGTAATATATCCACTATGTCTCTGTCCACAAAGTGTGCAAGACCCCCTCCCCTATACTCCTGTACAATAATAGTCCCCCCCCCCCCACTTGTGCATATGACTAAATTGCTGTCAATCAGCACAATGGCTGTAAATACAATGGAGGCATCCTGAGCTTGTACACATATTAGGCCATGTTCACATGGCGTTTTTGGACGAGATTTACGGAGCGTTTCCTCGACCAAAACCTCGTCCAAAACGCTTCCAAAACGCCCCCCAGTTCATTTCATTGATTCCTATGTAAAACCTCGTAGTTCACACATGACAAGGTTTTTACACGCTTCTTTGGAAGCAATGAAAAAGAAGTGTCATGTCAATTCTTGAAGCGGGTTGTAGGTGCGGTTTTGGCGTGTTTTCGCTGCAGTTTTTGTCCTGGCTATTCATTTGTATGGCTGAAAACCTCATCAAAAACCTGATCCAAAATCTGATCAAAACCTTGTCAAAACCCTCGTCTGAAGAAGCGTGTTTCAGGCGAGGTTTTGATGTGGTTTGGACGAGGTTTTGGGCGAGAAAACGCTCTGAAAACCTCGTCCAAAACCTCGCCCAAAAACGCAGTTTGAACATGCCCTTACAATATATAGATATCTCCCTGCTGCATAGATCAATTTATAGTATTAGACGACACCTAGTCTAGAACTCAGCAGATTATTGATCACTGAATTAGGGTTGGGGAAACATGAGGATCTCTTCTAGGACATAAATCAGTACATGAAAATTCACCTGGAATGATGGTTATGCCCCCTGAAAGGTTTCAAGATACCTCATACCCATCCAAGGACAGACTGGTATGAGTTAATACTGTGATCAGTAATATGGGTGTGATTTAGGGATGAAGAAGCAGCTACCTGTGTGTGTTTCTTTTGACTCCTCATGGTTTCTGAAGAGATCTTGCTCAGGTTGGACATAACCACACACTTTGGAGGACTGGAGACGGGACACTTCTCTGATGCCTTCAGATCGGTAGACCAGTAGATTGTCTCTTGAGGTGTTCCCTGTGAACCTCCACAGTGGCTGAAAGAAAAAAGGTTCCGAAATTAACACAGTCATTCTTTTCTTCCTAAAAAACTATGAGCCATATGTATGAAAACTGTCTAGCAGTACGACCGTCTTTGTTGCCCATAGCAACCAATCAGAGCTCAACTTTTCTTTTTTCAGAGCATTATATGAAATGAAAGCTGAGCTCTGATTGGTTGCCATGGGCAACAAAGACAGTCTTGCATAAGGCCCTACATTTTTAGGTACATATAACCATATAGTCTTTGGCTTATGCAACTGCCTGGAACATGATTAGCTCCTCATACCTCACTGACCGGACATTCAGTGTCTCTCACTCTTGCACCACCTCCTCCTCTCACCCTCTCTCTGTTGGTGTCCCCCAGGGGTCAGTCCTGGACCCACTACTCTTCTACTACTCTTCTGTCTACACTCTTCTTGGTCTGGGTCAGCTCATAGCATCACATGGCTTTCAATACCCAACTTTACATCTCCGGCCCAGACATTAAGGGGGACATGTCTGAAAACTGTCTTGGTCTAAGACTTTTCTTGTTGCCCATAGAAACCAATCAGCGTTCCCCTTTCATTTCTTCAGAGCACTATATTAAATGAAAGGGGAACGCTGATTGGTTTATATGGGCAACAAGAAAAGTCTTAGACCAAGACAGTTTTCAGACATGTCCCCCTAAGTCTCTACTGTCCAAGATACCAGATTGTCTATCGTCCATATCCTCCTTCTTCTCCTGAAACTTAATGTAGAGAAAACTGAATTCATCATCTTTCCACTGTCCCCCTCCATCCCTCCACCTGATCTCTCTATCACAGTCAACACATGCTCAACAGTCTTGCAGATCCGCTGCCTTGGGATAACCCTTGGCTCCACTTTGTAGTTCAAACCACACATCCAAGCCCTTACCTCTGCCTGTCACCTCCACCTGAAAAATATTTCACGAATCTGCTCATTCCTTAACCCTGATACTACAAAAATGCTGGTCCATGCCCTCGTCATCTCCCGCATAGACTACTGCAATTACCATCTTTGTAGCTTCCCGTCTAGCACTCTCCCCTCCAAACCATCTTCAAGTCTGCTGCACGTCTGATTCACCTCTCTCCTTGCTACTCCCCTGCCTCTCCCCTCTGCCAATCACTACACTGGCTACCCATTGCCCAGCGTATTAAATTCAAGTTACTAACCATGACATACAAGGCTCTCCATAACCATCTCTGCCTTAATCTCTAGATACCTCCTCTCATGCAATCTCTCCGCTCCTCACAGGACCTTCTTTTCTGCTCTCCTCTAATCAGCTCCTCACACAACCGTCTCCAAGACTTCTCCCGTGCTTCCCCCACACTCTGGAACTCACTGCCCCACACATCAGACTCACCTCCACCTTCACTAGCTTCAAAAGCTACCTGAAAACCCATCTCTTGAGGTTAGCTTATAACCTACAATAACCCTGCCACTGTACTACCCCACAAATCTGTCTACTCCTCTCCTTCTGCCTGTTTCCTCCTTCCTTGTAGATTATAAGCCCTCGCAGGCAGTGTCCTCTTTCCCTCTGTACCAGTTGTAGGTCACATATTGTCACCACTGTACTTGTTCGTATGTGACCCCTTGAATGTACAGTGCCCTGAAATCAACAGCGCTCAACAAAAAATAATAATTTTAATAGATGCCACAATGAATAGTGGCTGACCAAAGCAGAAGGCTCCCTCTATCATTGCACCGCAGATACACGAAAGCAGGTTGTTGAAGGTTGCCACGACCTTCAAATACCAAATAATGACCGCTAATTCTACCAGGTTCAGAAGCCTATTAAGCCCTACAAGAGACAAAGTGTACTAGATGGCCTGTTAGGGTACGTTCACATGGCTGATTTGGACACTGAACTTTCACCATCCAAAATAGCACTTTTCAGACGAGGTTTTGCGAGGATTTGAGGAGGATTTCCAATGTTATTTTTTTTCTGAAACACCTATACAAATTAATAGCCAGGACAAAAAGCGAGTCAAAAAACACACAAAAAAACGCGTCTAAAACTGCACCGGTGTTTTGGATGAGATTCTGAAGTTCTCCATTGATTTCTATGGGGATTAAAAATGCTTCAAGAATTGACATGACACTTCTTTTTCAGTGCCCAAAACAGTGTTCAAAGAAGCGTAGAACATGCGCGTGTTGTATGTGAACTACAATGCTGTTTTACATTTGAATCAATGAAAATGAACTGGGGACATTTTGAAGACTTTTTTTACGCTGTTTTGGGCAAAGAAACGCTCCGAACACAGCGTCATAATCAGCCATGTGAACATACCCTAACAGGTATAGTACGTAGCAATACAGTAATCTATTGCTATGTATAATAAAAAGCAATCATATAGACTAGTCCTTTAGTGGATTTACAAAATAAAAAGTTGGATTAAAAAAAAAAAAATAGCATGCAGACCTTTTGGGATAAGGTCTTACAGGTTATCGAGTTAGTGACAGGGATTAGCTTGCCAAAGGATCCTCTGGTGGTGCTCTTACATATCATCCCTTTGCCCACACACGTGCTTAAGGGGCACCTAATTATCTTTATGCTTAGCGCAGCAAAAGCACTAATCCCGCGATTATGGAGGTCTACAGAATCGCCATCTATAGCTGCCTGGTTTAAGGAACTTCTGTTGATACAACGAATAGAAGAGATAAGAGCGGATTATAACCAGACACAGGATAGGTTTATGGCCAACTGGTCAGACTGGATGACCTTTTGTGCTTCTCACGACTTTGCTAGGTTCTCCTGAGGGCTATAGAAAGGTGTTTTCCTTTGGGTAGACAGTAGGGCTAATACTGCGGCTGCTGGTAGAATTCAGTAGAGTCGTGGCGCGTGTACGTACCTTGGAGGCTCCACTGCACATCCTACCTCTGAATGACTCATACCTTCCTGGTTACGTTCCCACTTTCTTCTGGTCGACAACAGTTAGTTGTTTTTTGTTCATTTAGTTTCCTGTTTGCTTGGAACAATATGTAATTGCTGGTTGGTCATACATGTGTCTCCGATGGCTACTTCCAAACTGAAAAGAAAGAATGTATCCTGACCTAGAAAGGTTTAGCTATATGTTTATAGGTAACAATAGTTCTCTTTGTTTTGATATGTTGTTGACTACTTCCAGTTCCTCTCTAGGTACTGTTGAATGAAAAGGACTTCACTTGATATCAGTTTGGATAAATTTTTCTTTTATGTCTTGCTGTACGGCAAATTTGGCTCTTGATTGTACTTTGTTATATTGCTATATCATTGACTTTACCTGTACTATCTTGTTGATACTTAAAGCTTTTAGAATATGAAAAAAAAAATACCAAAACACAAGAACTTAATTTTGTAAAATATAATAGAAAAAAAGATAACATAAATGGCTCACAAAAAATGGAAAACAAAATTATAAAAAAAAGCTTATGTACCCCAAAATAGTGCTAATGAAAACGTCAACTTATCTCACAAAAAAGGCATCACACAGCAATATTGCCCAAAAAATAAAAAAGTAAGAGTAACAACATAAAAACCTGATTTTTAGATTCCAATTATTATTTATGTATGGGATGAAGGGCCTGGGGACAAAGAGGTGTAGCTTGTAAAACGGGTGCGATTTACCGTATATACTCGAGTATAAGCCGAGTTTTTCAGCACAAAAAATGTGCTGAAAAATCTCCCCTCGGCTTATACTCGAGTCCCTGTCGGCGCTCGGGTGCTGCGATGGCCCGTGCGCCGACGGGACGCTTCAGTTATATGCGGCTCCTCAGGGAGCGCATATAACTGAAGGCCGAGTGAGCGCACAGTGTCCGGGCGCTGCGGTGGTCCGGGCACTGTCAGCGATCCCTTCACCTATATGCGACTCCTCCGGAGCGCATATAAGTGAAGGGATGACACTGCGGTGCAGAGAGCGAGCGCTCCCTGCTCCGCAGTGGACTCCGGGCGGCCGCAAACTCGCGGCTGTCCGGAGTTTCCGGCACAGGCAGCGTGTGTCATCACTGCGTGCGCGGCCTGATGACATCACCCGCCTGTGCCGAGAAGATGCAGGAGAGAGCGCGGGAGGCCAGACAGCGAGGAGGCGGAACGGCGGGGAGCCAGGTAAGTGGTTGTTTTTTTTGGTTTTTGTTTTTTTTTTAAACTGCCTGTAGCCTGCCATATATTTGCCCTATACCTGCCTACAGCTTGCCCTATACCTGCTTACAGCTTGCCCTATACCTGCCTACAGCCTGCCATATATTTGCCCTATACCTGCGCACAGCTTGCCCTATACTTGCCTACAGCTTGCCCTATACTTGCCTACAGCCTGCCCTATACCTGCCTATGGGGCCATATACCTGCCTATTACCTGCGTACGGGGCCATATACCTGCCTATTACCTGCGTATGGGGCCATATACCTGCCTATAGTCTGCTGATGGGGGACATATAACTGCCTCTTACATGCATATGGCCCTATGGGGCCATATACCTGCCTATTGGGACATATACGTGCCTTTTGGGACATATACCTGCCTATGGGGCCATATACCTGCCTATAACGGCCTATGGGGAACATTAAACTGCCTATGTAATTTTATTGGTATCCATTTTTATTTTTAAAATTTACCAGTAGCCGCTGCATTTTCTACCCTAGACTTATACTCGAGTCAATAAGTTTTCCCGTTTTGGGGGGCAAAAGTAGGTGCCTCGGCTTATACTCGGGTCGGCTTATACTCGAGTATACACGGTATAAAAAAAGGTAGTGCTTGAACCTCCACAAAGACTATTCTCAGAAGTTGGAAAGTATGTATATATCCCATGTACCAAGGCATTTGCCCACCTAAAATAGTTTCTTAAGAGAATAGAAAGATCTTTTTATATTTTACATTAAAAATAAAGAAATATGAAATTTGAATAAAGAAGTTTTTGTAAATCTGCATAGCAACAATGGTCCAGACACAAAAGGGTCCCAAAAGTCTAGAAATAAAGGGAAATGGGAGGGAAGTTATTATAAATGTAACTGTAAAAGCACATAGCACAGATTTTCTGTACAGATTTGTGCATGGAAAATCCGCAGCTGATTAAGTACCAATCAGCTCGAGGAGATCTGAAAAAATCTCATCCACACTTGGCGGAAATTGGCCTTCAGTAAAGATTTTTATATTCCAATTTTTGCAAATTTCACCAACTTTTGCTGCAGAAAGGGCACAGACTGGAAATCAATACAAAATTCAGAAATCCATATAAAAGATTAAAACTAAATTAAAGGGGTATTGCCAGAAGAAGAAGTGAGTTCCCACTCTTATCTGTCAGGAGAAAATTTAAAAGATGTTGTCTCACACGGGATTGCTTTTCATTTAAGACTTGCAAAACAAGTCACTTTGAATATGTGCCCATTCCAGTGTCCTACCTCTCTTAGATATCCCCTCGTAGGGGCTGTTTCAGCCCTCAGGTCGCAATAGCTACAGACCTTTTTAAATCATCCTGATAGGGGGCGCACTGGTATTATAGCTACAGCCTGGGGCACATGTATGAATCCCCCCGGGTGGGGGCACCTTTCCGCCGTTTCCCCGGCGGAATCTGGCCTGTTTAGTCGGGGCCGGGGCGCCTCATACTACTGAAAAGTCCCCCGGCCCCCCCCCGTTTTTTGGCGCATGGGGGCCCAAGGCGCGTGCGGGGCTGCCCCTATGATTCGGCGTAGAGGTAGTGCACTCATACATGGGGGAAAAGTCCGCGGCCTGGCCAGGGGTTTTTAGGGCAGTGGGGGGGCCCGAGGCGCAGGGCGGGCTGCGCCATGATTGCCGCCGGAGGTAGCGCACTCTTTTAATGGGGGGGAAAAGTCCGCCGCCCTGGCCGTTGTTGGCGCAGTGCGGGGACCGAGGGCAGGGCGGCGCGGGCCCCTATGATTCCCCGTGGAGGTAGCGCACTCATACTGGGGGAGAATTTCCCCTGGCCCGCCATGTGTGTGGGGCCAGTGCGGGGAACATGGGCGCAGTGCGGGATTAGGCGCCGTGCGGGACTGTCCCCAAAAAACGTTCCAATGCGGACAGGCTGGAACAGCGAGAAATCATTCCCATTCGGTGCGGAGTTGAATAAAAATCGCCTTTATAAAGGCGGAAAACTTTCCCCCACAAAAGAGCTGAAACCTCAAAAATAAAAATATATAAAAAAAAAATCACTTTCCAATATCCTAATTCAAGAATTGGGATTTTGGGAAATTCCCGGGAATACAGTAATTAAATTCAAAAGCATTTGTTTGGTGGCATAAACCGGCCCGATCAAATGGGACGCAGTGCCCAAAAAACCTATGGGGAAGTTTAGACCAAATCAAATCCACGGCGGGTAGTTAAAATACATTTAAAAATGCTGAAAAGAGCTGTTTGGGTTAAGCCCCGGGGGACTTGGCTATCACCCCAATCAGAAAAGGACGACAAAGCCCCATTTATCTAGGAGAAGTTTAGACCAATCAGAATCCACGGGGGATAAATTAAAAAATCAGAAAAAGAAGAAAAGGCTGTTTGGGCTGAGCTAGGGGGGGCTTGGCTATCCCACCCAATCAGAGCGCGAGCTACTTCCCCCATTTTAGTCTAGGGAGAGCGGGGCGTGTGAAATCTCGGACCAGGCCGTGCGGATGAAGTATTAAAAAAAAAAATAATTTTTTATTAAATGTAAAACATTATCAGATAAAGAGCCGAACCCTTCTTTACAAATAAAGCATTAAAAACCCGAACAACGCTTTGTTCCCGGGGCCCCGGCGAAAATTGGGGAAATTGAAATAGAGAAATCCGGGAAATACTAATTCAAATTGTTTAAGCTATTCTCTTTGGTCGGCATAAACCAGCCAATCAGAAAAGGAGCGACAATGTTATTAAAACCTTTGGGGAAAAGAATTGCCAATCATATTCAAAGGCGGGACAGTTCAAAGACAGTAAAAATGCAGAACGGCTGATTGGTTAAAAGGGGGGGGCCCCTCGTCCAGTTTACCAATCAGACCCGGGGGCTACTTTTCGTTTCTATGGGGAAAAGAAATTGTGAGCGCGCTCTGTATTGTAATTTAAAAAGGGCCCCTTTTTTGGGCCAATGGGAGAGCGAGGCGCGCCCTTTGGGTTTTCTAATCAATCTGAAAAAAACGTACAAGCCGAAATAAATTAAAAGCTACAGAAGTGGCCCTGATGTGTATAAAAATGAAAAATAATATGGGGGGAAAACGAAAAAAATATTAAATCAATAAAATTGTTATTTCTTTATTTTCGTTACCCAAGGATCAATAGTATTGGTGAAACGAAAATAAAGAAAAAAAACAGATTTTATTGATTTAATATTTTTTTTTTCGTTACCCATATTATTATTCATTTTATATACATCAGGACCATTCTGTAGTCTTATAATTTGATTTGGCCATGTCAGTTTTTTCCCAATTGCATTAAAAAACCCCATAGGGGTCCTCGCTCTCCCTGGTAAAAATTTAAGGCCCCTCTTTTACTTACCCAATCACAGGGGGGTCAGAATTTCTTTTCCCCTAAAAACTCTATGAGAAAGAGCTCGCGCTCTTTTTGGCAAAGCTGTCGGCCCCCGCCGCTTTCACCAATCCTTGTTTCTGCTTTTTTACTGTTTTTAAAACTGTCCCCCTTTGAATTGATTGGTAAATTTTTTCTCCTGGTTTAAAAGGGGGGGGGACATTGTCGCCCTATTCTGAGGGTGGTTTATCCGCCCAATAAAAGAGCTTAAACTTTTTGAATTATTTTTTTTCCCCAATTCTCTTTTTGCATTCCCCTTTTGTAGGCCAGTCTGGGCGACAAACGCGTTGTTGGGGTTTTAACTGCTTTATTTGTAAAAAGGGTTTCCCTTTCTTTATTGATATTTTTTTACTTTAATCAAAATAATTTTTTTTATTAATACTTCATGCCGCAGGGGTTAGACAGATTTAGAGCCCCCATTCTCGATAGCTTAAAAAGGGGGAAGTAGTCGCGCCTGATTGGCGGGATAGCCCCCCCCAACTACTCAGCCAATCACTCTTTTCTGTCTTTTTACTGTATTTTGAAATTTTCCCGCCGTGAAATTTTGATTTGGGCAAACTTCTCCCTAGACTGAATGGGTCTTTTTCCCTATTTGATTGGTCAATGTTCTCCATTGGGTTTTAATGGGTCCTGTCCTCCTATTGTGATTGGCTAAACTAGCCAATCCCCGGTGCTTAACCAAAAACAGCCTTTTTCAGATTTTTTCTGTATTTTTAACTGCCTGCCTTTGATTCTGATTGGTCAATCCTTCCCCCTAGGTTTTAAGGTTCACTGTGCTCCTATCTGATTGGCCGATTTTTTGGACCAAAAAGGAATAGGTTTCAGAATTTAATGACTGTATTTTCCCGGCAAATTTTCAATATCTAATTTTGATATTGGCCCTTCTAGAGTTTAGGAAAGGGTTTTTTTTTTTTTATTATGTTTTTTTTTGGTTCAGCCTTTTTGCAGTTTTCTGCCTTTTTTAAAAAGGGGATTTTTTCGGAAAATATCCTGCTGACGGGGCGGGGGGCCCAATTTCTGGCGGATCTTCGTCTGCTTCCTCGCAGTTCCGATCCTGCTTACTTCGCCCCTGCCGGGGCATTTAGACCCAAAAAAAACCTGGTCTGCTTGTCGGAGCGCCGAGGCTGCAACCCCCTCGCTTTGCCGACTCGCCAGTACATTTTCCCCGGGGTTTTTTGAGGCGCCGGCCGGTCCCCTGCCCGCCCCTTCATGCGGGGGGAGCTGAAAGGGGCGGGGCGCTGCCCTAACACCGATCCCCCCCGTCCGACAGGGGGGGTTCGGGCCGGGGGGGCGCAGTAACGCCAAAAAAAAGGCGTTTAAAGCCCGTATACATGCCGCCCCCCGGTTTCTTTCTGCAGCTTAGTGGAAGCCGAAAAAACGCCCCTGAATTAAATCTGAAACCAAGAAAACAGGACTGAGGTAAGTGAATCAATGTGGTGGAAACCCCCTTTACTCAGCATGTGAGTCACGGGGGGGAGGTAAGGGGACTGAGAGAGAGCCAAAGGGGGCATCTGCAATGTTTCTAAAATAATTACATTTTCAACCATGGTTCTTTACAAAGACCAGGGTCATTCCCGATTTTTTTCCCCGTCCCCGCAAGCTCCTTCATGTTTCCCCGTTGTCAATAAGAAGTGCAGACAACGAAAGCGGGGCCAGATCAGCTTGTAGTGTCCTGGTCATGTGTAAGTAAAGTCAGGAAACTAAGGGCATATAAAGAAAGCTGTGCCCTCAAGGCTCATTTTTTAATTCAAAAAATTTAGAAAAGTGATTAAATACCCATTTTGGGGGATACCCCGTCAACTTTTCCGTGGCAAACCCCTTTAATGCACTATACTTACCTTCCCGATCACTTGGTTCTCTGGTGGCAACACTTCCATTGTGACCCACCAGTCTCTGTCCACTTATCCTCCAAACACGACGTTTTGCCAATCACAGACTGCCGCGGCCACATGTCACAGCACTGTTGCCTTTAGGCCAGGTGTACAGAGACCAGCGGGAGAGCATGGAAGCCTTTCCATGGGAGGTCAGGATAGTGTTAATTTTTATATTAGATGCTTGGCTATGCTCGGCAGTAAAATCCACATCAAACATTCCATATTTACGGGGATCGCCCGTGTGATTTCCCTGCTGATTTCCGTGGAAATGTTCTACAACTAATCCACAACATGTGCTATAACCATAGCATCTCCTTTAGTAAAGGACATTAGAGATTAATAATAGAGCAGAAACAAGTGACTAATATCTCAGCGCTCTCTCCAAATACAAGTGAAATGAGAAAGAAGGGGTTAGGCCAGCTGGAACATTTATTTTTTAACCCCTTACCGACCAGAGGTTTTGATTTTTTTGGCACATTTGTTTTTTCTTTTCCGTCTTCCAACAACCATAACTTTTTTTATCATTCCATCTACATAGACATATGAGGGGGGGTTGTTTTTGAAAGGGCAGAGTTCTTTTTAAAGGGGGGTTTTTCCGATCTAATGTTTACGTGGGGTATTCCCAAAAGGGTTTTAATCACTTTTTTTAAATACAGGCAGTCCCCCATTACACCCTTCGGGTTAATTGTCCCCCCGGTTACAAAAAGAGTTTATGGGAATGCGGGGCCCTTTTGGGTTCCTGTTCCACAGCAATAGTAGCTTGGAATGACAAATTCCAGCATCCCCCCCGCAGACATGAGGTGAAAAAAAGGTGAAAACTTCTTAAAATGGCCAGACCAAAATAAATGTAAAAACCCTTCCCTGCACCATCCAAAACTAAGAAAAAAGCTTTTGTGCTGGCGTTACATTTAATAAATGTACCTGTTCCAATTACACACAGGTTCAACTTAAGAACAAACCTACAGTCCCTATCCCGTTCGTAACCCGGGGACTGCCTGTATATGTAATTAAAAAAAGTGACGCCTGTGAGAGCTGCAGCCTGGCTTAGATGCCCTTAGATGCGCTTGTGTTGTTTGCACTTCTTAACTGATGGCAGGCCACGTGAATGAGCTTTGAAGGGAGGGGGAGAACAAAGCAGTTCTTCTGGGAAAGTGCACTACCTCTGCTCTGTGACAGAGCCTGTGTCTGCTGTATAGAGAATCTGCTGGTTGTAATGTAATTATCTGAGTAAACATGCAGAAGCTCCCTGCTCAGCCCTCTACCCTCCCTGCAACTACACCATGTGAACATAGCCTAACAGGTATGGCGAAGGATTATGACTTATTAAAAAGTATGCAAAATTCTAAGCTCTTTCATGTCATCAACAGTGGAATAGCTGACGGCATAAAAATACAGTATCGGACAATGAGTGACTATATATAATATGCTTACAGAGACAGAATTCATTGCACACCCATAGAAAATTAGAAGCTGCACAAAACAAGCTAGATTACATTGCATCTGAATGTGGCTTGTTCCACTAGGATGATCCTGAAGAATAAGCCACATGACCAAAAAACAGCACTCGAAATGCAACATCATAATAATAGAACATATTGAGAACAGCACAACTGTAGTAAACCTGTGCACTTTTTGAGCAGGCCTACCTCAATGTTATATTCCTCTCCATCTGTCGTGATCCGGGCGGTAAAATCGCCATCCCCAATGTGTGCTATGACTTTTGAATTGTGCTCCCCTGAAATAAACACAGAAATAACAAGAACTGTCTAAAAGAAAAAAAAAAGTTGTTTCAAAGAGTATGAAAGGCAAACTGCAATGGAGACAGGAATAAAGGTTTGGTTACTATGAAAAGGAAAGGTCTAAGAGACGGGGAATCTCCTATGAGTCATCACTCTGGGATTGCAGACAAGGCTTGACTTTGCCCTTTTTACTTGCATTTAGTGCCTGCATTTCAGCCCACCATCAAATCTCTATTGGGTAATCTTGTAGATGAATTAAGAGACGTCTGACATAAAAGCAAATGATCTTAAAGGGAATCTATCGCCCAAATTAAAAACAAATAAAACGTTTTCCCAAATTAAAACAATATACTGATCCATATTTTTTTCTTTTTAGACGTTCTTATTTTCCGATTGTAGATTTTTTATTTCTGTTTTTTTTGTATAAGACTATGGGAGCGGCCATCTTTCCTGAGCTGCTTTTATCAGAATTTATAGAGACGCTTTACGGCAGGTTAATGTACAGCTGAAACCAGTAGTTTACATACACTATATAAAAAGACACATCTGCTTGTTTTTCTCACTATCTGACATGAAATCAGAATAAACCTTTCCCGTTATTAGGTCAATTAGGAACCAAAATTATTTATATTTGCCAAATGCCAGAATAATTACTTATTTAAGGCATTTTTTATTACTTTCTGCAAAGTCAAAAGTTTACATACACTAGAATTACTCTGCCTTTAAACAATTTGGAACAGCCCATATGATGATGTCTTGTCTTTAAAAGCTTCTGAAAGGCTTATTGTCAACATCTGAGTTAGAGACACACCTGTGGATGTATATTTTGCACAGGTCTGGATCATCCTTGGGTACAATTTCCAGATATCTGAAGGGGCCCTATTCATCTGTACAAAAAATTATACGCAAGTACAAACAAGATGGGAGTGTCCAGCCATCATACCGCTCGGGAAGGAGACGGGTTCTGTGTCTCAAAGATGAACGTGCTTTGGTGCAACATATGCATATCAACCCAAGAACAGAAGCAAAACACCTTGTGAAAATGCTGGGGGAAGCTGGTAAGATTGTGTCATTATCCACAGTGAAACGAGTACTGTATCAACATG
This sequence comes from Phyllomedusa bahiana, assembly GCA_025379985.1. NCBI lineage: Eukaryota > Metazoa > Chordata > Amphibia > Anura > Hylidae > Phyllomedusa > Phyllomedusa bahiana. The sequence goes on along the minus strand of JAODAL010002356.1, from coordinate 46,061 downwards.
GGCTGAAAGGCCACTCTGCCAGGAAGAAGCTATTACTCCAAAAGAAACATATAAAAGCCAGATTAATGTTTGCAAATGCACACAGGAACAAAGACCTACATTTCTGGAGAAACGTCCTGCGGTCTGCCAAAACTAAAATTGAACTGTTTGGCCATAATGACCATTGTTAGGTTTGGAGGAAAAAGGGAGAAGCTTGGAAGCCTAAGAACACCATCCCAACTGTGAAGCAAAGGAGTACTAGCATCATGTTGTGGGGTTGTTTTGCTACAGAAGGGACTGCTGCACTTTAAAAAATAGATGGTATCATGAGGAAAGAAAATTATTTGGCAATACTGAAGCAGCATCTCACGACATCAGCCAGGAAGTAAAAGCTTGGGCGGAAATGGGTCTTCCAAATGGACAATGACCCAAAGCATACTGCCAAACTGGTTACAAAGTGGCTTAAGGGTAACCAAGTCAATGTTTTGGAGTGACCATCACCAAGGCCTGATCTCAATCATATTTAAAATTTATGGGAAAAGCTGAAAAGGCAGGTGCGAGCAAGGAGACATACAAAAATGGCTCAGTTACACCAGTTCTGTCAGGAGGAATGGACCAAAATTCCTACCAACTATTGTGAGAAGCTTGTGGAAGGAGATCCAAAACATTTGACCCGAGTCATACAGTTTAAGGGCAATGCTACCAAATACTAATGAAATGTATGTGAACTTTTGACTTTGCAGAAAGTAATAAAAATGCCTTAAAAATTATCTCACATTTTTCTGGCATTTGGCAAATATAAATAATTTTGGTTCCTAATTGATCTAAAAAAGGCTTATTTTGATTTCACGTCAGATAGTGAGGAAAACATGAATATGTGCCTTTATATAGTGTATGTAAACTTCTGGTTTCAACTGTACATAGGATTCTGTAAACAGGATCAGTACCATTGACTGCTATAGGAGAGTTTTCTAGGCATGAGCTGTGTCCTGGGAAGAAGTCACTGTGCAGGGAAAGGGAGAGGAGGAGCTGTCTAGTAGTATATTTATCATGGATTATTCACAAACAAAAAGCCCAAAAGTTCCCTTGGACTGGGAAATCCAACAGGATAATTTGTATCTGTAAGGTTAGGTTCACACGGCTTAATTGCGGGACTTAATTATGCCCCGCAATTACGCCGTGTGGCCGGGGGCGGGAGCGGGGGGGCCGGCACCTCGCCGGCCCATAGACTTGTATTACCAGCAGCGCGTATACGCCGCTGGTAATTCACATGTCACTTATCTCCCCCCTCGGCGTATTCGCCGAGCTGCAAGAGGAGACGTAATCCATAGTTCTCTATGAGAACTGTGGATTACCGTAATGACAGACATTTTCAGCCCGTAATTTGCGCACTCCGGCGCGTAATTACGGACTGAAATACGTCCAGATTTAAGCCGTGTGAACATGGCCTAACTGTAAATTACCACAAGACTAGCCACAGAGAAAAAAAAATACATAAAAAAAACATATATCCTATTATAATATGATATGTGCATTAATGTATTAATGAATTGGATTAAAAGTTTTATTATTTTTTCAATGCAATTCTTTCTCTGTGGCTAGTCTTATCATGGATTATCTATGAATTGGAGCAGGCCTTCTCTGTTTTTGGAGGTGTCTTTTCTTTAAGGGCATGTCCCCACGGCACGGGTTTGCGGCAGGTTTTCAGGCGGTTTGTGGTTTTGCAGACCGTCTGAAAAACCAGCCGCAGACGAGCACAATGGGCTGCTATGGAAAACCCATGCAGCAGTCCCCACTGCACGGGTTTTCCGACCGGTGGCTTTTACACCCGCGGGCCTCCCAAAAAGCATTCAACATGCACATTCTTCCGTCTGGTTTTCGGACGGATTCTGTGAATGTGAAAGGGGTTCTCTTCGTTCACCGCGGAGAAAAGCCGTCCCCCCTGCGGCCGTGTGCACGGCACACAAACTGGACAAATACCGGTCGGATAAACCAACCGGTATTTGTCCATTGCCGTGTAAACGGGCCCTAACAATTTTTTGATTTATATAGATATATTTTAGCCTTGTTATCTAATAAAATTATATAATTGTATGTTGGCCTGTTTTGTATTTGATATTTGAATCCAGTGAATAAGTCAGTCAGTATAGGAGTTAAGTGAACTTAGATGGAAGCCCCCCACTCACCAACAACATGTCCAGTAAAGAAGTCTGAACGCTTTATGTAATACTCTTTTCCTTTGCCATTCCATCCAGCACTACTGCTTTTAAGTTTTCAGATAGATGGTCTGCATCCGAGGTTAAGTACAACTTAAAATGCCTGTAAAACACACAATGTGGTTAAATACATTTCATATCAAAGAATATAATAAAAAAAAATTACTAAATATACATAAGACGGCCATAGATGGAAATACACCAAGACTGCTTGTGAACATATAAGCCCCCAAGCTCCCATGCAAAACTAGCCACCCCATGGGACAGTATACACTTCCATTCACTAGAGGCACCCCCACAGCTGGATCAGGCACAGACATTAGGCTGTGGAGGGGCATTGGGGCACAATGTGAATTACCTGTGCAGGGCAGTGAAGTCCACCATCCTCTCCACCTGAGACTGTGTCCCTAGATCCCGCTTCCTGATGGAGTGTTGCTGGATTCCGGACAATGAGATAACATCATACTCAGACAACATGGAGTCCAGGCTTGCTGCAGGGAAAAAGTTGCATATGAGTGGGAAGGACTATGAAGTATAAGCATCAGGACATAATGTGCTTAAAGGGGTTGTCTTGCTACATTGATTCACCTTAGTAATCTGTGTAAAACACACACACACACAATACTGTCCGAACACAAAACGCTTTAAAGGGGTTGTCTCACTTCAAGGGTTCATATTACCTCAGTCCTGTTTTCTTGGTTTCATTTTGAATTCAGGGGCATGTTTACTGGCTTCTACTAGGCTGCATTAGAAGCCAGGTCTGTAGCTATAGCAACCAGTTCTGGCAGCCTATCAGGACAGATCAAACAGGTACATAACTATAGCGACCTGAGAAGCTGATGCAGCTCATACAAGAGGGGATATCTCAGAATAGTTAGGACAATTTTAATGTATATATCTTGCAAAGTGACTCGTTTTTGCAAAATCTTTAACATAAAAAGTAATTCTTGTAGTGAGACAACCCCTTTAAGACACCCTCTCAGATTTGGTAAATCATGTGATTAAACCCTTTAAGCCTGAAAAGTTCTTATAGGGGTTGTCTCATTACAAAAATTGCCTTTTATGTTAAAGATCTTGCAAAAACAAGTCACTGCAATATTTGGCCATTAACAGTGTCCTACCTATTCTGAGATATCCCTTCTTGTATGGGCTGCATCAGCTCCTCAGGTCGCTATAGCTACAGACCTGTTTGATCTATCCTGATAGGCTGCCAGCACTGGTTGCTATAGCTACAGACATGGCTTCTACTGCCGCCGAGTGGAAGGCAGTCAACACACCCCTGAATTCAAAGTGAAACCAAGAAAATAGGACTGAAGTAAGATGAATCAATGTAGTGAGACAACCCCTTTAATGACAACACATTTTTTTTACTTTTTGCCTCCTTGTGTTTCAACAGTTTTTTATTTTTTCAATGATGCAATTGTATGAGGCCTTGTTTTATTCAGGACAAGTTGTAATTTATTGGAGAATAGTTTAAATGGGTAGTCTCGCTACAAGGATTACTTTTTATGTTAGAGATCTTGCAAAAACAAGTCACTTTGCGATATATGTCCATTAACAGTGTCCTACCTATTCCTAGATATCCCCTCTTGTATCAGCAGGTTATTACGGTTGTGTGGATACTTAATATGTGTAGGGCTTTTTTTTTTCTCTAATGTATGCACAATTATTTTTTATTACATATTAATTCTTATTTTCTTATTTTAGCTATCTTTTTCTACACTTTTTTATGTTTTTTTCAGGGCTGTGGAGTCGGAGGCTATTTTGCAGGAGTCGGCGTCGTCATAAAATGGACCAACTCCGACTCCCAAAATATATAATAAGTTAGTCCAGTTAGTTCGATGCAGGGGCAAAGAGCAAGAGGAATTGGGTCCGGCCAGTGCTACTGCTCCCATATCTTCAGCCTCATCACATGAGGAGTGTAATTGATGACATGGAGCATGCAAAGCACTGCCCCAGGGGAAAAGATTCTGCTCCCATGGCAAACAGATTTCAGCAAAATTTTTCACCTGCTTTCAAACAAGTAGAAGAGTTCAACCATTCATCAAAACTGACTGTGGCTGAGGCAATTCCTTTATACCCCGACACTGTTAGAGGTGTTGTCCCTGTGGTCACCGCTTTGCCCCCAACCCAAGTTAGTGTAGAGAGGCCGTTCTCTAGCCTGGAAATAATGAGATCAGATGTGAGGTCATGTATGCAAGATCTGATGGAGGCAATACTATTTCTCAGAACAAATTCAGAGACTCCACAAATGTTCCTGCAGTGTTTTACATATTTACAATTTTTTTGTGTTCTAAAGTCATATCCAATCAATATATTTTACACTGACAAGCAAAATGGTAACAATGTTTTGAGCTTGTGACTTTCAGGCTCCATATCTCACCATTGACTACAGCTTTGTACATGAGGCTACTGTAACTTTATATACAGTCATCTTACCTATCATATGCATAAATTTGACTTGCAAGTATTTAGCATCTGCTTAGATTCTTGCCTGTAACTGCATTGTTACTGTTTTGTTCCTAAGACTCACAATGTTAATTTTTATTATTTTGTTAGTATTTGGGAAATCCACCTTTTGGTTTCCAATACTGCCTGAATCCTTATTTGCTCTGAATCAGATTCAAGCATATCTTGACCAAAATATGATCCCATGACTCTTATACACATTCCCAATTTTGTTTCAGACTGGACTAAGATAAAAATATAGCTATATCATCAGCTCTACCCACAAGACTTGAAAAGATCAATACCTTGTTACCCTAGTGCTTGTCAGTGTCTTTTCTAACTAAATAGCTTGATTATTGTATCATAAGGTGATAAACTGCCTGATGTTACCATTTTACTACAGTAAAGTTCTCACTTAAACATGCGCCAGGTATGAGGGAGTCAGGAGTCGGGAGTTGGAGTTGGGGCTTTGGCTTGCCGACTCCACAGCCCTGGTTTTTTTAAATCCCATGAAGGGATAACGGTTTTACATTTTTGAGCAATCTGCACCACCACACGTCAAAGGTCAGCGGGGGGGGGCCATTAAAGGGGATGTATCGCTTCCTTAGTTCGGCTGATTCATACTGCTCTCAGCTTCTCAACTCTGGAAATGCAGGGGCGTTTCTTCCCCTCCCAGCTGGGTGACATCATCCTGTTCCTGCTGGCTCCCGAGACTCCCCCCACCCCTCCATCTCTGAGTGCACCTGTCACTGTGTCTCTCCCTATGCAGTCTTATTTTGTAAGAGCTGTATACATACCACAGGCTGCATTCATTCTAGACTGAGCAACTGAACTCTTCTCCTCTCACAGCTGGAGATGCTCTATGAATGGCACAGATCTCCCTTCTATGCAGGAGAGTTAGGCACCGGGACAAAACTGTTATGTTTTCTCATTGTAGAATCTGTTGCAGTCTGTTTCTGCTGGGTGTGAAGAGAGAAAATGCTACGGCCCCTAACTCTCAGTCAGGCAGGGATCGACACAAATTGTGCTATTTCCTGATTGTGTAAGCCCTTCAGTGTAATTCTGTTTCTTCTGCCTGTATAAAGTGAAAATGTGACGGTCCCTTACTCTGAGTGAGAGACACAGTTCCGTGAATACGACCGGGGGCTATACAGAATGTAAACGAGCTCTCAGCTAGTGAAATGCAAGGAGGAGGGATCCGGAGGGATTCGACCAGCACTGGATATAAGTGTAAACAAAAACACAAGATAAGGAAATCTGTGAATACAAGACAGCTTTGCTAATGACATCCAATTGCAAAGTTGCTTGTTTTCACTGTCCCCTTATTCTGAAGACCATTTAATGAAATTATAAAACCCCTTTAAGGTTTTAAAAGGAATCTATCATTTGTCCAAAACCATGGCTATATACTTTTTACAGGAGTGTCTGCTCCCAATTTGGCCTTTGCACTCCGCCCAGCTTTCCTGAGGTCCTTCTAATTCATGTGAATTGGAGCCTGTCACCCTGAAAGTATGGAGGCTTTAGCCCCACATAGAGGGAAATCTTTTCCATTATCCATATATAGTGCAGACCCTGCACACCGCAGTCATCGTGCTGGACCCCAGACAGACAAGTACTCGTCCTTGTGATGTGGATTCTACATAACTGTTAGGCCGTGTTCACACGGCTTATTCACGGCGGATTTGTGCGCCGTATTGAGCGCACAAATCCGCCGTGAATACGGGGCGGACGGGGGCGGGGCCGGAGCGCGGCGGGGGCGCCGCTCCCCGCCCCATATACACAGCAATTTTTAAGGCGCGGCAGCGCCGGAAATAATGTGCCTGTAACTGTATACCCCCCCCGGCGGATTTGCCGAGCGGGGGGAGCGACGGAATCCACTGTTCTCAATGAGAGCAGTGGATTACCGTAATGACTCCGACGGATTGGCGCCGTATTGAAGCGCAAATCCGGCGCGGAATACGGCGCCAATCCGTCGGCAAATAAGCCGTGTGAACGGGGCCTTATGGTGAGTGCAGAAACCTAATTCCTTTCTATTGGTTATTTTGGTACTGCTATGATTGGGGGCATACTTGCTTTGTTTGTCATTTCATTTTTTTTTTTTTTTTTTTAGAGCATGTATTACAGCAGTGGAGTCAAACTCGGGTCTGCAGGCCAAATCTGGCCCAAAGTGTAATTATATTTGGCCCACGAGTAATGGCCAGGCAGTGTATAGAGGAGAAGAGGAATAAGTCAGGAGCTGTCATTACACAGTTCCCACTCAGCCCTTCTCTGAGTAGGGACCAGTGGGGCAGGAGACACAACTCAGGTAGCAGGATAGAAGGGAGATAGCAGGGAAAAACGAGGATCGAGAATCTCAGCACTTAACCCTTTCAGCTCCTTTTCAGCCCCAGCATCTCTGCAGGCAGCAGGGTACTCCAAATGGAGATGCCGCACCGTGCAGCAGATAACAAGCACTGGGAAGACCACAGGACACAGTGAGTTAACTGCCTGTGGTCAGTACAAATAAAGTGGGTACTGGACTGTTACCAGGACATAACGCTGTGGGGAGGAAAAGCACTTGAGGGAAAAGACAAGGGTTTGTCACGTGGCAGCAACACAGACTAGAATGAGCAGCAGGACATCATCTCTCACATAAAGCGCATACAGGATCTATTATAAAAAGAAAAAAACTTCATAAACTGTAGACATTTATTCAATAAATATCAAGGTTGTCCAAGTTTTTAATTTTGGCCCACTGTGTATTTGAGTTGGACTCCCTTATATTAAAGGTAATGTTTAGCCATGGTTATTTGATTTCTCTCTTTGACTTGTAGAAAAGCTATCACCAGGGCTGTGGAGTCGGCAAGCCAAAGCCCCGACTCCGACTCCTCAATTTCCCAAACCTCCGCCTCCTGACTCCCTCATGCACGGCGTATGTTTAAGTGATAACTTTACTGTATTAAAATGGTAACATCCGGCTGTTTATCACTTTATGATACAATAATAAAGCTATTTACAGACACTTACAAGCAAAAGGGTAACAATGTTTTGATCTTTTGAACACTCGTGGGTAGAGTTGAAGAAAAAGCTGTATTTGTATCCAAGTCCAGTCTGCACCAACATTGGGAATGTGTAGAAGAGACCTGGGATCAGATTTTGGTCAAGATATGCTTGAATCTGATTCAGAGCCCAGAAGGATTCAGGCAGTATTGAAAACCAAAAGGTGAATTTCCCAAATACTAACAAAAACAATAAAAATTAACATTTTGATTTTTAGGAGCAAAACTATAACTAAGCAGATGCTAAATACTTGCAAGTCAAATTTATGCATATGATAGGTAAGATGACAGTATATAAAATTACAGTGGCCTCATGTACAAAGCTGAAGTGGATGGTGAGATATGGAGCCTGAAAGTCACAAGTTCAAAACATTGTTACCATTTTGCTTGTCAGTGTAAAATATATTTATTGCATATGACTTTAGAACACAAAAAAAATTGTAAATATGCAAAACACTGCAGGAACATTTGTGGAGTCCCTGAATTTGTTCTGAGAAATAGTATTGCCTCCATCAGATCCTGCATACACGACCTCACATCTGATCTCATTATTTCCAGGCTAGAGAACGGCCTCTCTACACTAACTTAGGTTGGAGGCAAAGCGGTGACCACAGGGGCAACATCTCTAACAATATCAGGGTATAAAGGAATTGCCTCAGCCACAGTCAGTTTTGATGAATGGTTGAACTCTTCTACTTCATTGAAAGCAGGTGAAAAATTTTGCTGAAATCTGTTTGCCATGGGAGCGGAATCTTTTCCCCTGGGGCAGCGCTTTGCCTGCTCCATGTCATCAATTGCACTCCTCATGTGATAAGGCTGAAGATATGGGAGCAGTAGCACTGGCCGGACCCAATCCCTCTTGCTCTTTGCCCTGCATCGAACTAACTGGACCAACTTATTATATATTTTGGGAATCGGAGTCGGCCCATTTTATGACGACTCCGACTCCTGCAAAACAGGCACCGACTCCACGACTCCGACTCCACAGCCCTGGCCATAGACATAGGCAACCAGAAGTCCTTCAGCCAGCGATATGTCTAAGATCCAATCTGGATTTTAGATATATCACAGTGGGGTCTACTGATCTGGAAAACATAGGAAATAATGGAAACTGTTCACAGTGATTGAAGCCGATCACTACGGCTTTCAGCTCCCGAACCTGCAGTGATCAGCTGATCCCATCCATGTGGGTGTGTATTGCTGTAGTAGGGTTACATGAGGGGAAATACTTCTAATTGCTGATGGATTTAGTGTCATAACATAACACCAATTCCGATGAGTACAATACACTGTATAATGGGAGAATATTGCTCCTTTAATGCTCTGCCAATACCTCGCTATATAGGGAATCAATCATATCACACGCCACACAACGCCTGCCAAGATTTCCTTCCAGCCGGCCACTTGAGCTCCCGCGTCTCCTGTCAGTGGGAAGAGGTTTACATTTCCTGAGCTAAGAATTATGACTCCCGTTAGCACCAGCAAAGCGCCTGTCAGACAGCGATCCCTCCGCCTGTTAGATATACAGAGTGCTCGTCCTCCTGATGCTTCATGTTAACCACAATCTGCGGCACACAATAATACCGCCCTCGTATAAAAGAATCACAGGACACTGTCTATGCGAGAACTCGCACTTTATTACAAGGCAGAGCCGCCAAAAGACAAGACGAAATACTAGGAAAAGTGATCAAACCTGACAGAAGAAAAGGAGACAATGTACGGTTTGTAAGAGGGTGGGGGGGTTTCATATACATTCGAGTCACATTATTATGACCACTTCCTACTTCTGGCATCGACAGTGCGTAGCTCTTTAAGGAAGTCATGTATGGTGAGCTGGCTTGGTAGGTATATAAGGTGTGCGATAGGCTGTCTGCAGACATATCTCTCGTTGCTGTCATTTATCAGTTGTAAGATGGGATGATTATTGGCTTTTGGGCCAAAGGTGGTGCAGTTTGCCCAGACCCCCTAATTCTCCAGACTGGAACCTAACTAAGCATCTGTGGGACCACCCAAATCATTGGAGGACATGTATGAAAACTGTCTGGGTTTAAGACTTTCTTTGTTGCCCATAGCAACCAATCAGAGCACTCATTTTTTCAGAGCACTATATGAAATGTAAGAGGAGCTCTGATTGGTTGCTATGGGCAACAAAGAGAGTCTTAGACCTAGACAGGTTTTATATCCCGAAACCATTGTGTTGCTCTGTATTGAGCTCCCAAATCCCCGTCAATAAGGGGCGGGGCGGGGCGGGGCGGGGGCGGGGCCGGAGCGCGGCGGGGCGCCGCTTCCCGGCCCCATAGACAATGCATTGTTTACGGCGCGTACGCGCCTTTAAATAATGTGCATGTCACTTCTCCCCCCGCGGCGGATTCACCGAGCGGGAAGGAGCGACGGAATCCACTGTTCTCTATGAGAGCCGTGGATTACTGTAATGACAGGGACGGATTGGCGCCGTATTGCAGCGCAAATCCGGCGTGCAGTACAGCTCCAATCCGCGCCGAAATAAGCCGTGTGAACGAGGCCTTAGACCTAGACTGTTTTCATACATGAAACCCATTGTGTCTGCTCTGTGGACTCCCATACGGACTGTGGGATGCTGTCAGTATGGCTCCAGATACCTGTGACAACCTACCAGTGACTCTCAGCCCATCTAGTTGCTGGGCGTGCTGCACATGGCGGTTACTATGGACCTTGAGAAAGCGTGTACTTGAATTAGCTGCAGCACAGGCCGAGCCACATTATTATGACCATGACAATGCACTGTTTGTAAGAGGGGGGGGGGGGTTCATATACATTTGAGTCACATTATTATGACCACTTCCTACTATTGCCGTCGACAGTGCTGAGCTCCTGAAGGAAGTCACGTGTGGTGAGCTGGCTTGGTGGGTATATAAGGTGTGCGATAGGCTGTCTGCACACATATCCCTCGTTGCTGTCATTTATCAGTTGTAAGATGGGATGATTATTGGTTTTTAGGCCAAAGGTGGTGCAGTTTGTAGACTGTTCACATGCTGCAGTGGTGAAAATGTGTCGTGAGTGGACAAATGTCACCACTGTGAATAAGCAACATGGAAACTACGGAGCATTACGTGTAACCGATATGAGATGTCAATATCAGATGTGAAGGGGTGCACCTAAATGATTAGTCACATGTTGGTGTAAAGGCTGAGGATAGGTTCACTATATGGTTTTAAATCATGCATTCAAGTGCAAGATTGTAAGCAATGAAAGCAGGCTGGGGCCTGCGGTGCGTCTGCTAGTACTGATGGTATAACAGTGGTTACCGTTTAATGGAAGGAATAATGGAGTGATTTTAACAAAAGAGGTTGGAGCACGTGTGGTGCTGGAGAAATCTATTTGCATATGAAGGTGTGCACGCCACAGTGGAGCTACTCACTGCCAAAATGAACCAAGGGGCTACCAGACGTGTCTAAAACAACAGTTCAGTGAAACCTACTTCCTATAGGGCTCCACAGCAGACGGATGTCACTGCAGCCCTGCTAACCAAGTTGCATGGGCAGAAAAGTCTTTAGTTTTCACAGCAGTATTGGAATTGGACCTCCGCTGATTGGCAAAGAGTTGTCAAGTCCGATTAGTCACATTTTCTGCTTCATTGCATGGATAGACATTGACATGTCACGCAAGACAAATCAGAGAACAAACACTCTGCAACCATGGCTGGAAGAACAAACTTTCGTGGTGTCAGCATTATGGTTTGAGGAATGCTTTTGTGGACCACTTATTCACCTGAAAGGAGCTCTCAGCAGATTTTGTATCCAATCATCTTCGAGTCCAATAAGTTAATATGCGGATTGTTCTGTACGGAAGGGACTCAGCAGGGTGTGAGTCGGCAAGCCAAAGCCCCGACTCCGACTCCTCAATTTCCCAAACCTCCGATTCCCGACTCCGACTCCCTCATACACGGCGCATGTTTAAGTGATAACTTTACTTTAGTATAATGGTAACATCAGGTTGTTTATCACCTTATGATACAATAATCAAGCTATTTAGGTAGAACAGACACTGACAAGCAAAAGGGTAACAATGTTTTGATCTTTTGAACACTTGTGGGTAGAGTTGAAGAAAAAGCTCTATTTGTATCCAAGTCCAGTCTGCACCAACATTGGGAATGTGTAGAAGAGACCTGGGATCAGGTCAAGATATGCTTGAATCTGATCCAGAGCCCTGAAGGATTCAGGCAGTATTTAAAACCAAAGGTGGATTTCCCAAATACTAACAAAATAATAAAAATTAACATTTTGGATTTGTAGGAGCAAAACATTAACAATGCAGTTACATAACAAGAATCTGCAGAACTAAGCAGCTGCTAAATACTTGCAAGTCAAATTTATATACAAGATAGGTAAGATGACTGTATATAAAATTAAAGTAGCCTCATGTACAAAGCTGCAGTGGATGGTGAGATATGGAGCCTGAAAGTCACAAGTTCAAAACATTGTTACCATTTTGCTTGTCAGTGTAAAATATATTTATCGGATATGACTTTAGAACACAAAAAAAATTGTAAATATGCAAAACACTGCAGGAACATTTGTGAAGCCTCTGAATTTGTTCTGAGAAATAGTATCGCCTCCATCAGATCCTGCATTACATGACCTCACATCTGATCTCATTATTTCCAGGCTAGAGAACGGCCTCTCTACACTAACTTGGGTTGCGGGCAAAGCGGTGACCACAGGGGCAACATCTCTAACAATGTCAGGTTATAAAGGAATTGCCTCAGCCACAGTCAGTTTTGATGAATGGTTGAACTCTTCTACTTCTTTGAAAGCAGGTGAAAAATTTTGCTGAAATCTGTTTGCCCTGGGAGCGAATCTTTCCCCCTGGGGCAGCGCTTTGCCTGCTCCATGTCATCAAATACATCCTCATGTGATGAGGCTGAAGATATGGGAGCAGTAGCACTGGCCCGACCCAATTCCTCTTGCTCTTTGCACTGCATCCAACTAACTGGACCAACTTATTATATATTTTGGGAGTCGGGAGTCGGTCCATTTTATGACGACTCCGACTCCTGCAAAATAGGCACCGACTCCACCTCCACAGCCCTGGATTCTTCACAAAAAAAATTACAATTTTATATCTTTATGTTTGAAGCCTGAAATGTGGCAAAAGGTTGAAAAGTTCAAGGGGGCCAAATACTTTCGCAAGGCATTGTATATTAAGCTGCACACCCAAAAAATACTATAAAACAATAATAATTTATTATTAGGTACAAACTAAGGCAAGCAAATATTAAAAACAATTAAAACAGGGGGTGAAGACCCACAAAAAATCCCCACTAAATTGTATAAGTATCAACAGAGTAGAACCCAACCCCGGACAACGAGAAACATTTGCTAAGCGAATTCTCGTCGGCTTGTGCTGTGGAAAACCGCGACTCTGTTTTTAAGGGAGTATTTCATGTGGATTTTGGACATTTTTTCCGCTGGATTTACAATCATATAAGAAATCCATTCATCTCTATGGGGTTTTGGCATTTTGCTTATTTATATAATGGACTATACTTGAATATGGGCAAGGGGTGTGGTTTTTCTTTGGATGATGATTTTTATCACTATTCTAAGTTATTAATTTTTTTTTCCATTATTGTCAATAAAATATTATTTTCATACTGTGTTGGTAATTTTAAGGTTTTTCTCATTTGAGTAATATTGTTCCAGCACATTATTATGTTCTGATGTTGCAATGTGCCCTTCAATTATTTATAGGTTTGGGTTGAGATGAAGCTATTGTTATGCAGGTGCTTTTATGGTCCCGTTATCATCTCTGTTCTCATTCTTTGCTGCATCATGTGACCAGCGCTCAGACTCACTGAAAAAAAGGGTCCCGTGTGTGCACTGGAAATCACTTTCTATATGAATTTTTTATGAAATCGACCGAAATCGTGAGCCTCGTACGAATGAAGAAATCAAGTGACTCCCAGTGCACACAGAAGCCTAGATATTGTAAGGAAAGCAAAACTTATGAATATAAAAAAATATATACATATATAGAAAAAACCTGCCGCAATCACGAAAATAGAAAAAGTACATAAATAACAATGATAATCCAACAACTAACATGTACTAAGAATGATTGGAGCCGGGTTCTCAGGGTGTTTTTTGCTGTGTTTGAAGCATCTACAGGTTGTCCCCAAATTATGAACGGGATAGGGACTGTAGGTTTGTTCTTAAGTTGAATATGTATGTAAGTCGGAACAGGTAGATTTATTAAATTTAACTTCAGCACAAAAGGGTTTGGTTTTTTTTTCGTTTTGGATAATGCAGGAAAGGGTTTTTTGTTTTTTTACATTGTTTTGCTGTCTATGCCCTATAAAGAAGATTTTACCTCATTTTCCCTTCATGTGCTGCTGTGGCATGCTGAAACTTCCACAGCTCCTATCTGCTGTGGAGCATGGATCTACAAGTGCCAGCATGCCCCAAAAGTCTCTGTTTGTAACTAGGGGACGGATATAAGTCAGAACGGTGTAAGTCGGGACTGCCTGTATTAAAGAAAACTGCACTGATTTAAAACCTGAGGAAGTGGGTGCGGTGCAAAAACCAAAATGGAGGCAGCCACTCCTCCCTACATATAATCAGAAACAACACTTGATTTTGCACATCAAAAAACTTTGTTTGAAAAAACAAATGCACACTGGTGTGGCAGCAATACATATAGACATTCAAATTAAAATAACAGTGGCACACTATGGACTAAGGAAACTATCAAAAAGGACATTGGAAATTTGGAAACAGTATTACTGCTAACTAGGATACATGAAAAAAATTGAGGTTCTTAGTTCACACTTTTGGCCAAAAATGCTTAAGCCCCCCTCCGCAACTTCACCGGGACCTCAGTACAGGTGGGTCCTATGCTATTGTTACCTCTCTATTGGGTCCTGTTCAGACCTGCATACTTTAGGGAGCGAAGATACCTGCTTCAAAGCACACTGCATTGATTTAAAACCTGAGGAAGTGGGTGGGGTGCCAAACCAAAATGGAGGCAGCCACTCCTCCCTACATATAATCAGAAACAACACTTGGTTTTGCACATCAAAAAACTTTGTTTGAAAAAAACAAAGCAGGTATCTTCGCTCCCTGAAGTATGCAGGTCTGAACAGGACCCAGTAGAGAGGTAACAATAGCGTAGGACCCACCTGTACTGAGGTCCCGGTGAAGTTGCGGAGGTGGGCTTAAGCATTTTTGGCCAAAAGTGTGAACTAAGAACCTCAAATTTTTTCATGTATCCTAGTTAGCAGTAATGCTTTTTCCAAATTTCCTATGTCCTTTTTGATAGTTTCCTTAGTCCATAGTGTGCCAATGTTATTTGAATTTGAATGTATTAAAGAAAAGGCACCCCGCCAGATACTGCACCGTAGTTGCCATGCCCCAATGGAGATCAATAGATGATTCGTCCCTCTTTCCTGGAGGTATATATTTTTAATGCAGGATTCAAAAGGCATAGTCTACCATGCGCAGGACTACATTTTCCCTATGTGATTGCTATGGCAATGTTGCAGTATCCGCCAAGGAGCCTTTTTTAAGGCACTCGTAAATGCGTCGAAGGTAACAAAAAATGCTGTGTGAACCAGACCTAAACTGCATAGTTATATTCACACGGCTGATTTGAATTTCAGTGTGGAATCCACAGCTAAAATCTGCACAGATTTTGGACAGAATCAGGATTTGGAATCAGCCTCAAGAACCGACATGTTGATTCTTTTTCAGGGCCGAAAAAAAGAAATCAGCGTCATGTGCTCAAGTCCCCGGATTTTACATTGGAAACAATGAGAGCTGCTTTGCAGTTGGATTGAAAGCAGATTGTAAGGCAAATTCAGCTCTGAATCCGCACCAGAATCAGTGTCCCTATCAGTCATGTGAACATACCCCAGCTAGTCCTGAAGGCCGAAGATCCGTTGTAGCTGACTGCACTTGCAGCAGCACTTAACTGTCTCTGATTCCGATAATTTGCTACAACATATAAGTGTTGGTAAAATAGATTGGTCTTGCATTAAACCCATTTAGTTAAGGCTATGTCTACACAGAAAAAACTACTAATACCATCCGCAATGCCTAAGGGTACAGATATCTTAAAATATAACCTTTAATAGAAATCACATAAAAATATATACACATACGGCACACAAAAAGCAGAGTACTCGCCCCGAAAAGGGTGACTCCACGTTGGAACACCCTACCTATACCTAAAAATACTACAAGGGAACGTACAAGCAAAAAACAAAAACGAGTATAGAAAGAGACATAACACAACAATGGCAACAAGGAGTGACTTATCTAAAGTAGTGACAATAAGGCCATGTTCACACGGCTTAAATCTGGACATATTTCAGTCCGCAATTACGCGCCGGAGTGCGCAAATTACGGGCTGAAAATGGCCCAGTCATTACGGTAATCCACAGCTCTCATAGAGAACTATGGGTTACGTCTCCTCTCCCTGCTCGGCGAATACGCCGAAGGGGGAGATAAGTGACATGTCATTTACTAGCAGCGTATACGCGCCGCTGGTAATACAAGTCTATGGGCCCCCCGCACCCGCAGCGTAATTGCGGGGAGTAATTACGGCCCGCAATTAAGCCGTGTGAACCTAGCCTAACAATGCACCAACAATAGACCAAAGATACACCAGCTCTAATGACAATACAAAATGTCCGACGCGTTTCTCCCACCAGTCTTGTGGGTTCATCAGGGAACAATTGGTATGTCAATACATAAATATATGTTATGCTTACGTCCCTTCAAAAAAGACACGATATGGAGATATATAAAAAAGGTAATTCCTATTTAACCTTAAAGTATGTGAGAGATATGGAGATATACCAGGTGCCAGGATCCTGTGATGTACGGCAGTGGATGTTGCACGGGGTAGTGGTTACTGATGAATGGAGTAGCAACAGCTAGAAACATCCGCCTATGCATCTATATATTCACAGGTATGTAATGAGCATGCTTACCAACGGAAAGCCCGAAGATAGCGTTCGGAATTTGCCACTGCGCATGCGCCAGGCGGGCGACAAGTCACACAGTCCAGCCAGACAGGCGAAACGCCGAGAGCACCGCCGCGCATGCGCCAAGCGCAGACATGCCAACGCGGGTGAATAGAAGCGAGTTTGCGCGGAACGCTGCGCACGCGCACTATTCAAATGAGGCCAACCTAGGATGTAGAGGCTGCCCAAAAGACACACTGCGTCCCTGTGAGGTACCAAGCAGGCACAAAGATACTAAAGTATTAAAAAGCCATCACAGCTACCACCAAATTCTAAACATATACATAGCAGCTGTCACAATCCACAAGTAACCACCATATATCCAAAATGTAGTAATAGAAAGAAATATTAAAGGAGTTGTCTCCCTACAGAGTTTCAAAGGATGCATGAAAGAAAGCCACTTCCTGGTTCAGACTGACTAATCTGCATACAGCTTGTGCTTGTACAGCTCCATGCTGTGCTGTGCTTTCAGTTGCTAATTAGATCAGATTAGCTTCTCAAACTACTAACAGGACTTCTTATCTGATCCCTCAAACAAAAGCCCTAATTACAGCTCTGTTTATTTTACATAAATCAAGCTTTTTACTGCTCAGCAGCATGGACACTGCCATGACCTGTGTGATGACATCACTCACTGCTATCTCATAGAACAAACAGCAGGGGGAGAATTGTTTACAGGTCTGTTACCTAGGGAACTGAAATAGCCAGGGAGGTCATAAATTCACTTGTATCTCCTTAGGGAAAACAGAGGAACAAAGCAATATATTTGGAAAATGTCTTTATTTTGTGTTCCCTACAATTTGAAAGCTATTCTTTGTAGCGAGACAACCCCTTTAACAATTATATATAATAGTAAAGAATGTACAAAATACACATTACCAATTAAAACAATACTACAGAGGGGGTCAGATAAATGATGTAAATAAAAAACAGTCATTGAGACCATGTGGCTGGAGGGTTCTCAGATAGAAAATCCAGTGGGCTTCTCTTTGAAGTATTTTTCTATCAAAATCCCCCTTACGAGGAGAAGTGGTGACGACTTCAACAATTGAAAAAGTGATAGACTGTGGATCATTGGGGTGACATGTATTCATATGGCGTGCAAGGGGTGTATCTCGGTGATGTCTAACTTCACCCAGATATTCCAAAATTTATGTCTACACAGCACAGGTTTTTCATAATTTTTCATAAGCGGATTCCGTATTGAGAACCGGCCAAGAATCCGACTGTACCCAGTGCTGTGTAGACTACAATGGAATATCCGTGCTGGAGTCTGCACAGCACAGATTTTTCCAGTTGGTTTTAAAAACCGCGGTCGATTTTCGGAATTGCCGTCGTATAATCCGACGGCAAATCAAAAAACCGACTGTAGTTTTTCGTGCAAATCTGTGCCAAAAAACTCAGTCCTGCATTCCCTGCCGTCGGATTTTGGACAGCATGTTAACATTGCTGTGTGGACATAGCCTAAAGGTTCTAGGTAAGAGCAATTTTTATTGCATTGAGTCTATTGCATTGAGCAACTATGCCGGTGGCACCCAGGTTCACATTGTGTTTTTCAGAAATGTTTTTTTGTGCAGAACTATACGTTGTATTTGGCATATATTGCTTCTAATTTATACAGGGAGGAAGGAATGCCTCCATTTTGGTTTCTTGCACCCCGCCCACCTCCACAGGTTGTTATATCAGTGCAGTATGCTTGCAAGGTTGGTGCTTTTTTTATTTTTCTCTCTGGATTATGGAGGTCGGTTGACCCAATGAGAAGTCTGAATTTGACTCTAGTGAGAGGTAAAAATAGAGTAGGACCACCCGCCTTGAGATCCCATTGGTAGCCGGGGGTGGCTTAAGCATTTTTTGATCAAAACGTGTGAACTAAGAATCTCAAAGTTTTTTTCATATAATAAAGTCATTCCCAAATCTTTGCTTTTCAGCCATTACAAAACTACCTCTCCCAGCATTCCCTGCATGCCTGTAATTGTCATAGGGGCATGCTGGGAGTTGTAGCTTCCCAACAGCTGTAGAGCCACAGGTTGGAGATCACTGTTTCAGAGAAGGATCTGTGAGGCACACTCATGTTACACATGTATATAATGGTGGGCTGTCCTTACCATGCTTTCCAGAACTATCCCGCTGATGCCCTTCTGGTATCCGTTCACCATTTGGCAGTGCTGGTGATAACAAGAGTAATAGGCCGAGGACCAAAACTAAATTGATGGCGCTGTAAGGTCTGCAGGAATCCATCTTGTTCCTAACCAATCTTCTGTGCACCAGAGATCAAAACTTCAGAGTCAATGCCCAAAGGGTCCATTCACCATCCACATTCGCAGGGGAGTAATCCACATGACAGACGAAACAACTTGTGACTACTTGTCGCCATCAAATAGTCTCTTCACGTCTCAGGAGATATGGAATAAGACAATGGGACCACCATAGTTATACCACCTGCTGGGGAGAGAAGAACAAGAACAGAGATGAGCTGGTGTCATGGCGGAGGGCAGGCTGGACACAGGGCAGGGATCATTTAACCCATGCTTGGTTTCAACAGCATATATCATCAGTGATGAGGAGACCCGAACAGATCCAAGGTGCTCCGCTCCTACGAAATTTTTCTGCAACACAGTCAAATTTTAGACAAGGCAGGCTTTGGGCCCCTTTCTTAAATTCTTCATGCCTCAGCATTTTTTATTTACATCACATTAGTTTTTCTTTCCCAACTTCCAGGAGCCATCACTTTTTTTATTTTATAGTAACATATTGCAGAACAGTGTGCAGAAATGCCTCTTCTCATAGGACTGGTAAGATGCCAGTCACAGAAGCCTTCATTAGGCCCCGGCTGCTCCAATGACTTGTCAGAACCCTGCAATCTTGTTGGGGCCATCCGTGCAACAGAACAACGTGAAAAACTATTTTTTCTTTCTCTCTTACGTGTTGCTGTCACGTTTACCGCGGGATCTAAGGAGTTAAAATACGGGGATCTCCCATCCCGGCTGTAATTAAAAGCTGTTACCTGCTGTGAATGGAGAGACCTCAGCAAGTGAGCATACTCCATTATGTTCCTGTACATCAAGTGTCATTAAAGGGGTTTAAATGACGTGGGAAGCTTGCAAATTGGATAATAAACATTATCACCATTGATCATTATTAAAAATTCTGCACCATTTATATTTTAGCTGCTCCCTTAGTGATCCCTAGTGTACAGCTCATCTCCAGGGGATACGACCAGAGCTGACAGCTCCTCAGTCCTGGCCGCACATGCGCAAACATCACCTCTCCTCTCAGGCAGCTACTGTCAGTCTATTCCATGCTTAGTAATCACACACACTCACTGCTGAGCGAGTGTTCAAGCCCAGGTTCTATTCCTGTCCTCTGTACTCCTTAGTAATTAGTCAGAAAGTGCAGATAAATAAAAAGAAACCTCATTCAGGTATGTGCATTGAGATAAAAACATATGCAAGTCTGGTTCCTGCAGGGATTTTAAACTGGGACCACTATGCTGAAAGGCGGAAGATCTAACCACTCAGCTACATTGTAGTTACTCAAAGCTCTTTACATAAACTAACCTTTTGTTTGACTAGAGTGAGCACACTGTGGGGAAATCCATGGTGATGTCAGCCTGCTGCGTCACATGATAGGCAGTTCAAACAATTCATACACATCCCCTTTTGAACACACTAAAAGCTGAAGCTAGATAAACCACCAATGAAATGTCTTTGTGGCAAAACCCCTTTAGGGGGTTAATGCATTTACCAGGCGGTATACCTTTAACAGATGCCTCTGATAGAAGCCAGATAGTGGAATCCATCACCCATAGTGTCCCATTGTAAACACATATACATTAAGCGTATGTTTTTGGATGCAATTGAATGGAATGGCTTAGTATCCTGCACTATTCCATACTTTCTTGTAGTAAATGGACTTACAACGGCCGAGCAAAGACCAAGAGCACAGTTTTAGCCTCCATTGGGCCATTTCACACATAAGAGATATTCAGTGTGTACATCGGGAGATTACCCAGTATAAACTCCAAATGTACATCACAAACCTGATATGTACTAAGATGTTTTACAGAGCCACAACCACCTCCAGGTTTCCACTTCATGTTCAGGCTATGGGTGGTTCTACAGCAGAGACTGACGTTTCAGCTCTGCGATTCCTAGCTGTCTGTTAGAGGGATGTTGGAGAGGGAGGGATCTATAAAGCAGGGCACAAGGTGACATAGTTCTCAAGGGTTAAAGTTTGTCAGTAAGATAAATAAGCTCCTGTGTTGCTGATAAGACACAGCAGTGAGTGACATCACCATCCCCGCCACTGCTAGAACATAAAGAGGTGGTTGTTAAGCTCGTATACACAAAAAGGAGTTAGGATAGGTTTGAAACGCGTAAGCGTGGTTTTTTTGTGTCTGTCCATTGTCCCATTTTTCAAGGTTTAATAAAGAGAAGATTTTTAAAGCTACTTTATTTGCTTGGTGTTGGATTTTGCATTTGTGAAGCAGAAGATAAGAACAGCTCTAGGGAAGCAAAATCAAAACAGCAATGTGTTTGCTAATAGTCTTTATTTACCTTTGTCTACATGTATGAAGGGAACCTGTGACATTGAACATGCTATCTAATCTGTGGGCAGTGTGTTATAGAGCAGGGGGAATGAAGCAGATTGATATATTGTTTTGTGGGCAAAGAATCAGTAGAACTTGTATTTTATTCATTTAACCTACTGCTTATTCTGGGTTAAAGATTCCATTTCTCAGTGATTGACAGCCTCCCCTGAACCAGTGTACATACAGAGATAGCTGTCAATCACTGATAACCCCGCCTACTGGACTCCTGAACTCAGTATAAGCCAGAACGTAAATAGATAGAATACAAGTTCTGCTGAATCTTTCCCCATAGAACAATATGTCAATGTGCTCATCTCTGCCTGTTCTATTACATGTTACCAGCACCTCAAACAGCATGCTCTCTGTGAGGGTTCCCTTAAAAGATAATCAATGAAATGGAAATGCCCCTTTAAGCTACAGAGGTTGGACCCCTTCGTGTCAACTTCCGTAACCACTGAGTCTATTAGTTTCAAAGACAAAGCAACCAACTGATATGTGTATACAGCTCCTATGCAGACCTATGAGTCAGGTAGAACCAATACAGTGATATAGCACAAAAAGAATCCGTTGATTCATTGAAATCAAAAACTTTTAATGAAAAAAATGTATATTAAAAAAGTAAGCACCTTTAAGACACCATTAGTATCAGAAAAATAGCGTGTGAGCAATTTTGGCCCGAGACATTGGCTTACGCGTTTCAAGCAAACAATATGCTCTTAGTTATAGCATGACTTGCATTTCATCCCTCCGCTGGACTTGCAATGAGATCCGTGCACTAGAACTGCATTCATTTCAGGTGAGCTGGCTTACAACAATCTTACACCTAAGACCTATGAGGTTATGTTCACAGGGCGTATTTCGGCCCTCATTTCGCCGCGTATTTGCGCTCTAATACGGGCAAGATGCGTGACAAAATTACGGTAATCCATAGTTCTCATAGAGAACTATGGATTACGCCTCCTCTCTTTGGATTTCTGCATTGGATTTTTTTAAATTTGGAAGAAACCTCTATTTTGAGCACAGATTTACCCAGATCTATAAATTGGGCAAGGGCATAGGTTTTTACTGTGGATATTGGTTTACGCTGTAAAATTGGTGTATGCTGGAAATGCTCCCAACCTATATGCTAAAAGTATCTGTAGGAATAAATGGGCCGATGGAGGCCAAAAGCGCGTCCTCTGGCCTCTGTTTGGCCGGTATACATCTGAAACCAGAGAAAAAAAAGGAAGAGTTGAGAACAGTATAGGAGTCTAAACTATTCTATGCAACAGCATAAAGATAAAACCAGGGCTGTGGAGTCGGTGCCTATTTTGCAGGAGTCAGAGTCGTCATAAAAGGGACCGACTCCGACTCCCAAAATACATAATAAGTTGGTCCAGTTAGTTTGATGCAGTGCAAAGAGCAAGAGGAAATTTGGGGTGGGGGCCCCAGTGCTGCTGCTCCATATTTCACCCTTTTCAAATGGGGAGTGTAATTGATGACTGGGCGGGCCCAAAAGGGGCCTGCCCCGGGGGAAAAAGATTCTGTTTCCAGGGAAACAGTTTTTAGCAACTTTTTTTCCCCTGCTTTAAAAAAAGTAGAAGGCTCTGTCTACACTGCACAAAAAAAACGTGGGGTTTTTTAACTTTTTTAAAAACGCTGGAAAAACGCCCTGTAATCATCCCCCTTTAGACTCAAAATGTAAAAACCCTCCGGGCTGTTACACTGAGCTTTTTTTTTCTGCTCTTTTTTTTTTTTTCTGGTCGAATTTTGAAAATTGTTCTAAAAAAGGGGGGCAGAGCCGGGCAGAAAAAATTTACTATAGGAGTCTTTTAAAATCCCCCCGGGACGCCCCTTTTGGCCGTTTTTTCCCGGGGATTTTTAAATAAAAAAAACCCTCCCGGGGAACCCAATTACACCTTTAATGGGGGGGTTAACAAAGGTTAACCCCTTATAAATTTGCATACAAGTGTCGGGATGTGCCCCTTTTTTTGAAAACCCTTTATGTAAAAAAAAAATTAATCATGCTTTGGTCCCCTAACGTTTTTTTGCGCAATTCATATTTTTTTTACTAAAAATTTAGGGTTTTTTTGGGTTTTTTTGTACAGTTTTTTGGCATCAGAATCAGGTTTTTTTTTTGGGGGGGGGGGGGGGGGGGGTTTGGTTTAAGGGATTTTGATGCCAAAAATCCTTTTTAAACTTTATTTTGGACAAATAAAGTTCTCGTTAATGACGAAAAAATTTAGGGTTTTTTTGGGGTTTTGGCGCCAAAATTTTTTTTTTACGGTTTTTGGGGGTTTAAAATCCTTTTTAAAAAAATTTTTTTGGAAAAAAAATAAAGTTATCTGGGTTTGACCCCAAAAAAAATAAGTTTTTTAAAAGTTTTCCCGGGCCCCAGAACCCGGGTTTTTTTTAGGGCCTTTTTGGGCTAAAATCCTTTTATCTTTCCCGTTTTTTGGCGAAAATTTAAGTGATTATTTTGGGACGCAAATAAATTATTTTTTTTGGTTTGGAGTTGAACCCGTAATTTTAAAGTTTTTTGACGTAAAAAAGTGATCTAGTTTTGACAAAAAAAAAAGTTTTTTTATGGTTTTGGGGCGTTTAAGACCCAATATTTTTTAAAAATTTTGGCGTTTAAATAAAGTGATCTCGCGTCTGTGTTTTTTTTTTATTTGGGGTGCCAAAAACCCTTTTCTTTAAGATTTTGACGCTAATACCGTTATCTTGCTGCTTGAAAAATTAATGTGGGTTTTTGTGGTTTTTGGGGTGCAAGAATTGGTGAAAAATTTTTAATAAAGGTAGCCCCCACAAAGGACATTTTGCTCCAATGGTACAGTGATCAAAAGGGAAAAAGTGGACTATTGTAGGATGTATTTTTCTTCCCAATGGCTTAATTTGTGCATACTTTAAAAAAGAAGAGAAAAAGACGCTCCAAAAAACGCTTAAAAAACGCGGGCAAAAAACGGACGTTTTTTCAGCTGCTTTTGACGGCAGTGGACAGAAAAAATCCGTTTCATTTAAAATTTTTAGTATTCGTTTTAAAGGGCGTTTTTTGTCCACTGAGTGTAGACATAGCCCAAGAATTAACCCTTTTTTCCAAAAAAATGACTGTGGTGAGGGGAAATTTTTTTTACCCCTGAAAAATTGTTAAAGGGATTTTTTGCCCCTTTTGGGGCACCGATTTGCCCCCAACCCAAGTTAGGGGTAGAGGGGCCGTTCTCTTGACCCGGAAATAATGGATCAGATGTGAGGTAAAGTAAAGCAGGTTTTGTTTGGGGGCAAAACTATTTTTTAGGAAAAAAATTCAGAGGGTCCACAAAAAAGTTTCCTGCAGTGTTTTTTCTTATTTTCAATTTTTTGGTTTTAAAGTCATGTCCAATTTAAAAATATTTTTTCATGACAAGCAAAAAGGGGGGTTAAAAAAATGTTTTTTAACTTGACTTTCAGGGGTTTCCCTAAACTTGCCCCTCCACTAGAGTTTTTTACATGAGGCCAAATGTTTAAATTTTTTTATTTCAAGTTTTGAATTTATATTTATACTTAAAAATTTTTACTTGCTATTTTAGTACCTGCTTTGTTCTGCAAAAATTTCCCGTAAATGCTTGTAACGGGTTTTTTTCTTAATAAAATTTTTAATTTTTTTTATTTTGTTTGTATTTTGGGAAAACCACCCTTTGGGTTTCAGCACTGCCGAATCCTTCTGGGCTCCCGGTTTGATTCAAAAATGTTTTTACCAAAAAATTTTACCCCCTCTTTTTCTACCCCTTTCCCAATGTTGGGGAGACTGGACTTGGGTACAAATACAGTTTTTTCTTCAAAACCCCTTTTTCCCCCCAAGTGTTCAAAAAGATTTCCAAAAACCCTTGTTTTCCCTTTTTTCTTCTCGGTTTTGGTTTTACCCAAATAGTTGATTATTGTATAATAAGGTGATAAACAGTGATGTTACCCTCTTTTTTTTCAGTAAAGTTATCACTTAAACATGCGCCTGGTTGAGGGATGGAAAGGGGTTTTTGGGGGTCGAGAGTCGGGGGTTTGGGGGGAAAAATTTAGGAGTTTGGGCCCACTCCCAGCCCCTTTGGATAAAAATGCCCTGTATATCTATTTTACAATGATGGGAGCCAAGAACGTGTTGCGCACCTAGTCAAAGGCACGTTAGGTGAAAATGATTAATATTTCATTTTTGAGCACCGTTAGTCTGAATACATGGTGTAGAATCAGGACAAACATAATAATAAAACTATTTAAACTAATACAGAACGAGAGATACCTGCCCGCGAGAGCTTACAATCTACAAGGGAGGACAAAGGAGAAAGAAGATGAGGGGCAGACATGTTTGTATTATGGAGTAGTGGCAGCAAGGTTTTTTTGTGGGGCCCCCGGGAAAATTTTGGGGTTTTTCAGGTATTTTTGGGAAAATTTGTAGAGGGGGGGGGAGGGTCTGAGGTTTTGGGGGGATAAATTTTTAAGGAGTAGGGGGGAAAGGGCAGGGGGGGGTTTTGTTGGGGAAAATTTGCCCGGGAAGCAGAAAGGAAGGCCCCCTGGGGAGGAGAGGAGGAATCTGGAGTTTAAAGGGGCCCCAAAGATGTATGGGGGGAGGGGTTAGGGAGAGCCTTATGTGTCATTGTTAGTGACAAACTGGATTTGCTGGGCAATGGGAAGCCAATGAAGGGATTGATAGACGGGGGAGGTAGAGGAGGAGCAAGGAGAGAGGTGGATAAGAAAGGAAGCGGAGTCGAGGATGATTTGAAGGAGCAAGAGTCCTTGACAGGAGGCCAAAGAGAAGAATGTTACAGTAATCTAGATGAGAAATGATGAGGGCAGGGGATGCGGTCAAGTAAGGGCAGTTTTGGGGAAACGTTTTTAGGTGGAGGTGGCAGGAGGTGGTCAGGGCTTGGAATTGCGGTTTGAAACACATGAATGAGTCAAGGGTTATACGAAGACAGCAGACTTGTGGGACTGGGGAAGATGAACCCCATTGACTTTAAAGGGATCAGTTGAAGAGGCTGAGTGGGGCGATGGGAAAAAGGGGTGAACTCCATTTTTCTCCTTTAATTGATTTGAGAAAGGGGGAGGAGAAGTAGGGGGATAAGGAACAATAGACAAACTGGGACCCCGGAAAAAGCAGAGAGTTGACAACTGAGCAAGAGAAAGTAGATTTGAAGGGGTTGTCAAAAGTTCAATTTGGATGGAAGCCATGTGATTCTTGAGTTCCCCCCGGAACAAGGAAAAAAGAGAGAAAAGTAGGGGGCCCCGAAAAGGGGCCCCCGAAGGGGGGCCCCAACCAAAGGGGGAAAAGGCTGAGAAAACCCCAAAATTTCCCAAACGGAAGCTTTCCATAAAAAACAATTGGGGGGGCCAAAAAAGAGAGGGAATTTTCAAAATTAGGAAAATTTACAACTGGATCAAAGGGAGGGGGAAAGATCTAAGAGGGAAAGGGGCACAAAATAAAAAAGAAGGGAGAGGACAGGTGAAAGGGGGAGGGGAGGGCAAGAGGAGAAGGGGAGAGGCCCGGGGGGCAGGAGGAGGGGGAAAGGGGGGAGCACAGAGGGAAGGCCCCGGGGGACCCGGGGGCAGGAGGAGGAGGAGGAGCACAGAGGAGAAGGCAGAGGACGGGTGTAGGAGGAGGAGGAGGAGCACAGAGGAGAAGGCAGAGGACGGGTGGAGGAGGAGGAGGAGCACAGAGGAGAAGGCAGAGGACGGGTGGAGGAGGAGGAGGAGCACAGAGGAGAAGGCAGAGGACGGGTGGAGGAGGAGGAGCACAGAGGAGAAGGCAGAGGACGGGTGGAGGAGGAGGAGCACAGAGGAGAAGGCAGAGGACGGGTGTAGGAGGAGGAGCACAGAGAAGACAGAGAACGGGTGTAGGAGGAGGAGCACAGAGAAGACAGAGAACAGGGTGAAAGGGGGAGGAACCCCAGGAAGAAGAGAAAAGGGTTTTAGGAGGGGAAACCAGAGAGACAGAGAAAAGGGTGTAGGAGGAGGAGCACAGAGAGACCCAAGGGGGGGTGTAGGAGGAGGAAAAACAGAGAAAAAACAGAGAAAAAGGTGTAGGAGGAGGAAACCAAAAGAGAAGACAAAAGAACGGGTGTAGGAGGAGGAGCACAGAGGAGAAGGCAGAGGACAGGTGTAGGAGGAGGAGGAGGAGCACAGAGGAGAAGGCAGAGGACAGGTGTAGGAGGAGGAGGAGGAGCACAGAGGAGAAGGCAGAGGACAGGTGTAGGAGGAGGAGGAGCACAGAGGAGAAGGCCCGAGGGAAAATTAGGAGGGGGGAGGGGGCACAGAGGAGAAGGCATAGGAAAAGGGGTTTGGAGGAGGAGGGCACCCGGGAGTAGGCAGAGGAAAGGGGTTTGGGAGAGGGAGCAAAGAGGAGAAGGCAGAGGACAGGTGTAGGAGGAGGGGAGCACAGAGGAGAAAGGGACGAGTACGGGGGGTAAGGGGGGGGAGGGGGGAGCACAGAGGAGAAGGCAGAGGACGGGTGTAGGGGGAGGAGGAGGAGCACAGAGGAGAAGGCAGAGGACGGGTGTAGGGGGAGGAGGAGGAGGAGCACAGAGGAGAAGGCAGAGGACGGGTGTAGGGGGAGGAGGAGGAGGAGGGGGCCCCAAGGGGGAAAAAGGGAGAGGCAACCCGGGGGTAGGGGGAGGAGGAGGAAACAGGGAAAGGGAGGGGACGGGTGTTTGGGGGGGGAGGAAGGGGCACAGAGGGGAAAAACAGAGGGGCCGGTTTTAGGAGGAAGGGGGGCACAGAGGGAAGGCAAAAAGGGCCGGTGTAGGGGGGAGGAGGAGGAGCACAGAGGAAAAAGGGAGAGGAAACCGGGGTAGGAGGAGGAGGGGGGCACAGAGGGGAAAAGGGAGAGGGGCCGGTTGGGAGGAGGAGGGGAGGAGCCCCTAGGGAGGGAAGGGGAGAGGACCGGGTTTTAGGAGGAGGGGAGGGACAGAGGAGAAAGGGAAGGAAGGGGTAGGGGAGGAGGGGGCACAGAGGGGAAGGCAAGGGGGACAGGTGTAGGGGAGGGGAGCAAGAGGGGAAGGCAAGGACAGGTGTGGAGGAGGGGGAGAAAAGGAGTAGGCAGCGGTCAGGTGGAGGAGGAGGAGGAGCCCGAGGAGGGGGCCCGAGGACAGGTGTAGGAGGAGGGAGGGCCAGAGGAGAAGGAGAGGGGCAGGTGTAGGAGGAAAGGGGAGCACAAGGAAAGGCAGGGGGCAGGTGTAGGGGGAGGAGGAGGAGCACAGGGAGAAAGGCAAAAAGGACAGGTGTAGGAGGAGGAGCACAGAGGAGAAGGCAGAGGACAGGTGTAGGAGGAGGAGGAGCACAGAGGAGAAGGCAGAGGACGGGTGGAGGAGGAGGAGCACAGAGGAGAAGGCAGAGGACAGGTGTAGGAGGAGGAGGAGCACAGAGGAGAAGGCAGAGGACAGGTGTAGGAGGAGGAGGAGCACAGAGAAGACAGAGAACGGGTGTAGGAGGAGGAGCACAGAGGAGAAGGCAGAGGACAGGTGGAGGGGGGAGGAGGGACAAAAGGAGAAAAGGGAGAGGGGCAAGGGGTAGGAGGAGGAGGGGCCCCAGAGGAGAAGGGAGAAAGGGCAGGTTAGGAAGGAGGAGGAGCACAGAGGAGTAGGCAGAGGACAGGTGTAGGAGGAGGAGGAGGGACAGGGGGGAGAAGGCAGGGGGACAGGTGTTGGGGGGAGGAAGGGGGCAAAGAGGAGAAGGGCCCGGGGCAGGGGAAAGGGGGAGGGGAGCACAGAGGAAAGGCAGGGGGGACGGTGAGGGGGAGGAGGAGCACAGAGGGGAAAAAGGGAGAGGGGACAGGTGTAGGAGGAGGAGGAGCACAGAGGAGAAGGCAGAGGACAGGTGTAGGAGGAGGAGGACACAGAGGAGAAGGCAGAGGGCAGTTTTTAGGAGGAGGAGGAGGGACGAGGACGGTGGGAGGAGGAGGAGGAGCACAGAAGGGAAAACAAGGAAAAGGGGGAGGGGGAGGAAACACAGAGAAATCAGAGGACAGGTGGAGGAGGAGGAGCACAGAGAAGACAAAAGGACTGGGGGGGGGAGAAGGAAATGGGTTTGTAAGAGAGGAGGACAGTTCAAAGGACCCCAGGGTGTTGGGAGAGTTCTGAAGCCAAAGGGGTAGAGGGGGGGGACATTTTTTTTAGGAGGGGCATCCTTATTCTTCCCCAAAGTCACCTGTGGGCCACCTCCCTCCGTCTTATACAAAGCAACTTTCCAACACACAGTACTTAGTGAAAATGGTGCCCGACTGGAGCACAATCTCTGCTCGCTGGGCAGTTTAATAGAGGGTATTCATTACTATACAAAATTTTCCCATTTTAGCTCCGAAAAACCTGGCCGGGAAACACAAGGTTTTTTTATGGGGGAAAAACCCGGGTTTCAATTATGTCAGATTCCCCCCAATGTCATGCCCGGGTCCCCGTCCCCAGCTCAGGGAGGCACGGGGTGGATGACAGCGATTTTAGGACAACAACTTGTTACTCCCGGGCAAGACAACTCTGTCCGCTGAGCCCTGGTCCACGGAAGGAGAGGACACACAACTTTCTTCTGCGGTGATGAGCGGCTGTCAGGCTCAGTTTTGTCTGTAACCCCTGCAGATGTCAAGGGATCACTGGACGGACACAACAGACATGAGATTATTGGGGTATCCTGGGATCTGCAAACAAAGTTGCATGATGGCGCCGCACGAGTCCGAGAGATCAGGAAGATGGGACCCCCCATATAAGATCCATAGGTTTATCTGGCTATAGTGGACCCTCAACAGCCCCACCCCTGGGGAAAGTACAACCTAAGTGACAGTCATGTGACATTTCCATTGACTCCTATAGGAAGTCGCACAAAAGTCGCATCCTATGGCCCGGCCTCTCTAATCATAGAGACTGAAGCAAAACACTACGAGGGCATGGGAATGCTTTCAGCTATAGCACAATGCACAACGGTATAGGCAGGCGCCACAAGGACGCTCACTCGTATAAAACATCATAATGCATTACGTACCTGATCGCTGTGAATCCGGATGTGCCCGCTGAGCGGAGGATACAGCGCACGGATACACAAGGCACTCGGCTACGAATGAAGCACAATCGTGCAACAAGTCTCTTCCTACACACCAGACCGGAACTCTATTGCACGGGATATCCTTGCGCTCATGTGAACACACTAAAAGGCATGTGATCAGCCTGGCATAAGGTACGTCATCAGCGTACGCCGTTTACGTAAGAAGCTCTTAACAGTGCCGCTGGTTTCTGCAGAGCTGTCTCGTGCGGCTCGTAGCTGTGTTATTCCACATGTGCGAGTCCCAGCTTGTGTCAGGAGCTGTGGCTGGGGGACAGTGTGGATACAGACAAGGGGAATTTTACGATTGCCTTCATTGTAGTACATTTTTAGGATGGCCAAAGGGGAACACTTATGTTTCATTGTTTGAGAGATATGTGCTTAAAGGGGTTTTGCCACAAAGTAGTTTGTAAATTAAATAAACATTTTCACCATTCATCATTATTAAAAATTCTGCACCGTTTTTGTTTTAGCTGCTCCTTTAGTGATCCATTGTTTACAACTCATCTCCATTGGATACGACCAGGGCTGAGAGCTCCTCGGTCCTGTTCGCACATGCTCAGATATCACCTCTCCTCTCAGGCAGCTACTGAGTGTTCAATCCCAGGTGCTGTCATTCTACTGTTCTCTGCATTCCTTAGTAATTAGTCAAACAGTGCAAATAAATAAAACAAGAAACCTCAATGAGGTATGTACATTGATAGAGAGAAAAAAAATCCACAGTTATGGTTCCTGCTGGGGTTTGAACTTAGGACCCTTGTGCTGTAAGGTAAAAAGCTTTACGTCTGAGCTACTCACAGCTTTATACATAAACAGACCTTTCTTTGATTAGAGAGAGGAAAGGCCTGGTGATGTCATCCTGCTGGGTCACATGATATGCAATTCAAAAAAAAATCACACACGCCCCCTTCTGAGCACACCGAGCTGAAGAGCTGGATGCAGGAGGTGTGAAATGAGATTGTGGCAAAACCCTTTAAATAGCTTATAATTTACAAATTAGCCCAGAATCAGTGCAGTGTACAGGAGTTGGTGGTACAATGCACTACTGAAGGTTTATAAAGTGTTAAAGGGGTTTTGCCACGAATTTAAAATTGACGTGGGAATTTTGAAAAATTAAAAAATAAACATTTTCCCCTTCATTATTTTTAAAAAATTTTTAAAACCGTTTTTGTTTAGTTTTCCTTTAGTGTCCTTTGTTTACCTGTCTCCAGGGGACACGCCAGGGTGGAGCTCCCAGTCCTGGTCGCACATGCTAGACATCACCTCCCCTCTGGGCATACTGATGTTAAACCCAGGAGCTGTCACTTACTCCCATTCCTGTTCTCCTTAGAATTATAAAAAAGAGTGAAAATAAATAAAAAAAAAACCCTAAATGAGGTATGTCATTGATAAAGAAAAAAAAAATCCTGCAGGGATTTGAATGGAACCTTCCCCCGGGAGGAAAAAAAGTCGTACCTCTGACTACATTGTAGCTATTACATTTTACACAAAAACAGACCTTTCTTGACTGCAGGAGAGGAAGGCCTGGTATGTCACCCGCTGCGTCACATATAGCAATTAAAACAAAACACACACACCCCCTTCTGACACACAGAGCGAAGAGCGGGAACAGGGGGTATGAATGGATCATGGCAAAACCCCTTTAATAATGTTTACTAGTAAATGCACTAATATGTGTATTGATTGCAATATAAGTGGTATGACAAGTGTTTTCTATAATGTTTGTTTAAACCCTATTTTCCTGTATTTAGAAACACTTTTAGTAAATGTAAAATTACATAGTCAGCGCCTTGGGAGAATTGTAACCCTACAGTCACTCAGGAGCTAAAGGGGGATCACCATGACAACACAAATGGGGGTAAGTAGGAGGTTTTTTAAAATCCGGGGAAATTTAGTGTTCTGGGTTCTTTTTCCAATTATATGGGTTCTCGCCACTGATTTTCACCCTTATGGTGATCGGTCTAGAAACACAGTATTTGGCCTGCACATCCAAAAAGGTTTTTTTTCTAAAAAAAAAAAAAAAAAAAGGGTCTGTGCACACTGGGGTGGAAGTAAAATACAAACACAATCCAATATCAGCAGCAAACACTAACACTAAAAAAAAATCAAAAAGAACAGGAATTTTTGGTAAAGCATTTCTACTACTTTGAAAAATTTTAAAAATTTAGGTTTTAGTGTACATTTTTTATTAAAAAATGTATAAGCCCCCCTGCCAAATTTACAAGGTGACCTCAATACGATGGAACCTATCATTGTTACCTCTATTGGTGCCTGTTCAACCTCCACATTTCGGTGAGAAATTTCCCGCTCAAAATACTCTCTTTTTTTAAAAACCTTGCAGGGGTCGAATTGGGAGGGCCCCAACCGTCACCAAAAGAGGGAACATACACGTGGGTTTCCCCCCTGTATTGAGGGCCTTTTTTTTTGTTTGGGCAGGGGGGTTTAAAAAATTTTGATCAAAAATGTAAAATAAAAAACCTCAAATTTTTCATGATTTCAAAGAGAGAAAATTCCTATGTTCTTTTTGATTGTTTTTTTGGGGCTAGTAGTTGCTGCTGATTTTGATTGTGTTTAGGGTGATCAGTTTTCATTTTTTCCCTCCAGCAGCTGCCCGGGGTTTCCCAATCAGCCCCTGGGACTGGCCACGGGGGAAAACCCCCCAGTGGGCCCCAAATTACAGCAGACCTGGAGTTGTTTTCTTTTTTTTTAACTGTATTTGCATCCTCAGAAGGGACAGAAAAGCAGAGAAAGAAAGGCAAGAGGGAAAAATACAGGAGGCCCGGTACAGTCCTTTTCCGTAGCTGGAAAGGGTGGGCCCCTAAAATAAACTCCACTGGTGGTCCCATAATCAACTCATCTGCTGGACCCCTTAATTAACCCTACCTGTGGGCAGGGGCGTTGCTAGGGTCCTAAAACATCCGGGGCTCGGGCCCTTTGTGTTTTACATTCTGGGTCTAGTGGGGGTTTTCACACGAATTTTCACGCTCATTTTGAACTGCGGATATTTTTTTGTTTTTTTACAGAGAAAAACCTTGTGTTCCTTCACTAATTTTCTGTAACATCCCCACAGATCCTCGTCCATCTCCTCAGCAGTCATGTACATTAAAATCACCAATGACAAA
Source organism: Phyllomedusa bahiana (assembly GCA_025379985.1). NCBI lineage: Eukaryota > Metazoa > Chordata > Amphibia > Anura > Hylidae > Phyllomedusa > Phyllomedusa bahiana. Next base: position 12,639 of record JAODAL010002356.1, on the reverse strand, counting down.
TTTACTTTTCAGACTTCTCACCTTCATAAGACAATACCCTAAACAGTCACCAAACATACACCGATACATGGAGCAAAGTCTACCAGACAAGCGATTGTGTTACTAAAACCCTCCTACAAAACCAAGACCCAAAACTATTACTACTTAAGGCTCAAATAATCCTTCCAGACCTACCAAACGCGACCCCCACATGTGACCATCAGCTGTACACAGGCTCTGATTACATATAAGCCACGCATATACAGTGACCATATACATAGGTAGATACTATTGTTGTATGTAGACTCTGCAGAAATATAAAGTGATTACCCTGCTGTTACATTTTATAACTCACCTGAGACGTCTTTCGATCAGCGTCGTTCACATTCCCTTATCTTCTCCTCCGGTTCACACCTTCTCCTGATTGCTCCCGCAATACTTGTCCCTGGAGATTTGACACAATATCTTAGAATCCTCACATTTCCAGCAAACTCCTTAATTAAGTATAGCATCCCCTCAGGTTATGGGGGGGTATATAAGGGGCACTGAGCAGTATATGGGGCACAGCAGGTATATGGGGCCACAGGCAGTATAAGGGGGGCACAGGCAGTATATAGGTGGCGACAGGCAGTATATGGGGGCACAGGCAGTATATGGGGGCACAGGCAGGTATATAGGCACTTAGGCAGTATATGGGGGCCACAGGCAGTATATGGGGGCTACAGGCATTATATGGGGGGCACAGGCAGGTGTATAGGGGCACAGGCAGGCGTATGGGGGCCACCGGCAGGCGTAAGGGGGCCACAGGCAGGTATATAGGGCCACAGGCAGGGATATGGGGGCCACAGGCAGCATATGGGGGCACAGGCAGCATATGGGGGCCCAAAGGAATCATATGGGGGCCACAGGCATGGATATGGGTGCCACAGGCAGAATATGGGTGCCATAGAAGGAGGCAGGCATTATAGGGCCACAGGCAGGATATGGGGGCCACAGCAGGGATATGGGGACACAGGCAAGGGATATTGGGCCCACAGGCATGTATCTATAGGGCACAGACAGGGATATGGGGGCCACGGGCAGTATATGGGGCCACAGGCAGTATACTGGGGCCACAGGCAGCCATTATAGGGCACATGCAGCCATTATAGGCACAGGCAGATATGGGGGCCACAGCAGGGATATGGGGGCCACAGACAGGGGTAGGGGGCACAGGCAGCATATGGGGGCCACAGGCAGGTATACGCTTTAAATAACAACATTAATAATCCCCATAACTCCCCAGGCGAGCGCGCGTCTGTCCTCTTCAGCTTCGCTCTTCCTCCGGCAGCTCCTCGGGCGCACGGCTATGACTGCTGTGCGCCCGAGGACAGGTCAGGCGGCCGTGAAGACATCACGTCATCGCGACGCTGCGGCTGACTCCACGGGCCGCGTGCGGGTCCCCTCAGACGCTTGAGGACCTGCGGCCTCGCAGTGTCGGACCTGCGGGTCCACACTATCTTGCGGGGCAGGGACGCTCGCTCTTCTGCCCCGCAGAAGCCCTCAGCTGTGTGGTGCGTCCAGCGGACGCACAGGCAGCTGAAGTGCCAGTCGGTGCTCCAGGCCCAGGTCACGAGGCCTGAGCCCGGGAGACCGGCACAGGGTGTTTTCGGGGCCCGAGCTCTGAATAAAACAGCCTACGACGCCCCTTCCTGTGGGCCCTCAACACCCCGTCCGACATTGGATCAAATCCATCATGCACACCCTGACATAGGCTTAGGCTGACCCTGGGCTAAAGGGCACAACTTAAAGGGTTGTCTCACTTCATGATTCATCTTACCACACAATCCGTTTCAGTTTCATGGTTGATTCAGGGTGGTTTACTGGCTACTACTGGCCTGCAGTGACGAGCTGCTGAGGACACCAGGTCTGTAGCTATAGCGACCAATGCTGGCAGCCTATCAGGAGAGACTGGAGGTCTGTAGCTATAGTGACCTGAGGAACTGATGCAGCCCATACAAAAGGGGATATCTAGGAATAGGTAGGACCACAGTAAATGGACAAAATATTTGCAAAGTGACATGTTTTGCAAGATCTTTAATATGAAAGCAATCCTTGTAGTGAGACAACCCCTTTAATCCTTCAAAATTCCCTGGCCGCACGGGAGTGGATTAAGGAAGTCAAAATGTTAAAGTACTATAGAGGGGCTCAGCTGGTCTGTTATACTACTAATACTGTTATCCTGCCTTAGTCTACTGAGTGGCTTAGACTGGAAGAACCTAGATGTAATTTGAATGCAACCCACTGCGGTGTGTTTTAACATCTTGCCGGGTGAAATGAAGGAGTCCTCTGCTGGCATGTGATTGAAAAGTCAGAACCTTTTGTTTCCTGCCTGCTTATTCTGCACCAAACACCAAGGGCACCTCACACACAACTTACCGCAGGCAGTTGAGAGACCATCTACAGAGTGTGCCCCAGAGGAACAACTACCACCATCAAGTAAAAATATATGTATCAGCTTCCCCAGTTGTTCACATAAACCTCCGATGGAGACACCATGGGGGTAGACCAAGCCCAAGAGATCCGTAAAGTAGAAAAATAGAAATACCAGCTCCAAAACAAGAGGTCGGGCACTCAAATTTGAGAATAAAAGTCCAAAAGATGTATTTAAGTACATTAAAAAAGCTACAATAAATAGTAGGAGAGACCCACATCCATCCAAAAAAAAGTTCACATACGTAGCAAAAACCGGCAACAATTACCACCATCATCCACAGTGCCGGAGCAAGAGAAGCATGAGAGGTCCGGTTGATAAACGTGTAAGCTGCCGTGACCAGAGTAAACAACCTCTTACAAAATGGTCTACCTCTGCCTCCCGTCCTCTCCTCTGCCCATCTCTCTGTGCCCAGTTCACCACATCATCTAAATAGAATTTTTTTTTAAATTGCAACAAATAATATAGAAATTTTAGCTTAAAAGGATGATTACATCAGAAGAGAGTATTTTTCTTAAAACCAATATTCTTGGAAAACTATTTTTCTTTACATTTTTGTCAATATGTTTTGATTTCGCCACACAATGCACTTACAAATAACACACTGAACATCATAAAAAAAGAAAAATATCAAAATTGTGGGTTTCTTTTTTGGTCATCTGGGCTTCCAGAAAAAATGGAATAAAAGTGATCAAAAAGTCACCATGTATGCCAGATTAGTGCCAATAAAAAACTACACCTCATCCTGCAAAATATTAACCATCACATGCAAAGCAAATGATACAAAATGTACAGTATATACTATGTAAAACATAGTGAAAACAATGTGTATTTGGTTTCACTGGAAACATACTAACCCACAGAATAAGAAGGACCATCATAAAAGTGATGCATGTAAGATGAGATTTGTTGGTCTGTTATGTGTAAAGTTTTTGGGATAAGGTGGTGACAGACATAGGGTCCTTTAACAAAAGGAATTGCACTTGATCTTGAAAACTGAAGTTTTAGGAAAGGTCTGAATGATGAAAATGGTTTTAAAGATGATTCTGTATAACTGTCTTTATTATGTGTATGGATATGTAACCAGTTTGGTTCCTCATCGCAACATAAACACTTGTAAGTAATGTATTGAGCCCTCACAAGCCAGGTATTATTGAGGTTTGTGTGTCTTTAATGGCATGTCACTGCTGGAGGTCAGGTGTTCATTATACAGGGCTGTGGAGTCGGAGTCGATGCCCATTTTGCAGGAGTCGGAGTTGGAGTCGTTATAAAATGGACCGACTCCCAAAATATATAATAAATTGGTCCAGTTAGTTCAATGCGGTGCCAGGAACAAGAGGAATTGAGTCCGGCCAGTACTACTGCTCCCAGATCTTCAGCCTCACCAGATGAGGTGTTTAATTTTGAAAAGTATTTGGATGACATGGAGCAGGCAAAGCATTACCGCAGGGGAAAAGATTCCACTCCCATGGCTAACAGATTTCAGCAAAATTTGTCACCTGCTTTCAAAGAAATAGAAGATCAACCATTTATCAAAACTGACTGTGGCTGAGGAAATTCCTTTATAACCTGAGATTGTTTGAGATGTTGCCCCTGTGTTCACCGGTTTGCCACCAACCCAATTTAGTGTAGAGAGGCCGTTCTCTAGACTGGAAATAATGAGATCAAATTTGAGGTCATCTATGAAGAGGATCTGATGGAGGCGATACTATTTCTCAGAACAAGTTCATAGTCTCCACAAATGTTATTCAGGACGTTTTTGTTGAAAACTGTTTTTTCCCCACTTACTGCAGCATTTTTCATATTTACATTTTATTAAAGTTTTTGGTTCTCTAAAGTCATATCCAATAAATATATTTTACATCGACAAGCAAAAGGGTAACAATGCTTTGAACTTTTGACTTCCAGGCTCCATATCTTACCATCCACTACAGCTTTGTACATGAGGCTACCATCATTGTATAGACAATCATCTTACCTATCTTACCTATACAGAAATGTGACCTGCAACTATTTAGCATCTGCTTAGTTCTGCAGATTTTTGTCATGTAACTGCATTGTTACTGGTTTGCTCCTGATGATGGGACAATCTTTTTCTTCCTGTTACTACAAATTACAAACTGTCCTCATATTCCCTAATAGCTCAGTGTGTTATTAGGCTGATTCCCAAGCGAAAGGTCTCTGGTTCAAGCAGCCATGAAGAACATTTCATAAGAAAAGAGAAGCAGCATCATCCAGCTCATCGATAGGATCTCTGCCTCAACTACATCATGTGAGGCCACGACATCCGTCCATCCATTCCAAAGACAAGAGGTGAACATCCAGGCAAAATATCAGAGTCAACAAGTCGCTCATCACAAGGTCGATGAGTTCTGATGGTAAGACACAGCAGTGGAGGAGTCTCGTAGACTTCATAAGAGTGAGATCACAGACGTCCATGCAAGCATCGGGCAACACACATTACACAGGCCTGGAATAATGGCCTGAAAAAAGGTGAAGAAGCCGCGACTTCTATCTCGTCATAAGAAGAGTTGGGTCAAGTTTGCAAAAAAGTACGTAAAATGAAAGATTTGAAACAGGTGATTTGGAGCGATGAGACGAAACTCAATAAACTGGGCTCTGATGGGTGCAAATGGATTTGGAAGAATCAAGGGTCAAGGGGATGAACAGAGCGAGAAGCTGGAAGAACTGTCAGGTTCAGTGGAGGAAGCCTGAGGATGTGGGTATGTTTCTTGACCAGGACCAATGTGAACTCAATGCTGAGCTATATGTGAGTGTCCTACAAGATGAGTTACTTTATACACTATAGTACTATGGGTATGAAAAGGATGAAAGAGTGTTCCAGCAGGACAACAACCTGAAGCAGACCTCAAGGTTGGAGAAGGAAGGGGTCAATGACAATGAAGTAGTTGCTGTATTGACCTGCACAGTCCCCAGAACTCAACACAATCCAATACTTGTGGGTAGAGGTGAAGAAAAAGCTGGTCCAGAGTCCAGAAAGATTCAGGCAGTGCTGAAAGCCAAAAGGTGGATTTACCAAATGCTAACAAAATAATAGAAATTTACATTTTGATTTTTATGAGCAAAACAGTAACAATACAGTTACAGGACAAGAATCTGCAGAACTAAGCAGATGCTAAATACTTGCAAGTCAAATTTATGTATAAGATATGCAGGATGATTGTCTATAAAATGATGGGAGTCTCATATTTAAAGCTGTAGTGGATGGTCCGGTATGGAGCCTGAAAGTCAAACGTTCAAAACATTGTTACCATTTTGCTTGTCAGTGTATGTTCTACTAAACAGCTTGATTATTGTATTATAAGGTGATAAAAAGCCTGATGTTACCATTTTGCTACAGTAAAGTTAAACATGCACCGTGTATGAGTGAGTCGGAGTTGGAGTCTGAGTTTTGGCTTACACACTCCACAGCCCTGGTTCGTAAGAGGTGGAACAGACTTGGAAACAAGGCCCCAGAGGAAGCACAACCTGGTGCGAAGTGGCCATCGTCTGTTTGCTGTTCCTATCTTCATGATTCCTAAATAAAGAATACATTATTTGATCCTTAGTGTCCCGGGTTCCTTAAAATGCTTTTTGGGAAAATAAGTTCTTTACCCTAGATCCACTATAGCGCAAATACTGACACTGGACTGTGTGGGTTCAGCAGTTTTCTCAGATAAGTAATTTGGGAATATTATTAGAATGAATAGAAGTCTCTTCCATATGTTTTATGTTTGTATCCTCCATTTTAGGGTCCGTCTACATGGCAAGGACTTATAGTTTTTAACACTGATTTGGTTTTTTGAATCAGTTTGAAAACCCACTGTCAAACCATCCCTATAGACCTCAATAGAAAACGGGTTATAGTCTCCTGCATTTTTTTTTAGGTTGTGTTGTTGCATTTTTACTATTGAGGTCAATGGAAAGGCATAAAAACTGACCAGAAAGTTAATGAACTGTTTTTGGCACTGGTTTTTGCACGGATTCGACCAGAAAAACTCAGTAGTGCACTATAAGTCTCACCTATAGTGGGTGCGTTATTACTTTTTATTATGTACTGATACTCTATTTCCATATAATATTATTAGGCCCATTGGCCTTTTCTTTAAAAAAAACAATTGGAAATTGGTGTATCTAAGCATTCAAAAATGTAGGCAAATAAAATTGAAAACACAAATAAAGAAAAATAATATACCTTTATATACTCATAAAAGCCGCCCAGATAAGCCGAGGCACCCCCTTTTGCCAAAAAAACCCGGGAAAGCTTTTTGGGAATTTTGAGTAAAAGCCGGGGGTGGAAAACGCAGTGGTACGGTTTGAATTTTAAAAAAAAAAACCAAACCAAAAAAATTTAAATAGGAAATTTTTTAAATGCCCCTCATGGGCAGATATAGGAATGAAAAAAGAAGGAACATTTTTAATTTGTTAAATTTTAACTGTTTCGGGGTGGGGCCCAAGGGGCTGAGCTAGAGAAAAGGAGCGCTGAGTTTACTCCGATAATTAAATTACAACCAGGGGATTCTCTAAAACAAAAGAAAAAGGGAACTTTTCCCCCCCCTTCCCTTCAACCCTCATTCATGTTCCCCGGGGCTATCAATTAAGGGAATGCAAAAAAACGCAAGAACGGCCAAAAATCAGCCCGGGGGGTTTCCCTTGTTTTAATGAAAACGGTCGGAAAAATTTGGGGCATTTTGCCCAAGGCTGAAGCTCTCAGAGGTTCACTTTTTTTAAGGGACAATATTTAGAAAAAGTGATTAAATAGCCATTTTGGAGGACCCCCGACGTAAACCCATTAGCCCCTTACCATTGAAAACCATTTTTGGGCCCCTCTCTGACGAGCTCCATTTTTTAAAATCTGACATGCAAACACTTTATGTGAGAAAAACTTTTTGACATTTTTTACCTATCCATTTTGATTCAGAGATTGTTTTCTCGAGACACATTGTCCCTTTAAGAAAGAAAAAAAATTTTGGGGCCCCAATACAATCCTTGTTTATAAAAAAATTTAAATAATCTTTTTAAAATGTAAAAAAAATTCTCCCCAAAACGTAAACCCAAACAGTTTTCCACTAAAAAATATTTTTTAAAACCCTAACTTTCCTACCATATGCTTTTGGGCTGGCTTCATTTTTCTAAAATTTGGGGGGGATTAAAAGAATAAAATTTTTTTCCAAAAAAAATTTGAAATGTACATTTTTTTAGGGGGCCCAAGTTTTGTCCCTTTGGGGGCCCCTGTATGTTAGAAAACCCCCAAATCAAATGACCTAACCCTAAAAAACCCTACACCCCCCTTAAAGTTTTAAAACAGTGTTTAGGATTTTTTTTAAAACCCTTTAATATTTTCCGGGAAATTTTAAAGGGGTTTTAGATGCCCTTTCAATATTTCACTTTTTTTTTTTTTTAGATTTTTTTTATTTATTAATTTTTTCCACGGGAAACCCAGTAGATGTGATCAGGGAAATGCAATTTAAAGGGTAGCAGAACGGGGAAAAACCTTCTAGAAATCCCCCCCTTTTGGTTTAAACCCACCCCTTTCTTTTGGATCTCATCTAGGGGTGAAATGTGCATTTTGGGGCCACGGGGGTTTTTATATTTTTTTTTTTTGGGGGGGGGGGGTGGGGGGGGGGGGGGCGGGCGGGGGGGGCGGGGGGGTTTTCATTGCCTTTTAAAATTTAAGGGGGGAAAAAAGATTTCCATTTTTTTTTTTTTTATTTTAGTGTTTTAACACATTTAAAAAATTTTTTTATAAAGGGGCCGGGTTTTTTGCCTTGATACAATTTTTTGGGGGTTTTTTTTTTATATTTTTCAATTGGAAATTTTTGAGGGGTTTTAGAATTCCCTTTTTTTTGGGAAGGCAGGGTGAAGAAAAAACTGCAAAACCCCCTTTAGTGGTTTTTTTTTTTTTAACGTTGGGTCACCATGCCGTAAAACAAGTCAGTTTCTTTTACTCCCGTTTATATAGTTTTTTTTTTTGGGAAGTGCTTTTTAAAAAAAAACTTTTTTTTTGTGGGAAATTAAAATTTTTGAAACCCTATCTTCTGACAGCCATAAATTTTTTTCGTTTTTGTATACAGAGCGTGTAAGGGGGGTTTTTTTGTGGGATGAAAATAACGTTTTTTTAAATTTGGGACAACTTTGGGGGGGTTTAAAATGAGTTTTTTTGATCCTTTTAATTTCCCAATTTTTAAAGGGTTTCGGGTTCACCGTACGGGTTAATTAACATGACATTTTGTATAGGGCAAGTCGTTATGCACACGGTGATACCAAATATGTGTACTTTATTTTTTATCTTTTTCGGGGTGATTTGTGTTTGTAAAGGGGAAAGAGGTGGTGTATGTGCGTATCTTGTGTTTCACTTTTTTTTAAAAACTTTATTACACTTTTCCCCTTTGGTCAAAAAAAGGAGATCTATAAAACGGGATTACTGTTTTTATACTTGTCTCCAAGGCGACTGTTTAATCACCAAAGCCCACAATGCATTGGGGAAAGGTGACATCACAGAAAGCCCCGGGAAAAAAGGGTTTTTTTCACTTACCAGGCCGTCTGGTAGGGAAAACCCGCAGCGGCGTTGGGCGCCGATAGCGGTAGAAAGGACTCAATTTCCCCCGCTCTGCGGGGGATCTAATTTAGATTTTCCGCAGTTAAGGAGTTTTCACCCGCGGACCGGAAAATCACAAAACCGGGGGGTGATTTTCGGGAAAGAGGCCGCCTAATTAAAATTTTAATGTCGCTTAGGTGCGGGTCCCCATTTCAATTCCCCACAATCCCAGGCGTTAAACCCCTTCGTTTTCCCTTTGCGGGGAAAGCACTTTCCCCTAGGATGTAAAAGGTACGTTTCCCAAAGTTGGGAAGGTGGGACCCCAAAAACTTTATTTTTTAGAAAAAAAAAAAAAAAATCCCGCGCCCCTTTTTTGGCCCAGGGGGGGGTTTTTTTTAGTTTTCAATTTTCCCTATTTAATGACATGTAACCTGTTTTTCTGCTGGTTAACCCTTAAAAAACCCTGGACGATGAGTACAAAGATCGCCGCTAACACCCGGCAAATAAAAACGCCCGGGGGTTTTCTCCGCCCGCTGGCGGGTGTTTTTAAACCCGTCCCGGCCCCCCGGCCCGCAAAGATTGCCCGCGGCTTCCCAAAATGAAAAGACGATCAGTGCCGGCAAATTATCGTTAAAAGGTCATCGGGGGTCAGTGAGGAAGTGGGGGGAAAACCCCCACTTTGTACACCCTAATTTTTATTGCCCCCTGCAAGCATTGGTTTTTATTAACAAACTGCCCCCCCAGGGCAAGCACCATAGGGGGAAATACAATGTTACAGTAAAAAAAAATAAAGTTTTAAAGTACAAAAAAAAAGTATTAAAAGTTAAATAACCCCCTTTCCCCATTTTACGATAAAATCATTAAAATAATAAAAAAAAAAGTTACACATTTTTGGTATCGCCGCGTCCGGGAAAAAATCCGATCTATAAAAATTAACATCATTTATCCCGTACGCTGAACACACAGAAGAACAAAAATTCCAAACGCCAAAATTTGGGGTTTTTTGGTCATTTTACATCACTCAAAAATTGAATAAAAATGATCAAAAAAGTTGCATGCATTCCAAACTGTTAGCGATAAAAAGTACACTTCAGCCCCAAAAAAATGCCCCCTCATTTGACGTCCGTAGGTGTTAGTACAAAAAAAGTTATTGGTCGCACAAATGGCGCCGTGGGGGCAGATTTCAAAAATAGAAAATGTTTGGAATTTTTTTACGGTACCAAAACATAATGGAAACCCTACATGTTTGGTATTGCCGGATGCGTAACAATCTGTAGAATACAGATGACACATTATATTCACCGAAGATTGAACGCCGTAAAAGCAAAACGTCCAGAAACATGGCGAAAATAATTTTTTTTTTCACAATTTGTCCCACTTGGATTTTTTTGCGGTTTCCCAGTATATTCTATAGTATAGTGAATAACACCATTAGAAAGTACATCTTGTCCCGCAAAATAAAAGCCCTCATGTGTCTATGTAGGTGGAAAAATAAAAAAGTTATGGTTTTCAGAAGGCGAGGAGGGAAAAACGAACGTGTCACCCCAAAAACAAAAAACGCCTGGTCCTTAAGGGGTTAATATGATTCTGCTGATCTTACCTGTGTAACATTTCCATTATGCTTTAGCTTTTTTAGTAAAAAATCTTATTTTTTACATTTGCACTTCAGCACCATGTTCTGTGACCAATAACTTTTTTTGTGTTCTTTTTGATCTATTGACCTGAGTGAGGACTGAAGTGTAATTTTTATTTATACCATTTTTGGATTCATGCAACTTTCTGATCACTTATTTCCATTTTTTTTTTACACAAAATGACAAGAAAAGCTGCAATTTTGGTATAGGATTTTTTTTTCGTGTATAGTGTTTACTGTGTTTACTGTATGGGATAAATTAACTTTTAATAGATTGCAGCATTAAGAATTGTGTAACTGTTTTAAACTTAAAATAAAGCTTTAAAATATAAATGAACTCCTACATGTATTCTCCTTAAGGTACATGACCACAAGGTGACAAAATCACTTGTACACTATCCTGCATTACAGCAGGAAGTCGTAGTAATATGGGAGCCATGAAAGCCTTCACCAAAGATCGTGTAAGAGAGGAGAGGTGTGCCGCACCCATCCTCATTCACTTGGGACAGTGTGGCTGCAGTATCGAAGTGGTTAAACAGTAGAAATCAGAGCCGTCTCCAATCTCTGCTGTTAGTGACAGGTGTCAGCTGTATCTAACAGCCGGCACCAGCCAGGTATGGAACAGGCTGAGGAAGTGAGCCTGCTTCATACTCCATTAATGGCGCCATGATGTACCAGTAGGGATTAAACAAGTAGGCAAAAGGTAAATAAAGACTATTACCAAATACATTGTAGCCCCAGTTTTGCTTTATTTCAGAGTTAGTACAGTTCTTATTCTCTGCTGAACTACAGCAGCTTTTCTAATTACAGACCACCTCTGTCTGCTCTAGTAATGGCCAGGCTCCTGCCATCCCTGAGGTGTCTATCAGCAGGATGAAGCATCTCATTCTCTGACCACACGCTGATGAAACCATCAAGCACTCACACAGACATCTTGGAGCTGTATGGGAATAGCAGTAGTGGTCTCAGAGACTCAATCAATAATCTGGAGACCCGGTGAACAGGGGGGCACCATGGCAATTGTTAGGTGAGCATAGGGTTTTAAATTTACCACTATAATCTGCACTTGCACATTTAAAAAAGATCCACAGCACATAAAATCTGTAAAAAGACCAACTTTCCAATTGAAGTCAGAACCACAATAATTCCTTGTTCTTTCTGCAACAAAATGGATCTAAAAAAATACACAAACCCATTTCCATGTGAAAAAAATGTACATACTTTTTTTTTTTTTTTTTTTTTTTTTAAACGGCTCCCTTCACTTAGATTTTGCATTTTTTTTTCTTTTACACACACACACACACACACTAAAAGGACTATCAACCAGCATTGTTTTATCTGGTTTTATACAGTTTTTGGAAAAAAAAATACTCTTGAGAAAGCCACCACACATTTGTACAGACACACAAAAAAAAATGCAACACGTTTTTAAGAATCACCCAAACTAGGTAGATAGGAATTATAAGGCCATGTGCCCACGGCACGGGTTTTCCGCCGGTTTGCAGTTTTTCAGACCGCCTGAAAAACCAGCCGAAAATGAGCACAATGGTGTTCTATGGAAAACCCGTGCAGCAGTCCCGACTGCAGGGGTTTTCCGACCGCGGGCCACTCAAAAAACAGGGAGCATTTTCATTCTTCCGTTCGGTTTCCGGACGGAATATAAACACCTCAATGGGAGGGCTGTTCTCCGCTCTTCTGAGAAAAGCCGTCCCCCCCCCCGCCGTCGGACAAATACTGGCCGGCAAACCAATCGGTATTTGACCACTGCCGTGTGAACGCGCCCTAACTGCCACAAACCCCTTGAAAATAAAACACTACATCTACCGTATTCTCGAAAGACCACAAGTCAATAATAAAAAAAACAAAACAAAAAAAACAGATTAAAAAGGAACACCTGTAGTACATTTCATATTTCAAATGCAGTACACAATGAATTCGGATGCGGATTCAGCATTAAATCTGCCTCCAAATCAGCCCTCCCAAACCACCTTTATTACTCCCTTTGGAAAAACCAAA
>JAODAL010002355.1:35000-198489 GCA_025379985.1 Phyllomedusa bahiana | reverse complement strand
ATAAGCGACCCCAAAAAAAAAAATCTGATCTGTGAATTTTGAAAGTGTTCAGAAAAAACAATAGATCTCCCCCCAACCTAAAAAAAAATTGCAAAATTTTGCGCAAAACTGTGCCAGGCTGCCCCCCTTTATCTGTGATAAAAGGTGCCACAAATAAAAAAAAAATTATGTGGCATAACAAAACCCAATAAAAAAACAAAATAATTATTTTCAAAAATTTGCTTACCTTTTGTTCAAAAAAAATTGTTGCTTCGGCCCAGGCAGAAAATTGTTACTTATGAGCTTCGACTCTTAACTTACAAGAAGTGTACTTTCACTTTTTACTAAATCTTAATTTTATCAAGTACCCTTCGATTTTTAAAATCAAAGGGAGGCCGTGAAAAAGGGCATAAATAAAAGGGGTAAACAAGTGCGGGGTCCTTGTTTTAAAATTATTTTACCTGGACTATCGGTCTTCCGGGTTTTGGCACAACCTCTTTATGCATTTTGGTAATGCATAAAAGATAACAATGGTGGGTTCACATTTAACTTAATTTTTCTTCTAAACCTCAGTAATTATTTTTTTCAATTCCGAGGCCCAAAAATCCTTTTTGTTCCTTCAAATACTAATTTGGTTGATCTTTTGAAACCCCTCTATTGTTTCTGAATCATCAAGTATTCTTTTTAACCATTGCTCTATAAATCCTTTTATTTATGCGGGCAATGTTTGCACCCTTGTCACGGGGTTTTTGATTGCATTCCCCCTGTTTAGACTGAACCCTGCAATAGTAGTTTTTCATCCCATTTTAAATTTAAAGAGGATGGTTTCGTCTAATGTAGTTTCTTTATCCGTGTTTCCCCATGTAAGACACCCCCATAGTAAGACGTACCCGGGGTCTTGGGGGGGTCGCTAATTAAACTACCCGGGGAAGTAAGACGTAGGGGGGGCCCGATGACTCACTGCCGGGGCCGGGATGCGCGCGGGAGGCCGGAGCAGGGGGGGGCGGCCGGGCGGGGGCCCCGGGGACGAGGAGGCGGCGGGGAGACGGAGCAGCGAGGGGCGGGCGGGAGAGGAGCAGCGAGGAGGCGGGGCGGGGAGGAAACAGCGAGGGGGCGGCCCGGGGCGGAGCAGCGAGGAGGGGGCGTGGGACACGAGCAGCGAGGGGGCGGGCGGGACACGGGCACGAGGAGCGGCGCGGGGGACGGCGCGGGGAGCCGGTAAGTGTTTTTTGCCTACAGTGGCCCAACTCCCTACGCTGGCCCTATCCCGTCTACAGCGGGCCCTATCCTGTCTACGTGGCCCTTCCTGCCTACACTGGCCCTAACCGTCTACACTGGCCCCTTTTTTTCCTTTTCTACGCGGGCCCCAAACCCTCCCTACAGTGGCCCTATACCTGTCTACAGCTGGCCCTTCCTGCCACACTGGCCTATACCGCCTACACTGGCCCATCCCTGCCTACAGCGGGCCCAAAACCCTGCCTACAGGGGCCCCTATACTGTCTACGCGGGCCCTTACCTGCCTACAGCGGGCCCTATACCGCCTAAGCTGGCCCTATCCCTGTCTACAGCGGGCCCCTATACCGCCTGCAGCCGACCAAACCCTGTCTACACGGGCCCTATCCCTGCCCAAATATAACTCCCCCGAAAGTAAGACATACTGGGTTTTTTGGGGGGTAAAAAAAATTAAGACGTGTTTTACTATCGGGGGAAACCGGTATATTGTTCCACAACGTATTCAAAAAAAATTGTATTTGATATTGGAGGGTTTTCCTGATTTCGGCTTCAAATTAGCAAGGGCATATTAAAATTATGGGATCTCCCTCATTTCATCGTAGTTCAAGATACCCACTTTTTTTCCCCTCAAATTTCTAAAAGATTGCTATCATTACTTTTCATTTTTTGATATTTATGTAAAGGGCCCAATCTTTTGCAAAAAGTTAAATCTTTTACCCCATGCAAACCATTAAATCTGGGGATAGGAGTAAAAGGGAAAGGCCCTTGCCAAAACATGTTTTTGATTTTCTGTTAGTCTATAGAGGATAAATTAATCATTTAAGTGCTTGTCCTTTATTATTTTGATAAATTTCCCCCTTCTCTCAATACCTTAAGGGGATCCTTGGTTGTCCTAAAAAAAGAGGAGGCATTTGCATTTTTGAGTGTTCATGAGATTGAATTTGCATTGTGTTCACAACCTGTCCATTTCCGTACGATGGCTTTTTTTGTATTGCCATTTGAGTCATTTCTGTGTCCCTACCCCTGAGATTCAACAATACTCATTCCCCCTTTCAAAACACACCTCTTTCTCTCCTCCATGCATACTAATACCATTTACTGCCGCTGTGTTCTTATAACCAACATTCCTCAGGCAATCTCGCCATCTCTGTTGCGGGCTTCCGCCCTACTGACCATGTAGTAGTGTGCCGCATAATGGAGGACCTATTCCGCTTAGTCCGCTCTAGGAGAGCCACGCAGACGCAGTAATGTGAGATAAGTTGGGTGGAAGTCCGTCACAGTAAGGCCAGAAATGTCCATTGGTGCAGTGCGCGTGCGGCACACTACTACATGGTCAGATAGGGCAGAAGCCCGCAACGGAGATGGCAAAGTTGCCTGAGGAATGTTGGTTATAAGAACACAGCGGCAGAAAATGGTATTAGTATGCATGGAGGCGCGAAATGGGTGTGTTTCGAAAGGGGGAATGGGCATTGTTGAATCTCTGGTGGCTAACTGATGAGCACCTGAATAGGGTGTGTACCTAAGACCATATAAAAGGAAATGAGCTAGACCACATGGGACCGGATCTCTATCCCCTGACAGCTGACAGTTAGCTGGTGGAACATGTTGGGGAGGTCAGGCATGACATTTTAATTTGTGATATTCTACCTCTAATAGGTGGTGTTCCACAAGATTTGATAATAGAAAAGGAGTTATTCTTTCACAATTAGAAAGGGATACATTTTTAAGACAAATTGAGAGGTTAGAAATCAAGTTTTTAAAAAAGTGTGTTATAGAGGTTAAGTGTTGTACATAATAAAAGTTAAGTTTTAGTGCTTTATAGACTGAGAACTGATAGAGTTTAAGTTTGCCTATGGCAAAATAGTAAATATAGTTATTAAAAGTCACTCTATGTTCTCTTACTAGATTCCAATATTTTTTAGACTACTTGCCAAGCAGTGCACCCAGAGCCCCCTTTGCTGCAGATCATTGCCAAGCAGTGCACCCAGAGCCACCTCTGCTGCAGAGCATCGCCAAGCAGTGCACCCAGAGCTCCCTCTGCTGCAGAGCCTCGCCAAGCATTCCACCCTAGCCACCTCTGCTGCAGAGCATCGCCAAGCAGTGCACCCAGAGCCCTCTCTGCTACAGAGCATCACCCAGCAGTGCACCCAGAGCCCCCTCTGCTGCAGAGCAACCCCACGCAGTGCACCCAGACCCCTCTCTGCTGCAGAGCATCACTCAGCAGTGCACCCAGAGCCCTCTCTGCTGCAGAGCATCACCCAGCAGTGCACCCAGAGCCCTCTCTGCTGCAGAGCATCGCCAAGCAGTGCACCCAGAGCCCTCTCTTCTGCAGAGCATCACCCAGCAGTGCACCCAGAGCCCTCTCTGCTGCAGAGCATCACCCAGCAGTGCACCCAGAGCCCTCTCTGCTGCAGAGCATCGCCAAGCAGTGTACCCAGAGCCCCCTCTGCTGCAGAGCATCACCCACCAGTGCACCTAGAGCCCTCTCTACTGCAGAGCTTTGCTCAGAAGTGCACCTAGAGCCCCCTTTACTGCAGAGGATTGCTCAGCAATTCACCCAAGGCTCCCCTTCTGCAGAGCATTGCCCAGCAGTACACCCTGTACACCCTTTGTTGCAGGGCATCACATTGCAGCATATCAATACACCCCATCTGCTATCAAGAAAGTGCTCCTCTAAAGACACTGACACACTTTCTAGAAGACTTTACTGGCTCCACCCACATAAGTCACGTGATCGTGACATCATGAAAGGTCCTTTACCAGAAGCAGCTACTCTCCGGAGTTGGACGTTCAGTAGTGAGTACAGGAAAGGCTTGTCTCCGGCAGCAGGCAGGGCTGCTCCTGTGAAATGTCGCTGCAATTCTATTTGTTTTTATTAGTTCGTGTTATTTATTTATATACACGCTTATGTTTTACAGTCCTGCTTTTTATAGGGAGTACATTATGGGAATTATAGTTCCTGCTTGCTCCCATCTTAGTGATCAAAGCTAAGATGGGAACAAGACAGGACTACAGTTCCCATAATGCACTCGGTGTCAATGTCATGCATGCAGCTAATCGGCTTGCAGATTTGTTTGCCATGTTCTGACATTATGGGGCGTTACTCAGTGTGTGACGTCAGCACAATGAGCCACGCCCCCTAAGTCCCCGATCGTAACTAGGGGACAGACGTAACCCGAAGCAACGTATCTCGGGGACTACCTGTAGTTCAAAACACCCTCCCTCCCTATCCATCGTATAAAAGAATTGCACAAATGAAATATAATTGTCATTGTTACATCTGTTAAAGACCAAACTAGAAAAATATAACCTTATTTATAAAGAATGGTCACCACCGTAAAAAAAAATTAAAAATCAGAATTCAAGTCACTGGTCCCTCTCTTCCTTAATAATTTGGAATAAAAAGTGGTCAAAAAGTCATATGAACCCCAAAGTGGTATCAATACAAAATACAGACCAACCCACAAAAATTATATCTCACCCAGCTACATTAATAGGCTAATAATTAGAGATGGGCGAATTGATTCTAACGAAGTGGAATTCATTTAAAATTTCAGGAAAACTTCTGTTAAAGACCGAACTAGAAAAATATAACCTTATTTATAATGAATGGTCACCACCGTAAAAAAAAAAACAAACATCAAAATTCAGTTCACTGGTCCCTCACTTCCTTAATAATTTGGAATAAAAAGTGGTCAGAAAGTCATATGAACCCAAAAGTGGTATCAATACAAAATACAGACCAACCCACAAAACCTATATCTCATCCAGCTACATTAATGGGATAACAATTAGAGATAGGCGAATAGATTCTAACGAAGTGGAATTTGTTTAGAATTTCAGGAAAACTTCAGTTCTGCACGAAATCGAAGTTTGGGGTAATTCGTGGGAACGAAGTGTATTTTGTATTGCTAAAATGGCCGCAAGCACATGGCGTGACATGGGGAAGAGAACTCTGGGAGGAAGAAAGGAAGACCCTAAATGACATGTACAGACATCAAGCAAATCAGAGACCGGCGGGCTTCTGTGACGTCACAGCACTATAAGTACGGATGCCATGCTGGCTGCTCACACTGCTCTCATTGTGCCCTGACATAAGCGGCTGCTGCAGCAGCAAAGAAGTTGCTTTAAACAGCGTTTAAGGGGTGGGGGGTGTCACTGCTTTTATCAGAGACTGCTCCTCTTCTGTTATCATTTTGATTCAGTTTGTGGGGCATTGTAATTCAAGTCCAGGGTGGGTCTAATTCTGCCCCATATACATTTTAATTCCATCTGGTCATTTCTGGAGCGCAATTTATATCCAAGGGGTAATTAAGCCTGTTTGTGCTTTTATATTCAGTAAAATACACAGTGTTTTTAAACGCCACATACGAGTAAATTTTTCCTGCTGATTTCTGGAGCGCAATTTATATTCAAGGGTTACCCAAGCCTGTTAGTGGGTTCATTTGGAGTCAAATACAGGGTGTGTATTTATCATATACAGATATCTTCATTAAACAGAGTCTGTAAATTTTTGAACAAACAGTATGTCAGACAGAGAGGTGACAGGCTCTTCACATGCGAGTGGCAGTGGCACAAACATTCCTGGAGCAGGCACAGGTCACAGCACAGTAAGAGGACGTTGCAGCTGGGGTAACTCGGTGAGGCTAGAACTGCCGATGTCATATAGCGGCCGTGTGTTGACCAGCAACCCAAGGGTTCTTGATTGGTTGACTAGGTCATCCACTTCCTCCCAGATGACATCTGACAACCCCAGCCAAGAGTCGATGGGAACGTCAGACACAACCCTTAGTTGGCATGGCCCGGGAGTGGGTCAGCGGCCCTCACCTGTCCTCAACCCGCCTCTGTCCCATCCGGTTCCCTCAGCCAGAGATCTACTATGTGGTCTGGGCTCACAGACCACATATTAGATCGCAGGTCCAAGAAAGTAGAGGCACAGGGGCTCAGCGAGGCAGCGGCGTTAGTAGTCACTCGGCGGTGTGGCAGATTTTTGCAATGACACCAGAGGAGCCGAACATGTGTATATGTAGAATTTGTGGGCAGAAAGTGAAGTGTGGACAGGGAGCTAACGTTGGCACCAAGGCCCTGCGTCAACACATGCAGCGTCACCATCCAGTGGCATGGGAGAAACGTGTCTCGGATGCGGTGGTCCATCCTGCTGCCGCAGCAACAGCGGCAGCACCTAGTGGCATGCATGCCATTTCAGCCAGTCAAGGCTCCACCACCTCTGCCGAAGAGAGCTGTTTCTCTTTGCCAACATCTCCCGGTCCAGATGCTCCTGCTCCTCGCTACTCATGGCGCCAGCAGTCGTTCAACGAGGCGATTGCCAAGAGACAACAGTAAGCGTCCAACCATCCTAAGGTGCAGAAGCCGACCGTGCTCCTGTCCAAGATGTTGGTACTGCAGTCCCTCCCTTTCCAAATGGTGGACTCTGCACCGTTTAGAGAACTAATGGCTTGTGCTGAGCCGAGGTGGAGAGTTC
Organism: Phyllomedusa bahiana; assembly: GCA_025379985.1. NCBI lineage: Eukaryota > Metazoa > Chordata > Amphibia > Anura > Hylidae > Phyllomedusa > Phyllomedusa bahiana. The sequence goes on along the minus strand of JAODAL010002355.1, from coordinate 191,795 downwards.
CAAGCCGTAACTTCTTTTCCAAAAAGTCAGTACCAGCCCTTCACAAATATGTAGAATAGAAGGTGGGCCAGTCCTTGAGCCTATCGGTGTCTTCCAAGGTGCACGGCAGCGCGGACGTGTGGAACTGTAACTACGGTCAGGGCCAGTACATGTCCTTTATGGCCCCCCCGGGTGAATGTGCTTCCGCCCAGCCACACCCCAAAACTTGACAGGAGACAGCGCTTTCTCCTCCACGTTGTCAAACTGCGGCTCCTGCGCCAATGTCCGCCTCCTCCTCCACCACCACCATCTCAGCCTCCCACAAGTGCTGCTCCATCATACCACATGTGTAGGGCACAGCGGTGTCACGCAGTTCTACACCTGGCTTGCCTCGGCAAACGAAGTCACACAGGGGAGGAACTGCTCCGCGTCATGCAGCAAAAAATCGATGTGTGGCTTTCTTCACGCCAACTGCAAATCAAAACCATGGTGATGGACAATGGGAGGAACATGGTGTCTGCGCTGCACTGAGGAGGGAGGTCCATGTTGCCATGCATGGCGCACGTGTTCAATCTGGTTGTGAAAAGTTTCCTCAAGTCTACCCCCGATCTTCAGAACATTCTGAAAATGGCCAGAAAACTTTGCATGCATCTCATCTATTCCTGAAAAGCCAGGCACACCCCCTCCTCGAGTTGCAGCGGCAGAACGGCCTCCCCCAACACACGCTGAAATGCGATTTTTCCACCTTTTGGGAAATTTCCCCAGCCTGCACATGTTAGACCGACTGTATGAACAGAGAAAAGGCCATTAACGATTTTTTGATGATCCAGCGGACAGGAGTACTCCCCTGTGTAATTTTGATGTCACCCAGTGGCAGCTCATGCGGACACCTGCCGTTTGTTGAGGCCATTTGAGGAGGCGACTTTTATTTGTCAGTCGCCAGGACTAACGGGATGAATAACGTCATTCCATCCCTTCATGTCCTGGAAAAGATGCTGAAAAATCTGTTTGGGCAGGGGACTGGAGACGTGGCGACTACATCTTGCACCCAAAATGGTCCAGTGGGGACAGAACTGGAGGAGGGAGACTTTGGGAGCTCAAGCATTGTCTGGTGAAATGAGTGGTTTTTCTACCTAGTTGACAGGAGAGGAGGAGCAGGAGCAGCTGGAGGAGGTAGAAGGAGATGAGGAAGACGAGGCAGATGACCCCCAAGCACTGTGGCAGTATACAGTGGAGATGGAGGCAGGGAGTCCCTCAGAGTCACTTGCGCAGATGGCCCGCGGCATGCTGATTTACCTGGTGTGGCAGAGCGGCTACATGTAGTTGCCTGTTTCTGCCACTAGGTGGGGATATACCAGAGTGGTATATGCAACATGCCACCAAGGATACGTGGCCTTGGTTGAATAGGAGCCGGCCGTATGTATTGTCAGCCCCACTAAGTGGTTGGCAAAGGTATATTGTTAGTTTGGCTTTTCGCCGTCCTTGGGGTCGTCTTATTGGAGTAGACAAAGTGTAGGGTGGGTGTCTACTCCCCATGTTACAGACCACGTTTTGGATAGGCCTCGGGAGTCCTATAAAAAGCCGGGGCCTTTAGGTGTACAGGGGGGTGTGGTCTGCTGCCTGGATGTGTAGCAGCAGAGGAGCTGGAAAGAGGCTCTAGCCCCCAGAGGCTTAAGGGAAGCCGAAAGTGTGGTGTTGTATACATTGCTGGATGCTAGGTCCAGACATTAGAGAGGGTCTCTATGTTATGTGAAGTAAGTGGCTAGACGGCCTAGGGTTTTTGTTTGGTGCCTATGCTTTTATGCTCCTGTCTCTTAATAAAGCTGGTGGAGGCCAGTGTGAAATGTAAACCTGTGTCTGAGTGCCATTCCGCCTACGAAAGACGGCGATTCCATGAGCAAAATTCCCCAGAGCCGGTCCAAGATGGTGTCCAAACATGAGTGGAAGCTTACACTGGTTAGTGACAGCCGAATAGTCACCATCCGGCAGAGGGATAACATCTGGTTCTCCACCCTCTTGGACCCTTGCTACCGGTCCAAAATGGGAGCCTTTTTTCCAGCAGCTGAGAGGGAGGACAAACTCAAATACTATAGGGAAATCCTATAGAGAAGGCCGCTGCCTATGTGCAGCATGGTCCATCCTCTGACAGGTCTTACCGGGGGGTTCCTCAGCGCTCACGAACCTCTGCCGCGGCTGCTGTGGGAAGGTGGGGTGGTAGGAGCAGTACCAGCTCCATCAGCAGCAACCTAAGTCTGGAGTCGCTGATGAGCAGCTTCGTTCACCCACCTAGTGAAGAGGGCAGTCACCAGCAGCAGCAGGACCTGGAGCAGACCTTGAACCAACAGGTCGTGGCCTACTTGGACAGCACTCTGCCACCCCAGTTAGAAGATCTGCTGGACTACTGGGCAGCCAAACTGGATGTGTGGCCGCAACTTGCCGAGTTTGCAGTGGAGAAGCTGTCCTGCCCAGCCAGTAGTGTGGCATCAGAGCGGGTGTTCAGTGCGGCGGGGGCCATCGTTACGCTTGTCCACCCGTAAATGTGGAGCGACTGACCTTTGTCAAGATGAATCAGGCGTGGATCGGCCAGGATTTCCACACACCAATGCCTTAGGCATCATATCACATCAGCCATGACGCCTCATCAAAACTTTGAGAAATGAGTCTGGATTCAAACTACCTGCCTCAGCTACTATTCTGATACCGCCACCCGCCTGATGCCACACATCTGCTGCCAGTTTCTCCATCTGCCTACCACCATCTTTACCAGGGACTGGTATTGCCACCCGCCTCCACATTGTGCCACTCTCTGACCTCATGCTGCTGCTTTTGCTGCTGTCACCTCCACAGTATGTCATTGTGCCACTCTATGACCTCATGCTGCTGCTGTTGCTGCTGTCACCTCCGCACTGTGTCATTGTGCCCCTCTATGACCTCATGTTGATGCTGTTGCTGCCGTCACCTCCACACTCTGCCATTGTGCCACTCTCTGACCTCATGCTGTTGCGGCTGCCGTCACCTCCACACTCTGTCATTGTGCAACTCCGTGGCTTCCTCCTTTTGGTGCCACCTCCAGAATTTGTCATTGTGCCACTCTCTGACCTCATGCTGTTGCTGCTGCCGTCACCTCCACACTCTGTCATTGTGCCACTCTGTGGCCTACTCCTGTTGGTGCCACCTCCAGAATTTGTCATTGTGCCACTCTCTGACCTCATGCTGCTGCTGCTCTTGATGCCGTCACCTCCACACTGTGTCATTGTGCCACTTTGTGGGCTCCTGATGTTGCTGCCACCTCCAGAATTTGCCATTGTGCCACTCTGTGGCCTACTCATGCTGCTGCCAGGTGACCGCTGTCTCACTGGAACACCCTGTGGTTTCCTAATGCTGTTTCCACCCTCACCACTCTATGACGTTGCCACGATGTTTAGTTTTCCCCTTCTTTTCCCCTGTCAGAAGGAATGGGAAGGATAAGGATTGTCTAGCCAAAAGCAGGAGTGGATACAGAACACAGAAGCCATGCAAATATCCCATTTACTGGTCATCTCTGTTTTTGATCAACTCCTGTTTTTTTGGCTTTAGCAATGCTGATGGATTATTGACTGATTGAAAGCGGACACTGACAGATGAAAGGAAGGGCAAAATGATCAGAGACTTTATAATAACTCGATGGCGAAAAATATATTTATCAACTCTTTACATTACATTTATCATACCTTCTGTATAGCCTATTTTGGCTTACCATACATTTTATCAAGGAATTGGAGAAACATGCTCATCCTCTTATGCCAATGTTCTGTTTTTAGTCCATATTATGAGCAAAAATAGAGGAGACATGCCGTCCGGTGCTGCCGCACCTACTGCAACGTTTCAAAGGTAATCCCTTTTTTCTTCAGGCATCGTAATTAAAGGGAAATCTTGCACATTTAAATAGCATTTTGTGTTTAACCCATTACTAACCTGTGCAACTATTTTACCTATGTTTATTTACTAAACTACATACTATGTGCTTTACCTAACTAACTCATGGAAGGCTGACAAAACTATTTTATTTAAAAACATTATAAAAATGGTCTTAAATTAAGCATTTCATTTAATTCCTTAGGAGTACACGTCTCTAAATGATGCTTCATTGTCTAATAGTTTCATATCCTTTTTGATGCAGTTGTTATCAGTGGTGTTAGCAAAAAAAAATTTTCATTTTGGGGAATCCATGTACGTACAGTGCCAAGGTGCGTCGATGGGTTCACCTGTAGCCCCGATTCTAGCCATTATATTATTATAAAGTTGCAGAAACGGAGTGGGGAACTCCGATATTGGCGAGACAAGAGAATACACGTTATAAAAGGGAAAGCATTTATATGAAGGACATTGTTTTATCCCCATATTCCCTTTATAATTGTTATTAAGAACAAAGCATTATGTCGTTTGAGGAGATTGCAAGCCTAACTGATAGGCGAGCCGAAACATATGGTTTCATGGACACTGAAAGACAAGAAATCCTGAAACGTGCTGAAGCAGCTGGATTTGGATTAGCAAAAACATGAGAGGAGTTAACTGTTGATTATCCAAAGAGAATGGAACAATTGAGAAAAAAAGAGTTAAGCTTGATTATGCATGCTTCTACAATAACGGAGTACTTAAAAGTCTCACGAATACCACGGGGATTGCGAAGTGGATTGCAACCACTATTGCTAAAAGATGATGCGGTTTATAAGGAGCACTGGTATGCCATTTCAAACCGATATTCCATTGACTTAATGTACCTGACATTGCATCATTTACAAATAGCTATTGAAGACACTAAAGCTGAGTATAAAAGGATTGAAGAGGAATATAAACGAACAACAACAGTGGAACAGTATGAAAATCTCCTGCAGGAGATTAACCGAAATATTAAACAAATGAGGGTGCAAATTCTACAGTTAAAACTCAAAAAATTTGAGAGAGACACCCATGATTATTTACATAACAGAGTTTAAATTTGGGTTTAAAAATGATCGAACATATATGCGACGAAAAAGAAGGGAGAAAACCGTAGGCAACACAGATACCTCTTCAAGGGACTCAGAAGATTCAATCAATGCATCAACACGCTCATCCTCTAAGGCAAATAAATGCAATGAGCCTTTTTTACAAGAAAACACTTCACAAACCGCAAGCACTACAAAAGGCAAAAAAAGAATGGTGAACAAGAACGACAATCAGGACAACATACGCATGCAAACCAGGAAAGTGAAGAAATAAAAGAAGAATTGACAGTGAATTTAACAGATCGTGAGCTAACCAAAGAACAACAGGAATTACTCAATAAAGGTCTAAACTTTGTCCCAGTACAAGAGAGCAACTTATTTACATTTATTACAGATTTTTACAAGATGTGCCGAAAGATTAGAATAAAAATGCATTTTAAAGAAGAAGGCAGACAAGCTGGAAGTATATCGCAAATGTTATCGCAACGTCTGAACAAAAGAAGTCAATTTGATCCCGAAATAAGAACACCTTCCTTGGAAGTTTTTGAGAAATTAGTAATTCAAGAAGTTTCACAAAAATGGGAAAACTGCAGTAAGAAAACTAAGCAGAATATTACTGTAGGAGAAAAACGGGCCATTCAAGAATTAAAGAAAGATACTACCTTCACCATAAAGAGAGCTGATTAGGGCGGAGCTACAGTCCTTATGGAAACCCAGTCGATGAAGCATTGAAACAACTACAAGATCAGAGTGTATATAGAAAATTGAAGGAAGATCCAACAGAAGAAATCAAACAAACTATTTTGATGATATTAGATGAGGCAGTAACCTTGGGACTCATAAGTAATTCAATAAAAAATTTACAAAATCCACGTATACCTATTTTCTACTTGGTTCCAAAAATACATAAAGGGATTCCCCCCCCCCCCCAAGACGCCCGATAGTATCGGGAATAGGGTTGTTGCTAGAACCTTTAGCTGTATACATATATAATCACTTGCAAAAATTAGTATATCGAGATCCAAATTGTTTGAGAGACACAGGGCAATTCCTTAAATATATACAACAAGTGGATAGTGAACAAGTCACGTATATGGCTACATTGCATATTAAAATCTTATTCACCAACATACCAGTAGAAGAAGTATACCAGGTAGTAAGAGAAGCATTAAGCAGTGATGCTTCATTGTCTAATAGTTTCATATCCTTTTTGATGCAGTTGTTATCAGTGGTGTTAACAAAAAACTTTTTTCGTTTTGGGGAATCCATGTACGTACAGTGCCAAGGTGCGTCGATGGGTTCACCTGTAACCCCGAGTTAAGCCAATTTGTTTATGTCTCATTCCGAAAAAGCATTTGTCTGGCCTTCAAGTTATAGTTCAAGATTGGTCCTCTGGCTCTGCTATGTGGACGATGTTATCGTCCTCTGGCGGAGGTCAGAGGAGGAATTGGATTCTTTTGTTAATTATTTAAATACATGTCATCCAAATTCAAAAAAGATTAATTACCTCGACTTAGAAATAAGATTGGAGGATCATAAAATAACTACTACAATGTATTCAAAACCGACGGATCGCAACCGCACATTACATAGGAATAGCTATCACCCTCCAGAAACTTTCAAGGGTATTCCAAAAGGACAATTTATAAGAGCGAGACGCATCTGTAGCACAGATGAGGAATATCTAAAAAATATGTATAAGATAGTAGACAAATTTACAGCAAGAGGCTACGATGAAAATCAGGTTAAAGAAATAGGGATGGAAGTCCTAAAACATCCAAGAGAAGAATGTTTAACAAATAAAGTAAAAAAACAAGAGAACAGGATGTATTACATAGGAACATATGATAAACATGCAGGACTTATACGTCAAACAATTAAAAAGTATTGGAAAATTCCTTGAAAAGGATGATAATTAGGTACATGTTAAAACAAACCCTCCGGGTTTATTTTAAGAAAGGGACGCCAATGGGTGAACAATTGGATACGTTCAGACTCAATCCAAAAAAACGCAATCAACGGAAAGGTTAGGGAAAATTTCAGAAAGGTACTTTTCCAGCCTTTCATGTTCTAATTGTTTCTAACATCTTTAAAAGGTCCAAAAACCATCCGATAAAGTTACACCATCCCAGTAAAAAAAATTTTTTACATGCAAAACGAATAAAGTAATTTAATCAAAAGCCCATTGGGGAAAGCAAAATGGACCAAAACAAGCCGTGAAATAAGAACCGTATTAAGAACATAAGTCAAAAACAACATATTTAAAAAAAGAACAGGATAGTGATACAAGTTTACTCAAGAAAAAATATGGTGAAAACAAATGTGGCACGGATTTTGTGGAAATGAAACACCGATAAGGAATTTAGATGGTGTATAAAAGGAAGGTTTTTTAGTCCGGGCCCTCTTGCTACCCAACCAGCTAATAAAAAGAGGGCACATTGGATATATCATTTAGAGACATTTATCCAAAGGGATTAAATAAATGCTAATTTGAAACCCTTTTTTTAAGTTTTTTAACCCTAAACCTTAGACGTACCATCGTCCGGTCGTTGGGGGCTCCGCACCTGGACGTATGGGATCGTCCTGAGGATTCCGCAAACTCTAGCAGAGTTCGCTGCGATCGCCGCGCGGGGTGTCAGATGTATTTTACAGCTGACATCCCGCTGCATCGGCCCCGACCCCGGATCGCTCCGTGGGGGGCGGGGGCGGGTTATTAACCCTTAATTTATCGCCGACGATCGTTGGTCGCAATAATAAAGAGAGACGCACGGTGGAGATCGCTCTTCTGCGGTCTGTCGGTGGGCGCAGGCACGGATCGGCGATTCCGTGGGCAGCTCCTGCCTCCCTACAGACCACCTCGGAGGGCAGGAATGCCTCCCGGGTTGTCTGTGACGTCACGATACACGGCGGTTTGACCTGTAGGGCACGCCACAGGGCCCCCCCCGGCATCGTGACTGGACAGTTGTCATAGGAACCAAGTCATAGCAACATCAAGCTTATGTACCTGATTCCTATTGATTGAGAGATCTAAAGATCTCTCTTCAAATTCCCCTATGGGGAAAAGTAAAATAAAATGTGAAAAAGTGAAAAAAAAAGTAAAAAAAAAGTGAAAACATGTAAAAACACAAACACGAAAAATAAATAAATACGTTACACCGCCCTTTTCCCTTTACAATCGCCAATCGCCCCAAAAAAAGATCAAAAATTAATAAAGTACCCTTATTTGGCATGCCGCGTGCGTAACGACCTGCCCTAATAAAATCTGTCATGTTAATTAACCCGTACGGTGAACGGCGTAAAAAAAACAAAAAAAAACAAACACAGAATTAGATTATTGTTCATCCGCAGCACATAAAATCGGAATAAAAAGCCCCAATCAAAAAACTCCTAGAAACGCCAAAGTTGTCCCAATTAAAAAGTCGCAGTTCAATCTGCAAAAAAAAGTCTTATACAGCCTGTATACGGAAAATAAAACAATGTAAGCTCTCAGAAGATAGCGATGCATAAACTATTGTTGTTACACACTAAAAAAACACTTTTCTTTTTTTTAAAGTGCTTCAACATAAAAAACTATAAAAATAGGGTATCGCCCATAATCGTTTAGCGACCCAATGAGTACAGCTACACTTTTCACAGATATGCACGGTGAGCCTGTTAAAAAATAAAAATAAAAACATACTACGGATTGCAGTATTTTATTCACCCTGGCCTCATAAAAGGATTTAAAAGGCGATCAAAAAAGCCTTGTCCCCCCAAAAAATTATACTAATAAAAACGGTCAACTCATCTCGCAAAAAAACAAGTCCCTACACAGCTCACAAGCACAGAAAAATTTAAAAGTTATGGCTCTCTGACTATGGCGATGTGCAAAAAAAGTATTTTTCCTGGTTGACTAATAGTGTTTCTTATTGTATATAAAAGCAGGTAATACATAAAAAAAATATACAACATTGGGTATCGGGCTTTGTAATCGTTAGTGACACTGCCTGAGTAAGGATACTGTCATATATACCGTACAGTGACCGCTTTATAAAAAAAATAAAAATAAAAAACATACCAAGAGTTGCGTATTTTGTTCAAAACATCTCAGAAAAACCTTAATAAAAAGTGAACAAAGATCATATGCACCCATGAATGGTACCAATACAAAACTCAACTCATCCGCAAAAAAACAAGCCCATACAAAGCTCTGCAAACCAGCAAAATAAAAAAAGTGTATGGCTGTGTCAGAAATAGACAACATAAAACGCAATTTTTTATAGAAGTATTTCTACTGTGGTAAAAGTAATTAATAAAACAGAAAAAAAAAAAACTATATAAAATCTAGTATAAATGTAATTGTACCGAACCCATAGTAAAGTATCACATCATTTACACTGCACGGCGGAATGCTGTTAAAATTGAAACTAAAAATAATGATCCGGACATGTGTTTCCCATTTTCATAGGCCAAATGTAAAAAATCAAACTATGGCACACCTGTGCAATCCAAAATGCAGAATACACCCTCAGATGAGATCCTGCATGGAGTGTTGGAATCCAAAATGGGGCGATTCTGGAAAGGTTTCGCCTTGTTCTGCTACTTTGGGGGCTTTGCAGATGCGACATGGCCCCAACCAAAAATCTGCGTTCCAAAAGCCAATAGCGCTCCCTCCCTTATACGCCTGACCATGCACCCAAACAGCAGTTACACCCACATGTTAGGGTATTGCCGAACTTGTGGAAGAAATTGCTTAACAAAGTTTTAGGTTCTTTTTTTCCAGGGATTCCTTGTATATATTGAAAAATTTTTAAGCTCTAAATTGCAGATTATTGAAAAAAAAAATTTTTTTTATTTTCACAGCCTTTATGCTAAAAAAAAATTTGTGAATCACCTGTGGGGGTCTTTATATTACTCAATGCACCCCTGGATATATTCTTAAGGGGTTGTAGATTCCAATATGCGGTCTATTTAGGGGGTTTATTAAGTTTTAGCACCTATAGGGTGTCCCCAAACCTGAAATGGCGCCTAAATAAAATCGTATATTGAAAATGGGACCCCAGAGTATAGTAGGTGCTCCTTCCTATTTGGGGCTTATGGGTGAGCCAAATAATGCACTTTGGGCCAACATATGGGCTTATCTCTAAAAACGGCAGACCGGGGAGAATTGATATTAAGTTGCTTTTTTACCTAGTCACATTTACCTTTATTCAGTGAATAATGGATAAATATTGCCCAAATCTGAAAAAAATAAGTGAAATTCTGAAATTTTTTCCCCACTTTCCTTTAATTTCGGGTGAAATTTTTTAAAGGGGTTATAAAAACTTCCTAAATAGTTTTGGTAAATCCCTTTTTAAAGGGGGGTCTAGTTTCTCAGATTGGGTCACTTATGGGGGTATCTAACAGAGGCCCCAAAAACCCACGTCAAAAATGGGGGGTGGCCCCTAAAAAAAATGTATTTTGAAAATTTTTCCCTTAAAAAATGTGAGAAATTGCTATTAAATTTCAAAACCCCTCAAATTGTGGGTAAAAAAAAAAAAAGACTTTTAAAAAAAATGTTTCCCAACCCTATAGTGGTAGGGTTTGGTAGATGTTTGGGTTATAAACTTTTTTTGTGGTGAAAATTATCTGTCTTGCAGGCAGAAAAATTTTCCCAATTTTTCAAAAATCGAAAATTTTTTTCCCAAAATTTTTTAAAAATTTTGATATTTTTCAAAAAACAAAAAAAGGATTTTTTGGGTTAAAAATTTCTTACTAAATTTTAAAGCACAATTTTTGTGGGGGGAAAAAAAACAACCCTCTAAAATTCACATGGATGGGGAAAAAGGTGTAAAAAAAATTATTATCACTTTAAATGGACACATGTCAGATTTCAAAAATAGGGTGTGTCGGGGAAAGGGTTTTCCAAAACAGGGGGGGCCCCTTTAAAGGGGGTTTTTTAAATTCACCCAATTCCATTAAAACACTTCTTTTTAAAATATCTTGCCACTTTTGCATAAAAAATCCACGGAAAAATTAAAAATGGGGGAGCTTTTTTTAAACTTAGTCCTGGGTGGTATCATATTTTGGGCCCCTATAGGTTTTTAAAGTCGTCATACCCCACCATGTTTAGTTTCTTTATTAAAACCAATTGCTCCAGATCAGGGGAAGGTTCTAACAACTTCCGCATCTTTGTCCTTAAAGCCGGGGCCCTTTTCCTAGGGGCCCCTGGGTGGGCCCGGGGGGGCCGAGGTTTCCGGCCTCACCCGAGGGGGGCGCCGGGGGGCCGCCCTGCCCCCCCGGGGGAGCGCCTAGGGGACTCTGCGGGGCTGTTTTTTTAAAAACCCGGCGGGAGCCAGCAGCTGCGGGGAGGAGGGGGGGGACGGATCTTTCCCTTTTCCTGACTCCCCCCTGTTTCAGGTCACGGGGGGCGCACGGCCCCTCACCGGGGGCCCCCTTTGTAAACGCTCGTTTCCCCTGGGGCTGGCAGCTCTGCCGCCGATGAGCCCCCGGGGAGCTGCGTGCAGTTAAGCGGGTGGTGCGTAAACGCTGTTTCCCACGCTCTGCAGCCCCCGGCTCAGCGTCCGGACCGGGACGCCCCGAACCCAGGTGGGGAAAATCTTTTGTTTTTTTTAAACTACTTTTTGGGGGCATCTACTGGTTTACAAATGGGGGTTTCCTGGGGATCCTGGCTACTAAGGGGGCATCCTGGGGGGCCCCTGGTTTACAAAGGGGGCACCTGGGGGCATCCTGGTAAAAAAAGGGGAACCCTTCCTGGGGGGCCTCCGGGCTAAAAAGGGGGCATCCGGGGGGGGCCATCCTGGGGGGGGGGCAAAGGGGGGCACCCGGGGGGGGGCTTTCCTGGCTTAAGGGGGATCCGGGGGGGGGCACCCGGGCTAAAAAGGGGGCATCCTGGGGGCCCCGGGCGGAAAGGGGGAAACCCTGGGGGCCTTTCCTGGTTTAAAAGGGGGGGCCCCAATCCGGGGTCCCAAAGGGGAGAAATTCCTGGGGGGCACCTAGCTGAAGGGGGGAAATCCCTTGGCTACAAGGGGGGGGAATCCTGGCTCCCAAAGGGGGGCATTCCGGGGGGGCCCAACCTGGTTTGGGAAAGGGGGGGTTTTTCCCGGGGGGGCATTTTGGCTACAAGGGGGGCCCCTGGGGGGGAAATTGGTTTACAAAGGGGAGCATCCTTGGGGCATCCTGGCTGAAAAGGGGGCCCCTGGGGGGTTCCTGGTTTAAAAGGGGGGGGATCCGGGGGGGCACCCTGGCTAAAAAAGGGGGGCCAAATCCGGGGGCTCCCAAGGGGGGCATTGGCTCCCACAGGGGGCCCCGGGGGGGCCATCCTGGCTCCCAAGGGGGCATCCTGGGGGGCTCCTGGCTGAAAGGGGGGGCCCCTTTGGCTAAAAGGGGGGGCATCCTGGGGGAATCCTGGTAAAACGGGGGTTTCCTGGCTGAAAGGGGGGAGCTTTCCTGGGGGGCATCACGGGCGGGAAAGGGGGAAATAAACTGGCTACAAGGGGGCCCATCGCTGGCACGGGGGGAAAATGCTGGTACGGGGGGGAATCACGGGCCCTACGGGGGCCCATCTATGTTTAATGGGGATCAAAACTGGCACGGGGGGGAAATTACTGGCTTAGGGGGGGGAATCCACTGGCTTCAGGGGGCATTTCTGGCTTATGGGGGGATCATGGCTAATGGGGCTACTACGTTGGCTATAGGGGGCTACTCCCCATGGCTACAGGGGGCATTTTACTTGGCTACCATTGAGATGCTATATTGGGGGAGTTTGTATAGAAAAGGGAAATTTGGGTTTGAGAAGTGCTGATAAACTGAGGGGGGAAAGGGATGTTTGTTTTGTAAATTTTTACGGGGAAGAGTCGGGTGTAGTCATCATGGTTTTGTCTGGGACAGATGGAAAAAAAGAAAAGGGGAAAAGAAAACCCAACTCTTCAGGACGTCTCCTGGGGAGTCATAGTATAACTTTACTGTTATTATTTTAATTGTCTGCAGAGCCTGTGTACACTCGTATATACCAATGTATGGTCACTGTAGGGATTTTGTAGGTTGAAATATAATTTGGGTTTTTACTCAGTAATGGTCCCCGTTTTTTTGTATTGGTCACATGTGTTGGTGTTTTGTGGTCACAGTGGGTCCTTTGGGGTTTTGGTTGGGGGTAGCGGTGGGATTTGGTAACTGTTTTGATAAATTTTCTAGTAATTTTTTTTTGTGCACAATTTTGGGGAAAACTTTCTGTATATTTTGGCTTTTGGTTTATGGGTTGATACACTGTGTTTTTTGTGTCGCATTTTGTTTCTTTGGAGGGGGAGGGGGGGCCAAAAATTTTTTCACCCCGCCCCCCGAGTGAAATTTTGCCCCAGGAGGGCCCGAATTTTAAACCCCCGGTGTCCCCCTGTTTAAATATATCCGGGTGGTTTTTCAGCTATGTGAGTGGTGATCCATATTCCCCCCCTTTTTATAATTGGGCCATGTTTAAAATTTCCCCCTTTTTTGAAACCCTTTGGTTTGCTAATGGGCGTGTTGGGGAAAAGTCTTATAATTTCATCTTCTATCAATTTTTGGGGCGTTTGTTGGAGGGGATAAAGGTTTTCTTTAAGGGTTTAAAAAAATTTAACCCCCCTCAAATCCTTTTGGGACCCACTAAAAACCTGTTATAGATCTTCAGCTGGATGCCCAGTAGATAGAGTCTTCTGACAGCTGGGAGTGGGAGAGAAAGAGGAAACATCTTGACATTAGGGCGGCCCTTAAAAAGATGGCATCCCAATATATAGTGGAGCTCTGCTAATGGCGCTGTTTCTTGACTGACCAATAAAACAGTACAAAGTACAAAAAATAATAGTTTTCTTTATATTTGGTATTTTCATGGGGGTTTCTGGACCGGGATGGAGAAAAGAAAGGGAAAAAAAAGAATCACCCCCATCGAGAAGATGTAAACTGTGATCACTGGATGAAACAAAAACTGTATTACTTTTTTGTCTGCGGGGGCCTCTGTAACTTCCGTTTTTTGTTCACTGTAGGGGAGGTAATTTTACAGTTACGAGCCTGTGTACACGGGTATCCAGGGCCGCCAACGGGAAATTTCGGGGGGGCCCCATATAGCTGAAAGCACCGGGGCCCCCCCCTGTAACCCCGCCCCAAAAAAAAAAAAAAAAAAGGGCCCTCTAGGATTTAAATGCCCCCATTTTCCCAGATAATACAGTATGCAAAAAAAAAAACCTATTTTGTTTTGGGATATACCAAGTGAGTCATGTATCTGTCGGGTCTACATATTTTGGCGTCTAAAAATTATAATGACACAGGGCTAAGTGGCCCCCATCCTTAACCCCTCCCCCCCAACTTTACAGTACCCGCCCTCCATGTTTCCTTTTCGTAACGCCCCCAAAAACCCCCTTCTAAAAAAAAATTCACCAGCAAAAAAGGGTAAAAGTGTGCCCCTTAAAAGGGGTCAGGTGTTCCCTTTTTTTAAAATTCAGGTCCCACATGTACGCTGCCATTTCTAACCCCAATTAACAAAACCTTTGGAGCCCAAAAATAGTGTTTGGGACACCATCTGGGGTCACCCCACAAAAACAGTGAAAAAACCGGGCACGGGATTCATTTAAAGAAGTAAAAAAAACACCTAAAACGGGACTCACCAGAGACTTTCCTATCGATGAGTCGTTCTTTCTGTTGAGTCGTTTTTTTTTTCCTTTTTCGCATCCTTTTTCCACACCGTCCTTTATGACTTTTTCCCGGCCACAACTCACCCCGCAAAAATTTACCCCAGCACTCTTTACCTATTCCCCCCCTCTGAAAAACCTTTCCCGGGGTGGGAGGCCCCGGGGAACAGCCAAAATTTTAGAGGCATGGAACCCTAAGGGGTTGGAGGGGGGGGGGAGAGGATTAACCCCCGGGGAGATAATGTTAAAAACTTTGGGTTGCTCCCCCCCAAAATTATATTACCGGGTTTTGTGGACAAGCCCCAAAGGGTAGGTTGGCAAATGTGAAAGGCCCCCAGGTAATTAGACGGGCCCCTATTTAGGTGGGGTAGACCCCAGTGGATAATTTGCTGGGCCCGGGCCCCCCAGGAAAGGCTGGGGGGTTTTATCAAAGCATGGGTGTGGGTGGGGTAAAATATCCCCCAGGTAAAATAAGCGGGGCCCCTTTAGGTAGTTTACGGGTTTGTTGGGAGCCCCCTTTAGCTAGTTTTGCGGAAGTGGGGCCCCCTTTTAGCTTAGAGGGGGGGGGAAGGTAGATCCCTTTATTTTTGGTTGGAAATTTAAAGGGCCCCATTTAGCTAGTTTGTTGGTTTTCGGGGCCCCCCTTTGGCTTTTAGGGTAGTCGGGGCCCCTATTATGTTTAAGTAGGTCAGGGCCCCTTTGGGAGTTGGGGCAGAGTCGGGGCCCCCCCTTTAGGGAAAGGGGCCGAGTCGGGGCCCCCCTTTAGGGTAAGGCAGGTCGGGCCCCCCCCCCCTTTAGGGTTAGGCAGGTCAGGGCCCGTTTTGGGGTAAAGGCAGAGTCGGGGGCCCTTTTGGGGGTTTTGGGGGCAGATTCGGGGCCCCTTTTTTAGGGTTAGGCAGAGTCGGGGCCCCGATTTGGGGTTGGGCCCGATTTCGGGCCCCGTTTTTTAGGTTAGGCAGAGTGGGGGCCCATTTTGGGTTTAGGCAGAGTCGGGGGGGCCAAATTTAGGGTTAGGAGATTTCCGGGCCCTTTTTTTTTGGGGTTTTAAAGGCGGGGGCCCAGGGCCCTTTTTTAGTTTTTGGCCCTGGCCCTGATTTGTTTTTCCCCAAAACTGAAGCTTTTTTTTTTGGGCACATTTCGGTTTTTGGGGTTTGTGTTTTTTGTCTTTTTAAATTTCCCCGTTTTTTGGAAGGGCATAGCAACTATAAAGCTGTAATCGGGGCCCGGGGAAACGCGGGTAGGCCAAGGTAGGGGGACGCCTGGGCCCCTCCCTCACCCTTTATCCCAAAGGGGGCGCCGTCGGGGCCCCCGGGCCCCTCCCCGGGGGCTCTGGGCCCGCTCCCGTGGGGCCTGAAGCCCCGGCGGGTCTTGTGACCGCTTCTGGGGGAGCAGAGAGCAAGCGCCCCCTGCCCGCAGACAGTTTTTGGGCCCGCCCCCCGGGGAGGTCGGGGGTTCCCCCCGGTAAGAAAGCGGGGCCGACAAGGGGGCCGCCGGGTCCTATAGCGTGGGGGCCCCGCCGGGCTCCGTGCACCTCAGCGGGACAGCGTCGCGATGAAGTGATGTATCCGAGGGCTGCCTTCCTGGGCGCACAGGGTCCCCCAGGCCCGTGGGGACGAGGAGCTGCCGGAGGAGGAAAGGACTGAAGAGGACAGAAGAGGAGGGCGCGCCCGGGAAGAAAGGAAAGTATTAATTTTTGTTTTTTTTTCCCTGCCGGGTAGCCCCTATATGCCTGCTGAAACCCCCCTATATGCCTGCGGGCCCCTATATAAACCCCTTGTAGCCCCTATTTCCCTCCCTGTAGCCCCCTTTATCCTCCCTTTGCGGCCCCCCCATAATGCCTGGGGGCCCCCCCTTTGTTTCTGCCGGGGTGGCCCCCATAGGGCCTTTGCCTGGGGCCCCCCCCTATATCCCGCCCCCGGGCCCCTTAATCCCTGCCTGGGGCCCCCCAAAATCCCCTCCCTTTGGGGCCCCCCTATTTTCCCGCCTGGGGGCCCCTATAAGGGCCTTGCCTGCGGCCCCCATAATGCCTCCCTTTGGGGCCCCTTTAATGCCTGCCGGGGCCCCCTTTTAATGTCCCTGGGGCCCCCCCTATATCTGCCTGCCCCCCCCATATATGCCTCCCTTTGGGGCCCAAACCTATGGCCTGCCTGCGGCCACCTTTGTTGCCTCCCTTCCCCGTGGCCCCCAAAACCCCCTCCCTGGGGCCCCCCTATACCCCGCCTGGGGGCCCCCTTAAATGCCTGTTTTGGGGGGGGCCCCTATACCCCGCTGCGGCCCCTATAATGCCTGACCCCGGGCCCCCAAAAATTTTTTTTTTTGGGGGCCTCCCTGCGGCCCCCAAAAATTTGCCTGCCTGCCTGCGGCCCCCAAATAAGGGCCTGCCTGGGGGCCCCCTATACCTGCCTGGGGGCCCCCAAAATTGCCTGTGCGGTCCCCCTATAATGCCTGCCTGGGGGCCCCCTTTTTCCCGGGCCTGGGGCCCCCCTTTTAATGTTTCCCTTTTGGCCCCATATCCTCCCTTTGCGGCCCCTTTAATCCCTGGGGCCCCCCTAAAAACCCGCTGTGGCCCCCTTACCCCTCCCTGTGGCCCCATAAAAACCCTGCCTGCGGAAAATTTAAAATGCCTCCCCTGGGGCCCCCCCCTTTAATGCCTCCCTGGGGCCCCCCCCTTTTTATCCCTGTCTCCCGGCCCCCCATAATGCCTGTGTGGCCACCTATAATGCTGCCTGGGGCCCCCCCCTTTTATTCTCCCTGTGGCCCCTACGCCTCCCTGTGGCCCCTATAATGCCTGCCGGGCCCCCCCCTTTTAAAATACCTGGGGGCCCCCCTATAATGCCTGCAGGTGCCCCTATATCCCTTTCCCTGGTGCCCCCAGTAACCCTCCCGGACCCCCCATAGGGCTGCCGTGGCCCCTATAGGGCCTGCCTGGGGGCCCCCGTACGCCTCCCCACCCCCCGTACGGTTTCCCCTGGTGCCCCCGAAAGCCCCCGGGGTGCCCCAAAACCCCTTCCCTGGTGCCCCATATCCCTCCCTGTGGCCCCCTTTACGGTCCCTGTGGCCCCCGTACGGTTTCCTGTGGCCCCTTTACGCCGGGCCTGGGGGCCCCTAAAACCCCTTGCCTGTCCCCCAATACGCCGGGCCTGTGGCCCCCATAGGCCCCCCTTGACCCCCAAATACCCCGTGCCTGTCCCCCCCCCCCACCCCCCCCCCCCCCCCTAGCCCCTAATTAGTATATTTTTGCCTGGGGCCCCTAGGCTATAAAACCTCCCCTGGTGCCCTATTTTTATTTTACCTACCTGTCAAAAGGGGGACAATTTCTATATCCCTGCCGGGTTGAAAAGGGGCATTTTTCTTTTACCTGTCTGACTAAGGGGACTTTTAAAACCTAAAAATTAAGGAGTTACTGGAAATTTTTGGGGGAATCAAAGTTATTTGTGCCCAAAATTTCCTAGGGAGATTTTGGGCCCGGGGGAAGCAATTGGAATTGAAGGTTAAACCCCGGATGGAGAAAAAAAAGGGGAAAAGTAAAACGAGGGCTGATCGGGAAAAGACGTTTCCTGTGAGTAAACTAAATGAAACTGCAGTGTAATCATTATATTTCTGCGGGGTTACATAAACTGGGAAATTTCCTATCTGGCCCCTTGTATGGCGGGGGTTTATATGAAATCAGGCCTGTGTACGGTGAAAGTAAACTTTTTGGGGGTTTCGCGTTTGGTCAGGGTTTTCTGGCGGGAATTATTTGAGCCTTAATTTAAAAAGTTTTGGGTTTTTGGGTTTGGGGGAGGGGGTTTTATTTAAAAAATCTGGGGTTGGTAGATTTGCCCCAATGTATGGGTTTGGATTATTTAGTGACTGTTTTTTGGGGGGTATTACACTGTCATAGGGGAAGGGGAGCGTTTTTGAAAATGTAAATTTGTCGGGTTGATTTTCATTGTGCAGTTGACTGCTGAGGAGGGGGCGGGGAGTATGGGGGAATTTTGCGAAAATTAGTGACGGGGCCCTGGCGCCGGGGTTTGGAGAGGAATTAGTGGGGTGTGGGGGGGGGTTTTTTTTTTTGAGAGCGGGGGGGGGGGGGGCCCCCATTGGCTGTATCCCCTGGGGCCACCAAAAGGCTTTGTCCCGGCCCTGGCTGAAATTTTGGCTTGGCTATTTTCTATCTGATGTTCTCCATCTGGGATATATAATGTTCTATTTTTTTTTAAAAAGTGACTTTTATGTTTGTTATGTTAATTTTTTTCCCTTTTTTTTTTGTAAAATGGGAAATTTTTTTTTCTAAAAAAAAAACAGAAACAAGGCCATACTCACGCTAAGGCTGGACTGAAAAACTGAAACCCAGTAAAGGGGGCAACACTGGCCATATGCTACTTGGGAAAAATTTAAAAAGGTTTCAGCTGATTGGGTGGAAGAATCGCAATTTTACCACCCCTAGGGGAATAATTTTGATCCCCATTTTAAAAAGGGTACCTGTTACACAGTATGCAGAAAAAACCACAGATAATACATGGGGAGATTGCCAAAAAATGCCCAAAAAATTTTTTTTTTTTTTCCTTAAAACAACACTAAAAAAACCTTCAATAAAATGAGGGGGGGCCAAATTAAAACAGGTATCGTGTGGGTGAAACCTGCTGGCTTACCAAACCATTACGCCACTAAATATTTAATGGGGGGGGGCTTTCCCAAACCCCTTTTTTTGGGGGTACCCAAAACAAAAAAACAGACACCTTCTGCTCCCCAAATACTTTTCCCTTTATGCTGTGGTCACATTTATTTCGGCAAAATAAATGGTTTTAAAAAGGGGCCGGGGTTTGGAGGGTTTAAATTTGTCTTGACTGGTGATAGCGGGTGACGGCTGTAATAACAACCGGAACCCACCAAAATACAGAAACAGGTTTTAATTCATTAAATAGGCTTGCCCCCTCATTTTGCCCCTTCCCTTCTGGAAATGGGGCTAGTGGGCCTAGGTTGACCTCTGCTTATCCAAAGCTCCCGGGTCCCCGGGTTATCTTTTCACCCGAACCCCCGTCCTATAGTATTAATATTAAAATTTTTGTATATAAAAATTTTTGTTTGGGTTTTTACAAAACATTCCCTTTTTAGGGGCCCTTTATGGTACTGGGCTCCCGCATCACCTACCCAAATTAAAAAGGAGTTGTCTCACTACAAAGTTTAGCTCTAAACATGTAGGGAAAAAGGTTTAAATTTAAAAAAGTTTTCCCAAAAATATTGGGTTTATTTTTTTGGGCTTTGTTGAGGGGTAAGATTAAATTTTTAAACTTGAGTGCACACAAAATTTCTTTTAGGTTTCCCTCCTGCTCTCCCCTTTTTCTTCTTTGCTTTGTCTTAGGGGAGTGTGTAAACCCCAGGTCAGATTGTGAGAGCTTGAGAAAGAGTGTTTTTCTTAAAAAGAAATTTAGTCCCCTTTTGTTTGTTTACGTACTTTGAGCTCTTGCACTTATAACCCAAATTCCGTTCTTGTGTCCATGCTATTAAAAAGAACTATGGATCCGAGCTGATTTTCCACTGTATAGAACCACCTCAACTTAGCGGGGAAAGAAGCATGCATGAATCTCTTTTGCCCCGAAACAGCGTGGGGAAAAAACCCTTTTAACTTTTCTTGCCCAAAGCTTTACCCTCCTCGTATTAAAAAAAGCCAAACTTTTGAAAAATTTCCACCTACATAGACATGTTTTTTCATTACTTTTGTGGGACAAGATCTACTTTTTTTTTGTTGCCATTGGCCATACCATTTAATACACTGAAAAACGGAAAAAAATTCTAAGTGAATAAAAAATGTAATTGTGCCATTTTTACAGGGGATTGATGCTTACTATAAAAATTTCCCTTTTTATCTGTAAAATTTTTTGGGGGGTGCATTCCAGTGATTACAAATATCTAGGATTTTCGATATGTTTTAGTACTTTTAAAAAAAAAAAATTAAAATTCTTTTTTAAATTTTCCATTTACGAGCGAGGATGCTTTATGCGGGTGAATGTAGTTCTTTGTTCCTTTGAGACCCTTGCATTTTTTTGATCACTTTTTTACTCAAGTTTTTGAGGACATGAAATGAACAAAATAAAGCAATTTTGATTGGGAATTTTTTTTTCCCTTTATTTGAAACTGCATGGATAAAATTAAAGTTTTTTTAAAAAAACTGGTGTTATGGTGATTTATGTGTACTTTATTTTTTACCTTGTTTTATTTGTAAATTAACAAAAGGTAGATGATTTGTACTTTTACTATTTTTATTTACTATTTTTTGTATTTATTTTTTTATTTCAACCTGACTTAATGTAGCTCCTCTAGAGTATTTGACCACTAGGTGGGCATGATCGATTGTGCACTGATCTGCATTAAATATAATGGAGAATTGTGTACCAAAATGATGCTCCTATTACATGTTCTAGGAACAGTAACATGGCAGCTAAAAAAAACCCTTATTAGGTTCTGGCACGAAGAGGACAAAAATCCCAAAAGGTTGTCTGCAATGAGAGATACTGGCTTGGCAAAAAAAATTTTTTTGCTTTTCAAGACTCGGTGGGTCAAAACAATTTGGGATTTGTTACAACCAACAGGGGGCGTGGGCTTCTCAGCCCCTTTCCCATAATCCCCTGTGATAGCAGATGCTAAGTAGGGGCAAAAAAAGGCAAAACAAAAACTCTACAAGCCGTTCGTTTTTTGGTGCTCTCCCTTTAAAGGGGAGAAACTTTTCCCCTTTCCAGCTAATGCCTTAGGTTTCTGGCTGTCATGGCAATCCCTCTGCACCCATGCAGCAGTTAGACGCTACGGCCATGATTGACGTGGCATCTAAAGGGTTAAGTAGCAGGGATCTGAGCAATCTTCAAGCCCTGCTAATAGCGGCAAGTGTCAGCTGTAGCTAAGATCCTGCACCCATCGGGTTTGGAGTGGACTCGGCAAGTGAGTCTACTCCATACTCCCTTAACAAAAATAAGATGTACCTATACGTCCATTGCTGTTTAGGGATTAAGTAAGTGAAATGTGGATGGTGTAGGAAGGTCGCCACCGCACTCTATAACAGTGGGAAAAATGCCTTGCTGTGGGCACCTTGCAGGTGGCAGAGGGGAGAAAAGGCTGTAGGGGGGGGCCCCAGAATCAACTCCCCTAAGGACCGAAGGAAAAAACCCCTGTGGCCCCAAGGATCAACCCCACTGGTGGCCTCAAGAATCCATTCTACTGATGGGCCCCGATACCAGACTCCACTGGTGGGCCCCAATACCACCCTCCAATGGTGGGCCCCAATACCACACTCCACTGGTGGGTCCCAATACCACACTCCACTGGTGGGCTCCAATAATCAACTCCACTGGTGGGCTCCAATAATCAACTCCACTGGTGGGGCCCCAATCCACATCCAATGGGGGGCCCCCAAGAATCAATTCACTGGGGGGCCCCCCAAGAATCAACTCTACTGTGGGCCCCCAAGAATCAACTCTATGGTGGGCCCCAAGAATAAAACCCACTGGGGGGCCCCCAAAATAACCCCACGGGGGGGCCCCAAGAATAAACCCCCATTGGTGGCCCCCCAAGGACAACTCATGGTGGCCCAAAAAACCCATTCAAGGTGGGCCCCAAAACAACCCTGGGGGGCCCCCAACCCCAACCCCATGGGGGGCCCAAAATCAAATTCACGGTGGGCCCAAAATCAACTCACGGGTGGGCCCCAAACAATTTCACTGGGGGCCCCCAAAAACAACTCACTGGGGGGCCCCAAAATAAAATCCACTGGGGCCCAAAATCAACCCACGGGTTTTTGGGCCCCAAGAATCATTCCATTGGTGGGCCCAAGCTTTAAACCCCAGGGGGGCCCAAGCTAAAATCCACGGGTGGGCCCAAATCAAGCCCCTGTTGGGTCCAAGAATTTACTCCCTGAGGACCCTTTGGCACCCTACTCTGACAATGCATGTATCAGGGATATTTAGTGTTAGGGGAACTGTGGTCAGCGCTCAGCCTTGGCTGCTCCAAATTAAGAATTCCCCAATTTTGTCCACATCTGTAGCTGTTTATCTCCTGGTTTAGAGAGGTCACTTCTCCTCCCTCTGTTTGAACTCTATGACCTGAATCTCCGCTGACTGGAAAATATGATTCCAGCTCACTTTTCCTCGAAAGGTCGCATACTTATTCTTACAGTCACATTGATTGTGTAATCCATCTGTTTAATGTAGATACGATACTGTAAAATGCTGTCTGTGTAAAAGTAGCCAAAGATAAAATTGGGTGAAGCAAATGCACATCAGGGCTAAATGCCCGAGAGTGGTCACTTTTCTGCATCATTCATATTATACAATAATATATATATAAATATATTATATTATATACTACATAATCACGTAAAGTATAATATATTATATAAAAAATATATATATATACTATATATATATATAATAGTATAAAATATATTAATACAGCAGGTTCCCGACGTTACATCTTCCGACTCTTACATACGTCCCCTTAGTTACGAAACGGAGACTTATGGGCGGGCTGACATCGAACACTGAGTCACCCCATGATAACCAAGTTGCCAGCATGCCACAGGCTGCACAAGATATACAGAACGCAAGAACGATAGTGTGAATCTTCTAAAAAAGGAACAGACAGCAAAACACCAAATGTAAAATCTGTTCCCTGTACTATCCAAAAATATTTTTTTGCGAAGTACTATGTTAATAAATATACCTGTCCGACTAATACAAATTCAACTTAAGAACAAACCTACAGTCCCCCTATCCCATTTGTAACCCGGGGACTGCCTGTGTGTTATATATATAAAATATATATATAATAGTATATAAATCTTATTAGTAACTAATAAATCATAATAATATATGATCATATATATATCAAAAAAATAACTGTATGTGTATATATAGATATATTTGTATATAGTATATGTGTGTGTATGTATATTCATGTAAGGACACATTTGGTAATAAAGCATTCATGATCAGTGAATGACAGAAAAGAAATTATTCTTTTCCTCATACACGATAAATAATATTAAAAAAACTCACAATCACACTAGGATATATTTGAAAGTTCACAGTCCACCCCACGATCCACCCAAAAACACCTCCAATCCACCCCAAAATGCCCCTTTTACCAGTGGAGTTTTTTTTAGCCTCTTTTGAGACTCCTGGGAAATGGAAGAAGTCTGGCACGTATGGTTAAACTGCAGTGCAACTGGGATGTGTGGCTGTAGCTGGCTGCTGGATTTTGGGTTCTGTGGGTCTTTTTGGCCATAAGATATATGGGACGGTACATATGGTAGAGTGGCCCCAAGAAGAGCCTGGTATTGTCAGTGATAAATTAATGCTGATACTAATGCACTTCAAAAACACAATACATGATAGATAATAAAAGGGGAAATTTGTCACCAATAGGGAGTGGCTATTCCGCATGTGGCACCTACTAGACCCACTGTTGCCCTGTTAGGCCATGGGCAATTTAGAGGACTGCAGTTTGTAGGTAGTAGGTTCAGACAGGCTCTTATTTGCCCACAGAGATGCTTTTCAAAGAGAGAGGCCGAGAAAGAAAGCAGACAGCAAGAGTGATGTGCAGTTATATATCGTGCTATAAATGGGGCCCCCAAGAATCAACTCCACGTGTTGGAGGCCCTAAGAATCAACTCCACTGTGGGGCCCCAAGCATCAACTCCACTGGGGCCCAAAAATCAACCTCCCTGTGGCCCCAATCAATCAACTCCACTGTGGCCCCGAGACTCACATCCACTGGTGGGCCCCAATGATCAACTCCACTGGTGGGCCCCAATAATCAACTCTACCAGTGGTGGGATCCAAGAATCAACTTCCCCACTGGACCCAAAAAATCAACTCCACTGGTGGGCAGCAAGAAACAACCCTATTGGTGGATCCCAGACACCCAAGTTTGACATTGTGTACAGACTCAGATATTTGGAGTGTTTGTGGAGTACTGGAGAGAATGGCAACTAGCTGGTGGCTGTACTTTGCAGGTAGTTGGTGCAGACAGGCCTGGATTGTCCCACTGGGGAGCAAAGGAAACCCATGTTGGGCTCCTGGGCATGGTGGACCCTTGAGAATATCAGGACTAGAGTTGCTTTTAAGAGAGAAAGGCAGAGAAAGAAAACAAACCGCAAGAGTCATGTGCAGTGATACACAGTAGCTGCAGAATGGGCACCAAGAATCAGCTCCCTTGTGGGCCCCAAGAAAAAACTACCATGGTAGGTCCCAGGCACGTCAGTTTGACACTGGGTACAGACTTAAACATTTGGAGTGTTGGTGGACAGAAAGCTCGGAAAAGCTCACCCACTGAAGAGAATGGCAACTGGCAACTGAAGAGCTGCACAGAGGTCCAAGTATTCCCTCCCTACAGTTGCTGGTGCTGTGGGGGGCATGGACACCTTGCTTAGAAGTGACATGAATATAGACTTTCTTAAAAGTAAGGAAGCCCACTGGTGAGAGATTAGGAAACAAAGCTTGACGAGAACCACAAGAAAGCTCGGAAAATTTGTGGTAAATAACTGAAAAAGGGCCCTTGAGGGATGAACCGTGCATAGATGTCAAGTTAGATTGTCTAAAAAGACGGTTCAATATTCATAATGGGCATGTTTTCATGGATCAAGAAGTGATTGCTAATATGAGTGTTGCCATCTCATTGGTTTCCCTCTGGTGGAATCGGAAAATGTTACCCCCCACTTTCTTGAAGATTACTGGGGCACCCAGATTCTTTGTTGATGAAGAGCCCAAAAGGTGGCCGAACTTCCAGCATTACCAATGCAAATGGAGAAATAATTGGGAAAACTAATTGGGAAAGTAATGCTCTGGAGGGAACCAACCTTGTATAAGTCAAGGCACGGATTCTGACAGACTGGATAAATGTTTGGGTATCGATAAAATTGTGCCAGGGTTTCTAGTGTTACTAATGCAAATTGGGGTAACAATGTGTTGTTCTAGTAGAAACCAACTTTGTAAGTTGAGTTAAGGGGAGACGGAGTCGGAGAGCTATGACGCAGGTTCGGGAAGCTGGATATTGCTCCTTTATTAGGAAGTCTGAGGTGGGGGTTGCAGGTCTTAGCTCTACATCTACAGGACTGTGTTCAAGCAGATGAACGTCATTCTGTGTCATTGAAGGGGAACACCCCCCCAAGAAGTGGTAATGGAGGAGTTGGTATCACAAACATGGCATGGATCCTGACAAGCTGACTCTCTTCCTGAAGGTGATGGAGTGTTGTGGACGGCATTCGATAAGTTCAGGGAAAGTGTAAGGGAGTTAAAGGGTTTGTCTCACTACATTGATTCATCTCACCTCAGTCCTGTTTTCTTGGCTTCATTTTGAATTCAGGGGCTTGTTTACTGGCTTCCAATAGGCTGCAGTAGAAGCCAGGCCTCTAGCTATAGCAACCAGTGCTGACAGCCTATCAGGAGAGATCAAACAGGTCTGTAGCTATAACAACCAGTGCTGCAGCCTATCAAGGAGAGATTGAACAGGTCGAGGTAGCTTAGCAACCAGTGCTGACAGCCTATCAGGAGAGATTGAACAAGTCTGTAACTACAGCGACCTGAGGAGCAGATGCAGCCCGTACAAGAGGGGATATCTAAGAATAGGTAGGACACTGCTAATGGACATGTATTACAAAGTGACTTGTTTTTGTAAGATCTTTAACTTAAAAAAGCAGCGATCCCTGTAGTGAGACAACCCCTTTAAACCTATATACTGACTGCAGATTATGAGCTACATCTGTATCCGTTATTATTGGTAGCCTATCCCTTTAATTGTATCAGTATTAGTCATGAAAGCCGCTTTACAAAAACACAAATCCTTTTGGAAAAAAGTGAAATCTAAACTTTTACTTATAGACCTGATAAAAAGCCAACACAAAAATTTTTTTCAGTAAAATGTGTCGTAAGAAGCCACACAAAACTCGTATCAAAAAACATTCCTCCATAGTATTCAGAATAAAAAAACAGGGCAAAAATGATTAATGACCCGGTCAGCGCCGCGCCGAGGATGTCATATGCTTCATTTAAGGTCGTGGATTGACCCCGAACATCCCGCTTTTTTCACGCACTGGGCCTCTTTCTCTTGGTTGCGGGTTTTCTCTCGTTGTCTTGCTCCCAAGGCCACCCCGGTTTCCATCTGTGCCGTTTTCTGCCTTACTTTTAAAGGGCAAAATCCCCCTCTCTTACTCGCTTTTTTTTGGCGTGTCCTGGTTGGGGAATTCTGGTATCTGACCTCGGCTCATTTCCTGACCCTTTTTCTTATACCCGTCCCGACCAGTCGTTTCCCTTTTTGAAAGGAACCACCTGTCCTACCTTCTGCTTGTGCCCACCATATCTCCTTTCCTTCCTCAAACACCCCGCATGTCACCTTTTTACCAAGGGACCACATCGGAACCTGCGAGTTCCTCAAATCATTCTTTGCCTTCTATGACCTTCCCTCTTCTGTATTTTGTACAACCCGCTGAGACACTTAAGCCAGGGCCACTTCCGTCTGAGAGCATCCTGCTTAAGCCTCCAATGGCGAGGGGACTGAGATCAAAATTTTTTAAGGGGTTGTTTTGGTTCTGATTCACAAAGGGTTAACACAGGGAAAGGAGGACGTTTTTAAAACCCCCTTCACATTGACCCCAAATCTATTGGAGTGTTTCAGGGATCAAACACCTTTGGGGAAATTTTGCCATTAAGCTCCTTTTTGAATCACAAATTTGCAAAAAGTAAGAACTAAAAATTGGAACGTCATCTAAAAGGGGAAGGATAACTCATTTAGTGCATTTTAAAAAAAACATCAATAAAAACTACTTCCCCCAAAAATTGGCAAAACCGAAAAAAAATGTCATATATATAAACACAAAAATTGAAAAAAGGGATTTTATCAAAATTTACGGAAATTTTTGAAAAAAACAACCCGTGGGGGCATTTCCTAAAGAAAATCAGTGATTTGATCAAAGCCATCTATATCTGTTGTCAGCCACAGTAAGCGGTTGGCAGCCATTTACAGCTAGTGTGGCTGTCTCAGCCATTTCTGGGTCGGCTCTTATTGGGAGTAGACAATGTGTTGGGTGGGTATCTACTCCCTGTGTTCCAGGACAGGTTTTTGGAAGGTCTCTGGAGGCCTATAAAAGCCTGGGACTACAGGTTTTCAGAGGTCTGCTACCTGAGAGTGGAGCAGCAGAGGAGGTGGAAGAAGGCTCTGGCCCCAGAGACTTGAGAGAAGCTTGGAACCAGTGGTGACTGGTAAAAGCGTGTGCTTATGTGGCTAAATTACAAGTTCAAGTCAGTGGCTAGACAGCCTAGGATTTTGTTTGTTTGAACCTGTTTATGTTCCCGTGCCTGACTGGGGCCAGATATGAAGAGAATCCCCATGTCCGAGTGTCTCCCACTTACCAAAGTGGCGATCCCTGAGCTAAGTAACCCCAGGATGGGCATAGACGCCGTCCAAGCGTGAGGTGCTACATAATATATATATATATACATATATATTATAATATAATTTATATTTAAAGTGTATATATATATATATATTATATATATTATATTATATATTTTTATATATATATATAATTATGTAGCGCCTCACGCTTGGACGGTGTCTACGCCCACCCTGGGTTTCTCAGCTCAGGGATTGCCACATATTGTGTATAATATTATATATATTATTATATATTTAATATATATATATACATATAATATTATTATTTAGTATTATATTATATTTATATATGTATATTATATGTATATATATATGTATGGTAATTACATATATTAAATTATATATAAAATTATATGTATATATATATAAAATGTATATATATATTTATGTATATATATATATATATAAAATATATATATTATGTATATATATATATATATATATATTGTATATTATAATATATATATATATATATATATATTTATTATAATATTTAATATATATAATAATATATATATATATAATATGTATGTGTGCATTGAGACTGCTGAGGTCAATGGCGCACCATACATGACGTCACTCCAGGGGGACCATTGAGGAACACTGGAGATTGACAGTGATGAGGGATGAGAACCCGTTAATTTTATTTTCCCACACTCAAGGGGTTTCTGAAAATCTTGAAAAACCCCTTCAATGTTATGACTGACTGGTGTACAGAAGAGCGGCTCATGGCCTCCACCCATCCCTGACCAGTCACTGTGTCATCACACATTTACCAAGTCAGGCAGAAAACCTGCAGCCGCACAATTGGGATCACATGTTGTTTTCCTTTCACTCCAAATTCTTAATATGATTCTTCTGAGATTTTTTCCTTCCTGATTTAATCCATGTCCCGAGGGTTTGTAGTTCCGTGACTCAGCAGAAGTCTCAGAACATTCACTATCCCAATGCAGCTCCGAATCTGGTGCAATAGACATTTCCTAAAAAATCCTAATCCTTGTACAGACTTGAGAACTCATTTTGCAATAAGCCCCAAATTAACTGCAGCCAGTTCTAGTGTTGCTCATTTTTTAGGCTTTTCCCTTCCATTCTTCAATGAGTCGCCGGATCACACCAATCTATAGGCCTTCAAAGCAACGGCTAGGTCATAATAATATGGCTCTTTTATCTTATTCCTCCTCACCTTCTATAAGCCATAATGTGGTTATATTTCAATCTACATACAATAAACATATGAAGACTTGGGCCGACATGTCCCAATACTCAAGCTCCATTTTTTTGGTGTATTTTGCGCCCAAACCACTTTTGACGCCATACTCTCGATGTAAATGAACTGTCGTACACCAAAACTATATAATGCGCCTAACGCGGTGCATTGTGTAACAGAGGCGCATGAAGTATCATTATCAGTGTATGTAATGCACCTAAAAAGGCGCATTACATATAGTAGCAATGATATGCTGTGCATCTCCATAAAACAATGCGCCTTTTTAGGCGCATTACATACACTGATAATGATACGTTATGC
This sequence comes from Phyllomedusa bahiana, assembly GCA_025379985.1. NCBI lineage: Eukaryota > Metazoa > Chordata > Amphibia > Anura > Hylidae > Phyllomedusa > Phyllomedusa bahiana. Next base: position 162,264 of record JAODAL010002355.1, on the reverse strand, counting down.
GCCTCCATTACACAATGCTCCGCTTAGGCGCATTACATACACTATTAATGATACTCAATGCACCCGTGATTTGCGTAATGCTCCTTTTTAGGCGCATTAAGTTTACTATGCAAGGTATAGCAGATGAACCAGTCACTGAAAAAATCCTAAACAAATCCAAACTCTAAAATATAACTTTTAATATATACCCATAAAAATACGATTACGTATCTCAAATCTATCTCAATTTTTATATATATACAAATACGCACTGTCCCTATCTATTTTCCCTACACTTATCCTCAAATAGACCAATTAATCGTCCCGATAAGGACGGCCTAGTCTTTGTAGGCTCACCCTATTAAATCACTCTGGGGTCCCTATCAACCACCAGAACTTTAAAACATATATATATTTCTGTGCAATGTTGAAAGAATATCATTTCAAATCCAAAACACAGTTATCGCTATTCCCGTAGAGTCCCAAATACAGTACTCAAAGGCTCACAGTCCACTGATATGAACACTGCAATTTTTTTCTTTCAATTAAAGGGTAAATATCTATATTTTATCGTCGTGTAGGGAACATAAGATACATTTAACCAACATCATTTCAAGATACATCAAACCTTATCCTCGACGCGTTTCCCCCTCCTATATTATGGGGTTCATCAGGAGGGTCTCCTAGGGGACGTCACAATGACTCAAGATAGTAGTCTCCTCGATATGCTGATGTTCCTATGTCCTGTATCCCATGTTAAATAGGTCCAACTGACCGCTGTTTACCGTCCTCAGGTGTGCTCACCACTCGGCGTCTTTAAAACGCTACTGCGCATGCGCCGGCGTTAGGCAGCGTTATGGCAACCAGCGCCGTTCAGCGCGCGCGCCGCCGATAACTCGGCATGTCAGGTCGCTACTGCGCATGCGCTGGCAAAGAGCGGCCAATAAACCAGCACGCTCAGCCGCGCGTGCGCCGAGGCTCGGCGTACATATCTACTGCGCAAAGGCCGGCCTCATCATCACCGGCCCCAAAATCATCTGCACACGCGCCAACCAACGCGCGTCCCACTCAGACTCTCCCACTACATACATCTCAATTCTCAACGATGCTGTACAGGGCAAGATGTCCAGTTCTATCTCTCCTTTCATCCAGAGATTAACCCCTTAAGCCGAACGCCTGAAAAGTAGTTAATGACCAGAACATTTTTTTAGTTTTGGCCTCCTTGCATTTAAACAGTTTTTAACTTTTTATTTTTTCAATGACGCAGTTGGATGAGGCCTCGTTTTTTTTCAAGACAAGTTGTACTTTATAAGGGAATAGTTTAAGTACACTTATAATAATTGCAGTATTTTTTTTTATTTTTTTCCAAAAAATGTTTTGGGTTTTTTTCATTTTTTTTTTTTACACCATTTAAAATTTCACACTTAATAACTTGTTAGATTAATTCTAAGGTTATTACGGTGTGTGGATACCAAATAAAGTGTAGGTTTTTTTGTGCGTGTAATTTTGTACAATTATTTTTATTAAATTTTTTATTTTTTTTTTTATTATTTTTTTTTTTTATTCTTTTTTTTTACACTTTTTATGTTTTTTTTGTACTTTTTTTTTTGACTCCATGAAGGGAGAAATGTTTAACATTTTTTTTAATTTTTTTTTTTACAAAAATTAGTAATGTAATAGCATATTCATATTTTGCTAATACACGCTAATCTGTGTCAGTCTGACACAGGCAGTGATTAGGACAGCACACAGTGCGTCCCCAATCACTGGCTTCATACACAGACAGCTCTGGGGGCCCCTTAGGTCCCAGAGCTGACTGTGCAGCCGTTCCCCGGGCTCTGTGGGTCACCGGGTGTTCCGATCACCCGACAGAGCAGGGATCCCTTTGATTGCGCTGCGGTAACGCCCCCGCCGCAATCAAAGGGTTAAAGCAACGGGTTGCGGAGGTTTCCTCCGCTCCCCGGATGCCTGCAGGACATGCTCTGGGATCGGGGCTGTGGTAGTTCAGCCCCGATCCCAGCGCAGCTGCGGCACCGGGCGCCGCAAACCCCGATGTCTGCAGCGACGTCAAAAGACGTCGCTGCAGACGAACGACCCGCACCGGCCGCCGTCAAAAGACGGTGCGCGGTCGTTAAGGGGTTAAGGCCTACATATCACTAAGGGTAAACAGCATACAGCTTATATATTTATATCACATTTTAGTGGTCAGATAATAAAACGTTTCAGTATCCCACCTATATATTCCTCATTGGGCCAAATATACCCATAAGAAGATCCAAAAGAGGGACACCCAATGGGACACAAAAAAAACATCATTTGAAAAAAGAATAAATACAGATGTAAAACAAAAGTTTTAAAGTTTTGGGTCAAATTATATAACCCCTGAGATAATAGAAAATAAATAATGGCTTTCTGCCCAGATACAACCCCCCATTTCTTTTATGACCCTTAAGGATACCAAGAACGTTAGATATTAGCCCCGGGATTTCAAAAAAAACAGCCAAAATAAGAAGTTCTTTTTAAGACCTCTGCTCTATCGTTTTCTTCTAAAGGCCCACTTTTTCCCTTACAAAGTAATTTTTTTTAAAATTTTTCCCTTTCTTAATGTCAGTTTTTTTTTCCAACACGGGAACTATCCCCGGGAATCTCCCTCTTTTCCCACCAATTTGCCTGGCAAGAGGGGTGTCACGTCATGTCGCACACCCCTGGGTTCACCAATCGGTTTTTAATGTTGGTGTCTTCCTATATTTGTTTGCCCGCTACAATTCAAAATAAACAATCACTGGGTCAGCAATTTCAAAAAATCACAAATGCATAGATCTTCCCTGTCCCAAACCCTCCTAAATTCCTTGTCTGACAGATTCTTGCAAAGTCATCTCCCGCATTAAAATTTTCCAACGGTTTACTTTAAAACCAGTCCCTTTTGGGTTTTTGGTGATTTTAAAGGGGCTGTGAATCAGCTATCCCCAATGACTTCCCTCTTTTTAATTCACTTGAGGAGTTTTAGAGGACAGCAGTTAGTCTTTATCCAATCAATTACCCCAATGTTCCGCAAGATCTTCATTAATCATTGTTTCGGTTGTCATATGTGCCTATTATCCTAAATGGGTTTCCCCTCATCTCTTGGTCCCCGGATTAAATAGTGGTTCCTGTACTCTAGTGCGTTCTTAACAGGCTTCAAAAAAATTTGGGGATACCCCCTTTTCCGGAAATTATCCTTGAGGTCTTTGCCTGTTGGTAAAAATCTTTTTTTCGGACAGTTTCACTTTACGTAGGATTGATCTTTGGGTTTACCTCTTTCAGCTTTTCAGGGGAATGATCCCACCGCAGGAGCTATTAGTGCCGTTTCCTTGATAGGTCCATGTAACCCAAATATCCCTAAAATCCTAAGATAAAAAAAAGTTTTTCACTAGAATCTCAAATTTTAATTTCAACCCAATCTCATTTGTGTTACACCTGGATAAATTCCAAAAACGCGCCTCCGGCCCTCCCACGCAGAAGACGTCCTCATAAATCTCCCCCAAGTAAAGAATTTTATTGGTGAACCCTCCATTTCCTCTCCGAAACACCAGGGCCCTCTCCCACCACCCCGGGAATAGATTCGCATCGTGGGAGCGCAGGGCTTCCTGCGGTCCCCTGAGCGGTGGTAGACCCTGGGTCGGAAAAAATAATATGGGAAAAATAAAACCCAAAAAGTTCAAAAAAACCATTTTTTTTGTTTTTCAAATTGTCTCCCCCCACCCAAAGGAAATTTTTAAACGGCATGGGGGCCTCAGGGGTGGGGAAAAGCATATGTGCCCCACATCCCTGGGCCCAACCAAACACCCTTCTGGGTTTTTTAAATCCCCCCATTTTTTTTTTTTAGGAGGTAGCGTAACTCAGTTGGAAGGGGGGGGCGTAACAAAGCCCCTGAATTTTTGTCCACATAGATTCCGATATTCTTGTCAAGGAACAATCCCCGACAAATCGGGGGACCTCCAGAGGGACCAAACCTTTAGCACCTTGGGAAAACCCGTAAAACTTGCAACTTGTGGTTGTTTTCGGGAGTAAAAAAGCAGCCTCATCCTTTTACGGATCCCTTCTCAAAATGTTTATAAAAATTCAAGTTCCCCCAGAAATCTTTCCGGGGCATTTTTCAGGATAGATATCCTTTTCCCACCTCCCGAAGTCTCTTTAAAATCTGGTAATAAACCCAAATGGCCGACCCCAAATTTCCCCCTTATCTTTGGGGTTTTAATATTATGTCGGATTGTTTTAAAAGAAATAAGCTTGAATCTCTTGTTGGGTAAATTTTTTTCTATTCCCGATGTGGTTTTTTTTTCGTAAAGACTCAAGATCTTTCGTTACCATTTTCAGAAACATATTATTTCCGGTGTCTTTTGTGGGGGGGAAAACCTGTGCTTTTTGGCTTTTAAACAGTTTGGGGGCCAATTCTTACCATTAACCCCTCTTCTATAAATCAGTCAATGTTCTCATCTGTTAGATCTTCAAAGAAATTCCTAATTCCCAAAATACGTTTATCATTATTTTGAAGAATTTAAAAAACCCTTAAATTTTACGCACAAACGGTTCGATCCTTTTCCCAGTTAAATTCAAAAATCTAGTTGTAGGCACATAGAAAACCCTTTCAATTTGACATCGTTGTTCCCGTGTAAGGTTTTCTGAGATAATTTTTAAATTTTTACTTTTGCCTCTGCCTTTCTTTGGCCTTTGGGCTGTTTCATTGTACTTTCCCTTGGGGTGTGGGGCTGGCCCACTGGTTGGCTAAAAAAGGGATTGATGAAGAGGTGATGGGAGGGGAAAACATACCTCCAGGGTGGGGGTGTTGTCTATGGGGGGCTTTGTTTTTGTTTATATTTATGACACATTTGTCCCCCCAATTCTTCCCCTTCCTGATGCTCCTTTTTCTCCCCCTGATCGAAAATCCCCCTTTTTTCTATAGAAACCCCCCTTTAAATACCGTTAGTTGTTAGTTTTTGGGGTCCAAAACTCAGAAGAGGAGTATTGTTCCTTTAAAAAAATAAAAAGTTGGACATCTTGCCCCGTACAGCTCGTTTGGAAAATTTAATGTAGTAGTGGGAGAGTCTTTAGTGGGACGGGTTGGGTTTGGGGCGGTGCAGATGATCTTGGCCCCGGGGTATGCCGGCCATGCGCAGTGATTGTGCGCCCAGCCCTTGGCGCACGCGGGCTGAGCGGTGTGGTTGTCATGGGGCGCTCTTTACCAGTGATGGCAGTAGCACCTGACGATGCCGGTTTATCGGGGGGGCCATGCGGGTGAAAGGCGTGGTTGCAAAAGCTGCCTAACGCCGGGGTTTGGGGGGTAGCGTTTTAAAAACCGAGTGGTGGCACACCTGAGGCGCTAAACGCGGTCATTTGGACCTATTTAAGATGGGTACAGGACATAGGAACACAGTTTTTGAGGGGACTACTATTTGAGTCAGTGTGCGTCCCCTGGGGGATCCCCTGATGAACCCCCTAATATGGGGGGGGAAAGCGTCGAGGAAAGGTTTTGTTTTCTTGAAAAGATTTTTATAAATGTTCTTTTTTCCCCTAGGCGATATTTAATTTTTCCTCATAAATTGAAAAAGAAAAATTGCAGTGTTATATCATGGACGTGAGCCTTTGAGCTTTAAATTTGGGGGTCTACAGGGAAAAGCGATAACTGGTTTGGATTTTTTATGATAAATCTTTCAACATGACGAAAAATATTTTGTTAATGTTTTGGTGGTTGATAGGGGGCACAGATGATTTAATAGGGGAGCCTACAAAGACTAGGCCGTCCCTTTTTGGGGGATTCTTGTTATTTGAGGAAAGTGTGGGAAAATAGATGGGGCGTGCGTATTTGTATTATTAAAAATTTGGGTAGCTTGGATCGTAATCGATTTTTTTGGGTATATTTTAAAAGTTTATTTTTGAGTTTTGGTTTGTTTAGGGTTTTTTTGTGACTGTTTTTTGTTCCAAATCCATATAGATATATTTTTCCTGAGGGAATTTTTTCTGTGATTTTTTCTAAGGTATAGCAGATGCCAGGTTTTTGAGAGGATCGGACTTTCAGGCGAACTTTACACTGATTTAATGCGCCTGAAAACTGCCGCAGCGACGCCAATTTTCAGACATATCGCCCTTGGTTTTTGGGGGCTAAGATGGACTTTTTAATTGTGAAACTGAACACACCTAAGTGAGGTGAAATGTGAAACAAATGTACTTCCGCCATGTTTGCAGGGGGTTTGTTTTTTTAGTGTTCGCACTTCAGTATGAATGATATATTCTCTGTATTCTGCAGGTTGACACAATTCCAGAGATACCAAATATGTAGGGTTTTCATTATGTTTTAATACTTTAATAAAAGAAAAAAAAATGTTTTGGTTCCTCCACTTTTGGACCTATGGAGTGAGGGCACAGTGTTTGTGGGCTATAGTGTATACATGCAACTTTTTGATCACTTTATTCCAATTTTTGGGGGTCGTGAAATGACCAAAAAAAAAACTCCAACAATTTTGTGACTTGTAATTTTTTTTGCTGTGTCTATGCTGGCAAAATTTGTAAATAACTATTTTTTGGTTGGTTATAGGGACTGCATGTCAAATAGTTTACAAATAGTATTTATGCACAATCTGTAGAGCTTCTTACCCTTGGCCGGTTCCAAAACAATAACGGCTTGGCTTTCGGATTTGAAAACCGTCTGTAAACCGACTGTCAACCTTTTACCTTGAGGTAAATAGAAAATCCGTGCAGTAGTCCTCACGGCCCGGATTTTCTGCCGACATAACGAAAAACCTAGAACATGTTAATTCTTCTGCCTGGTTTTCAAGCAGAACAGGAACATGTGGGTGCGAAGGGGGAGGGCTTGAATCTGCAAACCGTGGACAACAGTCATCCCCCTGCGTGCCAAAAAGAGAGAAAATACAGGTCGGAAAATCCGAATGGTATTTTGTCTTTGCGGTGGGAACGCTCCCTAAGGCTATGCAGGACAGCACTATTGTACTCAAAGAATCTTTTATATTTCATACAAAGGAATACGGGTTTCAAGTCATACAAACAGAAACGTCATTGGTTCCAGTATCGGTGTCATACTGGAACCAATGACGTGTCTGTTTGTTTGACATGAAACACATATTCCTTTACATGAAATAAAAAAGATTCTTTTAGTACAACAGTACGGTCCTGCAGAGCCTTATTGGGTCAGAACCAGCCAAAGGTAATAAACTCTACGGACTGTGCACACATACTAGATGACAGCTCCCCTCCGATCCCAGGAGCGAAGGAGTCTTCACCGACACCCGGCAGCGGACATTGGTTTTTTACAACAGTTCCAGAAAAATTGTTGTGTTGTGCCTGGATTTTGCACAACCTTAAAGGGGTTTTGCCACAATCTCATTTCATACCTCCTGCATCCACCTCTTCAGCTCCGTGTGCTCAGAAGGGGGCGTGTGTGATTTGTTTGAATTGCCTATCATGTGACCCAGCAGGATGACATCACCAGGCCTTTCCTCTCTCTAGTCAAAGAAAGGTCTGTTTATGTAAAGCATTGGAAGTAGCTGAGAGGTAAAGCTTTTGCTTACAGGCACAAGGGTCCTAGGTTCAAATGTTTTTTTTTCTCTTTATTAATGCACATATCTCACTGAGGTTTCTTTTTTATTTATTTGCACTGTTTGACTAATTACTAAGGAGCACAGAGGACGGGAGTAGAGTGACCGCATGTCACGGTCCGTGCCACGTTCCTGTCCTTACGCTGCGGCCTCTGCTGCGAACCGCATTCGTACCTATGTTCCTATCGCTGATCTGTTTCCTGTTGCAGTGTCGCTGTGAGCGCTCCTGTAGCCGCTGCTTACTCACCTGTGATTGCTGCTCCTCCATCTTGGCTGCTGCCCTGATTCCCTGGCTCTATAGAGGGCGGCGGCCACATGTTCCCTTCCTTTATTCCCACAGTGTGCAGCTGGGTTGGGCTTCCTCTGCCAATCCCCTTCCACCTGTGGGTTTATAAGCCTGCTTCTCCTCACACTCCCTGCCTGATCCTTGTTGTTGTTTATGTTGTCGTTTGGTGTAGTCTGTTGCTGTGTTTTCTGATCTTGTTTGTTAGCAGTCCGGTGTGCCCAGGTGATCTCTTCGTGTCTCTGTCTGTGTCTTTGTGAGTTTCCTTGCCTTGTTCTCTGCCCGTGTTCCTGCCCTGGTCATGCCTTGGTTTCTTGCCTGAGTTTAGCTTAAGTCTCTGCTTATGTTCTTGGTGTCTTCAGTCTGTCTATTTATTGTTCCCTTTACCTTTTGCTTATCCTCCTGTTTGGCATCTGTTTTGTCCTGTCTTTGTTTGTACCTGCACATATTTACTTCTTGTCTGCTTTGTCTCTGTTCCCATTCTGTTGGTGCCTAGCATTGGCACTTCTGGCCTCTCTGGTCAGCTGCCACTGCTGGGGACTGCTCTGGGATGGCGCCTGGTGGCTGTTGGGGTCAGTCAACCTTACCATCAAAGGCTCTGTGAAGATACCTTGCCCGATGGCCACTTGGTTACGCCCCCTCGGAGCAAGCCCTGCAGTGGTCCAGTGGGTCCACTACCCGCTTTCCCCGCTCATCCGTTACACCGCACCTGGGGTTTGAACACTCAGTAGCTGCCTGAGAGGAGAGGTGATGTCTGAGCATGTCTGACCAGGACAGAGGAGCTCTCAGCCCTGGTCGTATCCCCTGGAGACAAGCTGTAAACAATGGATCACTAAAGGAGCAGCTAAAACAAAAACGGTGCAGAATTTTTAACAATGATGAATGGTGAAAATGTTTGTTATTTCATTTGCAAGTTTCCCACGTCAATTTTACTTCGTGGCAAAATCCCTTTAAGAGGTGAGTAGTATCTGCAGTTGCAACCAGAAGTTTCCATTCACTATACAAAAAGCCCCATCTGCATGTTTTTCTCACTATCTGACATGAGATCTGAATAAACCTTCCCTGTTTTAGGTCAATTAGGAACCAAAATTATTTATATTTGCCAAATGACAGAATAATGAGAGAGAGAGAGAATTTTAAGGCATTTTTATCACTTTCTGCAACGTTTCCATCCATTTCATTAGTATTTGGTAGCATTGCCTTTAAACTCTATGACTAGGGTGAAACGTTTTGGATCCTTCCACAAGCTTCTCACAATAGTTGGTAGGAATGTTGGTCCATTCCTCCTGACAGAACTGGTGTAGCTGAGCCATGTTTGGCGGTCACCTTGCTCACACCTGCCTTTCAGCTTTGCCCATAAATTTCCAATAGGATTGAGATCAGGGCTTTGTGATGGCCACTCCAAAACATTGACTTGGTTCTCCTTAAGCCACTTTGTAACCAGTTTGGCAGCAGCTTCAGGTCATTGTCCATTTGAAAGACCTATTTCTGGCCAAGCTTTAACTTCCTGGCTGATGTCTTGAGATGGTGCTTCAGTATTGCCATATAATCTTCTGTGAAGTGCACCAGTCCCTCCTGCAGCACAAGAACCCCACAACATGATGCTGCCACCCCTGTGTTTCACAGTTGGGATGATGTTCTTAGGCTTCCTGGCTTCTCCCTTTTTCCTCCAAACGTAACAATGGTCATTATGGCCAAACGGTTAAATTTTTTTTGTCATACCACAGGACATGTCTCCAAAAATGTAGGTTTTTGTTCCTGTGTGCATTTGCAAATATGAATCTGGCTTCTTTATATTTCTTTTGGAGTAATGGCTTCTTCCTGGCAGAGCGGCCTTTCAGGCCATGTTTATACAATACTTGTTTCACTGTGGATAATGACACAATCTTACCAGCTTCCGCTAGCATCTTCACAAGGTCTTTTGCTTTTGTTCTTGGGTAGATATGCACATGTCGGAAACAAAGCACGTTAATCTCTGAGGCACAGAACCCGTCTACTTCCTGAGCGCTATGATGGCTGGACATTCCCATCTTGTTTGTACTTGCATATAATTGTTTGTACAGATGAACGAGGCACCTTCCGGTATCTGGAAATTGCACCCAAGGATGATCCAGACTTGTGCAAGTCCACAATTCTCTTCCTGATATCTTGGCTGATTTCTTTAGACTTTCCCATGATGTTATGCACAGAAGCAGTGTGTTTCTGGTTTACAGAAAATACATCCACAGCTGTTTCTCTAACTCAGATGTTGCCAATAAACCTATCAGAAGCTTCCAAAGACATGACCTCATCATATGGGCTGTCCCAAATTGTTTAAAGGCAGAGTATCCTAGTGTATGGAAACTTTTGACTTTACAGAAAGTAATAAAAATACCTTAAAAAATTCTCTCTCATTATTCTGGCATTTGACAAATATAAATAATTTTGGTTCCTAATTTACCTAAAACGGGGAAGGTTTATTCTGATTTCATGTCAGATAGTGAGAAAAACCTGCAGATGGGGCTTTATATATAGTGCATGTAAACTTCTGGTTTCAACTGTATCTACCAATATATACTATTTTATCTATATATACAGTATTATACTAGGGAGCGCTATCTCCACTCTTTCTCTTTGTTTTGAAATAGTTACAAATGTGATGCAAAGTTTTGTGGTCACTATACAGGATAAATTATATATTTGATTAGATCGGACTGTAACAGATGCAGTGATGCCAATTTTACATTTTATTCATAAAATTGCAAAAGAGGGGGGTTGAATTAAAGCTTCAATATTTTTTATTCTTTAAAAATGTTTTTTCTTTTGTTTTTTACTTATGCATTTCGTCTCCCTAGGATATTTGATCACTAGGGGATTTGATTGCTTATATTAAATAAATAATGCAGAAGGTCATACCCTAATGGTGATTTTATTATTTTCTGCCTGGGGGGAAGTAATAGGAAAGTTAACATGGTGACTATGGAAGCTTTTATGAGACTTCCAGCTGTCATGGTAACAGATCTGCACCCCGTGACCTCACCACGAAGGTGAACACCAAGAATTAACTTTACTGGTAGGCCCCAAGAAACTACTTAACTGGTGGGCCCCAGATATCCCAGTCCAACACTGGGCTTTTCTTTATTTTCCCTTCAGATAGGTATGTTAGCATCAAGAGTAGTGAAGGTTGTGGGGAGAGTGACTGAGCATGTGTGTCCACCAGTACTCTATTTATTAGGTGGATTATTATAATCTGTGAACAGAAGATCACTATACTGACAACTGAGAATGTGTGTCCACCAGCAATCCATACATTGGTGGATGTCCACATCACTATACATTGTGAAAAGGGGATCTGGCTGAGGGGAGAGTGACTGAGCATGTGTGCCCACCAGCACTCAACTCATTAGATGGAAAAGCGGAGGGAGGATCAGTGTGCAGCACCCTTTCTCAGTCAGCTAGATGCCGTAATTGTTGATCGGAATGTCATCACTTATTGTCATACATATAAAAATAAGTGTAAAAACACCTACGAAACAAATGAAATCAATAAACTCTATAAATGTATTATAGCCTAAAGTGAGCCTAACTAATAATTAAAAAAGAACTGGAAAAACCATTTAAGGATTAGCAAAAGGGGTCAGTCTTGGGTGCAGGAGGGATTAATAAAAATATCCATGTGATCCACATTGTCCAGGATGGTCTAGGATTGGTTAGTACTTAATATCCCTGGCGGTCTAGGGTGATTTAGTAGTTGGCAGATGCTACCATGTATTGATTATATTATATAGTGTGTTCTGATACACTACCGTTCAAAAGTTTGGGGTCTCCCAGACAATTTTATGTTTTCCCTGATACTTTTATTTATCAAATGAGTTGCAGAATGAATAGAAATCTCGTCCAGACATTGACAAGGTGATTTTTATTTGAAATAATAATTTTATACTTCAAGCTTTGCTTTCGTCGCTCCCTTTGCAGCAATTCCAGCATTGCAGAGCATTGACGTTCTAGCTGTTAATTTGTTGAGGTAATCTGGAGAAATTTCGCCCCATGCTTCCAGAAGCCCCTTCCACAAGCTGGATTGACTTGATGGGCACTTTTTGGGCACCATATGGTCAAGCTGCTCCCACAACAGCTCAATGGGGTTGAGATGTGGTGACTGCGCTGCCACTCCTTTACAGATAGAATACCAGCTGCCGGCTTCTTCCCTAAATAGCTCTTGCATAATTTGGAGGTGGCTTTGGGTCATTGTCCTGTTGCAGGATGAAATTGGCTCCAATCAAGCCCTGTCCACAGGTTATGGCATGGCGTTGCACAATGGAGTGATAGCCTTCCTTATTCAAAATCCCTTTTACCTTGTACAAATCTCCCACTTTATCAGCACCAAAGCAACCCCAGACTCTCACATTACCTCCACCAGCACCAAAGCCACCCCAGACCATCACATTACCTCCACCACATCAAGCCCAACTCACATCCTCCACCAGCACCAAAGCCAACCCCAGACCACTCACATACCTCCACCAGCACCAAAGCAACCCCAGACCCCTCACATTACCTCCACCAGCACCAAAGCAACCCCAGACCATCACATGACATCCACCGCACCAACTCCAGCCATCCATGATTCACCATGCTTGACAGATGGCGTCAGGCTCTTCCAGCATCTTTTCAGTTGTTCTGCGTCTCACAAATGTTCTTCTGTGTGATCCGAACACCTCAAACTTCGATTCGTCTCCATAACCTTTTTTCCAATCTTCCTCTGTCCAATGTCTGTGTTCTTTAGCCCATATTCATCTTAGCCAGTCTCAGATATGGCTTTTTCTTTGCCACTCTGCCCTGAAGGCCAGCATCCCGTAGTCGCCTCTTCACTGTAGACATTGACACTGACATTTTGTGGGTACTATTTAATGAAGCTGCCAGTTGAGGACATGTGAGGCGTCGATTTCTCAAACCAGAGACTCTAATGTACTTGTCTTGTTGCTCAGTTGTGCAGCGGGGCCTCCCACTTCTCTTTCTACTCTGGTTAGAGCCTGTTTGTGCTCTCCTCTGAAGGGAGTAGTACACACCATTGTAGGAAATCTTCAGTTTCTTGGCAATTTCTTGCATGATTTCAAATACACATACAGTGGTATAAATCCTAGGACACATAAAACTTAACTTTTAATGATTAATTAATAAAAAACTAAATGATGCCAGAATAACTAACTATCCTAATCTAATAGAGACAGAAAACTATCCCTACAAACTAACTTCCTAGCCAAAAAATTGGGGTGGTTGCCCCGATAAGGGCATCCCCAAACTAAGCTACACAACACTACTCTAGGACTAATACTAGCTATAAAGTGCACAAAAAACAATAGATATATTATGGGTACAGCAATATGGTCAATAGAATATAGTAGCCAACAAATATCCAAAGTATAATATTGGAAAGATATATACCACTTGATGCATTTTCAAAAAATTCCTATATGCCTTTGATGTTTTACTTAGTTTTTAGTGTGCCACTGTTTTTTGGAAATGAGTATTTATTGCCTTCCTTGTAAACCATGCCTACTTTTTTTTTCAAAAAATGTTTTTGGGAAATGTGCAAGCAAAAAAATTTTCTGAAAAATTTGAAAAGGGACAAGCTGCTGCATTCCCCTCCCCGCGATATGGCCCCTTTCGGCCCAAAAGCTAGGAACAGATGCCCTTGGAAGGACCGTGTGTGGAAAGGGGGGGGAAAAGGAGGGTACGTGCCCCAGTCAGTTAATAAGTCTGGCCCAACGGGCCCCGGGGTCATCCCCCTTTGGTAAAGGGGGGGTTATGTGAGGACCCCGGAGCTTGCAGGCTATTCATTTATGTTCAAAAAAGGCCAACCTAAGTAAATAGAAACTTTGCTTTCCCCTTTGGTCGTAACCAAATCCCCCTTTGACCCCCAATTTTTTTAAAACCCTATTATAAAACAGGGCCTTCCTAGGGGCGGGCGAGGCAAGGGCGAGCCCAGGGCCCCAAAGGTCCGCCAAAACCGGGGGGGCACCGGGACCCCCCGGCCCCTCGGCCGGGGGATCCCCTCTGTCGGCGGCTTTTTTAAACAGTATCAACCAGAGTCCGGTGCAAAAAAGGTAGGACGGATTTTCCCGCCCACCCCCCCCTGTATCAGCGTGCAGGGGGTCCCGGGGCTTTCACCGTCCCCCCTGCCGTGGGATTGCCATCAGCAGCTTGCCCCGGGAAGTCCCTGGGCGCGTGAGCGTAAGCGGGTATGATTCACCCTGCTTACACCGCCAAGCCCCGGGACGGCGCCCCCGAGGGGGGAATTTTTTTTGTTATTTTAAATTCGTTACATGGGGCATCTAGTGGCTGGGGGGGGGCATCACGGCTCAATATACATTTTTTTTAAATACAAAACCAAGAATGCAATTTTAAATCAGCTGCATTTATTTAACCATTACACGTTTTGAAATATACAGAAGTTGATGTATCTCCCCCGACGTCTGGCTTACACATATCACATAAATTCGCCCCCTTTGTATTCACCTCCCGATTCTCTCCTTTACGACCCCTTTTTGTAAAATTTAGCGTGTCAATAACCCGTCGTATAAACTTGATAAACTCTTTTTCTGAAAAAAATATTCATGCCAGCAACACCCCCTTTTGATTTTTTTACAGTTCATTGTAAGGGTATTTGTTTCTTTTATCTTTATGTTTTGTTTTCACCCCTACTTTGAACTAGTGCAGTGCTGCTACATAAAGGTCTTATCACTGTCTGTTGATGAAAAACCATGTTTAGTAATAAAAACAGTAAAAGGGTTCTCCTAATTCTGCTGTCCCCACCTACTTATTAAGAAAGCCTGTGAGTCCTTCTGCCCCGCCTACTCATTAAGAAAGCCTGAGTCCTTCTCCCCGCCATCATTAAAAAACCCTGGAGTCCTCTGCCCACCATTCTTAAAAAAGCTTGTGAGTCCTGCTGCCCCGCCTACTCATTAAAAAAAGCCTGTGAGTCCTGTTGCCCCCCTACCATTAAAAAAGCCTGTGACCTGCGCCCCCCCCCCTTATTAAAAAAAAACCCTTGTCGCTGCCCCCCCACTCTTTAAAAAAAAGGGGGGTCCTTTTTCCCCCCTACCATTAAAAAAACCGATCCTGCTGCCCCACCTACTCATTACGAAAGCCTGAGTCCTGCTGCCCCCCCTACTCATTAAGTGATCCTGTTATTCCTGCTGCCCCCCTAATCATTAAGGTAGCCTGTGAGTCCTGCTGCCCCCCCTACTCATTAAGGAAGCCTGTGAGTCCTGGTGCCCCCCCTACTCATTAATGAAGCCTGCGAGTCCTGCTGCCCCCCTATCATTAGAAGCCTGTAGTTCAGTGTCCCCCTATCATGAAGGAAGCCTTCCCCCACTCCTATAGAAAATCTGTTAGGCTATGTTCACACGGTGTATTTGCAGGGCGTAATTCCGCCCCGCAGTTAAGCCGTGTGGCCGGGGGCGGGGCGGGCAGGGAGCGAGGGGCGCGGCCGCACTTCGCCGGCCCATAGACAGTCATTGCTAGCGGCGTGTATACGCCGCTAGAAAGTGACTGTCATTTATCTCCCGCCTCGGCGTATTCTCCGAGCAGGGAGAGGAGACGTAATGCATATTCTCTATGAGAACTGTGGCATTACGTAGTTACTGGGACGGAATCAGCCCGTAATTGGCGCACTCCGGCGAGTAATTACGGACTGAATTATGTCCCAGAATAAGCCGTGTGAACATGGCCTTAGTCCTGCCTCCTCCTCCCACTCATAGAGAGAGCCTGTGAGTCCTGCTTTTCCATATTCACTCATAGAAAAAGCCTGTAGATTCTGCTTCCACCACCCACTCGTTGAGAAAGCTTATCCTGTGTCCCATATCCACTCTTATAGATTAAGCCTTTGAGCCCTGTTTCCCTCTACTCAGTCATATGGAAATACTGTGGGTCCTGTACACTGTCTTCCACATCAGCCCCAGAAATGATCTGTGCACAGTGTTCTTATCCTGCCTTATTAGAGATCCAACAGAGCTATCAGATGACTCTGCTGACTCTGCCCTTGTCTATACAGCAAAGCTAGAAAGTGAGCTTCATAAAACCAGCTGTATCCGCCTACTGTGTCTGCTTTAGTGGTTAGTGTAGATAATGATAAATAAATCGAACAATGTTTAAAAATAAATTTATTATAAAACCTGAATAAAGTGATGACAGATGTTTATAATATATTAATTTTTGTATTTTTGGCTGATTTCTCCTTTAAGTTACATCTTAATGAATCCAGCCTAAGGCTATGTCTTGGAAATCCGACGCTATTGTAACTTCACCGCGTCGCACAACCGTTTTTTGCCCAGTTTTTATGTGAAAAGAAAATACGGTTGGGTTTCAGATTCCCAGTGGCCCAGTACTTGGTATGAGAATCTGATGGGTATCCGGCGGGAGGTAGAACATGTTCTATCTTCAGCCGGACGGACGGCGGCTTCAGTTGCTATAATATAATAGTTGCTTAAAAGCACATTTCTGAGAAGAAAGAACAAACATTGATATTTTTAGTTTAATTATACGAAAATTTAAAATATTAAATAGATTGTGAAACAGCATTTGTCAATTTGGTCAGTGTAACGGGCAGTGAAGAAACTGGAAGCTACAGCAGCATCTCCCCCTCAGTGTATAGGTGAGACTTTTGCTGTGAGAGGGGAGGAAGGAGGAGAAAGAAACTGCTTCTCTGCTTTAGCCTTTGCCAGGTGGCTCAGTGGTTAGAGTGTTGCACAGTGACTCAGTGGTTAGCACTATTGTCCTGCAGAGCTGGGGTCATGGGTTCAAATCCCACCAAGGACAGCTTCTATAAGGAGTGTATATGTTATCCATGTAGTTGTGTGGGTTGCCTCTGGGTACCCCACTTTCCCTCAAAAACCATACTGATAGGTTAATATAGGGAAATCTTAACATAAATATGGGTCCTGGGGCAAGGCAATGTACCCTACCCAAACACATGACTTTGCAACAGCCCATGCCTCTAACATTAAAGGGAACCTGTCACATAGTTTTTGCCCCCCTTGCTGAGGGCAGCACAATCCAGTGTCAGACCTGCTGTTCCCAGCGCTGTGTCCCTTATTCTGTAAGATGCTGTAGTTTTAGAGCATTTACCCCTCAAATCTTATTCATGAGCAGGTGTTAGCTCCACCCACCAATGGCTAGCTCCGCCCACTGACAGTTATTCACATGTTTCTACCTATTCAAAGTAATAAGTTTGTCAGTTGAGGGGGCGGTGCTAGCCTCTGATTGGCCGGGTATGAAAAAAACTGACTCTCTGAAGGACTCTTCGAATGACTCTTCTGGCTGAAAATTGCAGATTTGAGCATTAAATACACGAAAACTACAGCATCTTACAGACTAAGGGACACAGCGCTGGGAACAGCAGGTCTGACACTAGCTTGTTCTGCCCTCAGCAACGGGGCATAAACTATGTGACGGGTTCTCTTTAAATGCCACCAGGTCACACCATTAGCCACTCATCTCCAAGCAGACTGTGGATTACAAAACTAAATCCTGAGGTAGGGAGCTGAAGGCTACCTGCTTCACCATGGTTTTTATCTGTTCATGCATCTTGAGAACATACAAGCAGTTAAATAACCAGCGCCAACCCAGGGATCAAGAGCATGTGACCAAGACATACCTTTGACCACTTGGGCCCTAATGCCTGTGGGGACCCGAGGCAACTGCCTAGTGTGATACAAAACAAGCCAGCTAACCACTCCATTATTGCAGGTATGATGCACATGGGAATCAAAGACACTCGGCAGAAAATCTAACAAACCTTTAAAGTGACTGGCACTTCTGTAGAGATACAATGTGTGTGGCACTACTATAAAGCTTCAATGTGTGTCTGGCACTACTATAAAGATACAATGTGTGTCTGGCACTACTAAAAGGAATACAATGTGGGGGCTGCACTATATAAAGATACAATTGTGGCTGGCAACTATAAGAGATACAAGTGTTCTGGCACACATGGGGAATAAAATGTGTGGCTAGCACTACTAAAGAGATACAATGTGTTCGGCACAACAAATAAAGATACAAGTGGGCTGGCACTACTAAGAGATACATGTGTGTGGCACTACTATAAAGATAAAAAGTGTGGTGGACTACTTAGAATACAATGATGGGGTTGGCACTACTATAATGATACAATGTGTGTCTGGCACTACTATAGAGATACAATGTGTGTCTGGCACTTCTATAAAGATACAATGTGTGTCTGGCACTACTATAGAGATACAATGTGTGTCTTGCTCTACTGTAAAGATAAAATGTGTGTGGCACTAAAATAAAGATACAATGTGTGGCTGGCACTACTATAGAGATACAATGTGTGTCTGGCTCTACTATAAAGATACAATGTGTGTCTGGCTCTACTGTAAAGATACAATGTGTGTGGCTGGCACTACTATAAAGATACAATGTGCGTGGCACTACTATAAAGATACAATGTGTGTCTGGCTCTACTATAAAGATACAATGTGTGGCGGGGCTCTACTAAAGTTTACAATGTGTGGCTGGCACTACTATAGAGATACAAGGGTTGTGGAGCACTAATTAAAGACAATTTTGTGGCTGCACTAATAAAGATAAAATTTTGGGGTTGGCCTACTAAAGATACAATGTGTGTGGCACTACTATAAAGATACAATGTGTGTCTGGCACTACTATAAAGATACAATGTGTGTCTGGCACTACTATAATGATACAATGTGTGTCTGGCACTACTATAGAGATACAATGTGTGTCTGGCACTACTATAAAGATACAATGTGTGTCTGGCACTACTATATAGAGACATTGTGTGTGGCACTACTATAAAGATACAATGTGTGGCTGGCACTACTATAAAGATACAATGTGTGGCTGGCACTACTATAAAGATACAATGTGTGGCTGGCACTACTATAAAGATACAATGTGTGGCTGGCACTACTATAAAGATACAATGTGTGTCTGGCACTACTATAAAGATACAATGTGTGTCTGGCTCTACTATAAAGATACAATGTGTGTGGCACTACTAAAAAGATAAAATTTGTTGTGGCACTTTTAAAATAACAATGTTGTTGGCACTACTATAAGATACAATGTTGGCGCATACTATAGAGATACAATTTTGTGCCCATACTACAAAGATACAATATGGCTGGCACTACATAAAGGATAAAATGTTGTTCGCACTAAATAGAGATTCAAATGTGCTGGCACTACTATAAAGATACAATTGTCTGGACTACTATAAAATACAAGTGTGGCTGGCACTACTATAGAGATACAATGTGTGTCTGGCACTACTATAAAGATACAATGTGTGGCTGGCACACAAAAGAATACAAGTGTGGCTGGCACTACTAAAAAGATACAAGGGTTTTGTTGGCACTACTATAAGAACAATGTGTGTCGGGCACTACTATAAAGAAAATGTGGGGCTGGCACTACTATAGAATACAATGTTGGTCGGGCACTACTAAGAAAGATAAAAATGTGTGTGGCACTACTATAGAGATACAAGGTGTGTCTGGCACTACTATAAAGATACAATGTGTGTCTGGCTCTACTATAAAGATACAATGTGTGTCTGGCTCTACTATAAAGATACAATTTTGGGGTTGGGGCACTACTATAAAGATAAAATTGTGTCGTGGCCTAACTATAAAATACAATGTGTGGCTGGCACTACTATAAAGATTCAATGTGTGTGGCACTACTATAAAGATATAATGTGTGTGGCACTACTATAAAGATACAATGTGTGTGGCACTACTATAGAGATACAATGTGGGGTGGCAAAATTTAAATAAGCCATTTCAACACAACTTAAAATTGGGCCCAATTTACAGTCGTAATTTACGCGCCGGATGGGGCCTAATTACGGGCGGGATACGTCCCAGTCAATTACGGTAATCCACAGTTCTGATGGGAAACATGATTCGTTCCTCTCCCTGGTTTCGCGAAACGTCGGGGTGGAAATAAGAACATAAATACCACCGATATCGGCCGCGTTAATGAAAGGCCTAAATGGGCGGCAGGGTCCCCCCCCGCTCCCCGGCCCTCCCCCCCCCATCAACACGTTAATTGCGGGCCATAATTAAGCCGTGTGAACATTGCCTAAAGATACAATGTGTGTCTGGCACTACTATAGAGATACAATTTTGGGGTGCACTACAATAAAAACTCAATGTGGCTGGCACTACTGTAGAGATACAATGTGTGTAACACTACTATAGAGATACAATGTGTGGCTGGCACTACTATAAAGATACAATGTGTGGCTGGCACTACTATAGAGATACAATGTGTGGTCACTACTAAAAATGAAAACAATGTGTGTCTGGCACTATAAAAGATAAAATTTTTGTGTCTGGCACTACTATAGAGATACAATGTGTGGCTGGCACTACTATAAAGATACAATGTGTGGCTGGCACTACTGTAAAGATACAATGTGTGTGGCACTACTATAAAGATACAATGTGTGGCTAGCACTACCATAGAGATTCAGTGTGTGTCTGGCACTACTATAGAGATACAATGTGTGTGGCACTACTATAAAGATACAATGTGTGGCTAGCACTACCATAGAAATACAATGTGTGGCTGGCACTACCATAGAGATTAAAATTTGTTTCGGCACTACAATAAGATCAAGTGTGTGCTGGGCACTACTAAAAAGGGATACAATGTGTGGGGCACTACTATAAAGATACAATGTGGGGCTGGCACTATTTAAAAGAAAACAATGTGTGGCTGCACTACTTTTAAAGTACAATGTGGTCTGGCACTACTATAAAGTACAAATGTGGCTTGGCACTACTATAAAGATACAATGTGTGGCTTGCTCTACTATAGAGATACAATATGTGTCTGGCACTACTATAGAGATACAATGTGTGGCTGGCACTACTATAAAGATACAATGTGTGGCTGACACTACTATAAAGCTTCAATGTGTGGCTGGCACTGCTATAAAGATACAATGTGTGTCTGGCACTACTATAAAGCTTCAATGTGTGTCTGGCACTACTATAGAGATACAATGTGTGTGGCACTACTATATATATACATTGTGTGTGGCACTACTATAAAGATACAATGTGTGGCTGGCACTCCTATAAAGATACAATGTGTGGCTGGCACTACCATAGAGATTCAGTGTGTGTCTGGCACTGCCTTAGAAATACAATGTGTGGCTGGCACTGTCATAGAGATACAGTGTGTGGCTGGCACTACTATAGAGATATAATATGTGGCTGGCACTGCCATAGAGATACAGTGTGTGGCTAGCACTACTATAGAGATGCAATGTGTGGCTGGCACTGCCATAGAGATATAGTGTGTGGCTAGCACTACTATAGAGATACAATGTGTGGCTGGCACTACTATAAAGATACAATGTGGCTGGCACTACTATAGAGATACAATGTGTGTCTGGCACTACTATAGAGATACAGTATGTGGCTGGCACTGGTATAGTGGACACCATATGGCTGATAATGTTATAGGGGACGCTGTGTGACTGTATGAGTTTTATTTTAAAAATCCTATCAATGCTAGACTTCTACTTGCTTTATATCCAGTGTAGACCTTAGGAGATCCAGCGGGATAGTTAAGTATTTCAATTGTAATGTACAAAAAATATTAAATATGTTTTACTTTTGCTTTTTTCTGTTTCTTTACATCAATCTCAGAACAACCTAAATTACAAATAAGATTTGAAGGGTTTGAACAGGTACGGAGCTACTGTATATAACATGTGTTTATGTTTTAGACTCATTTAATGAAACATTATATTACAGGAAAATATTCTTCATTTTTTGTAACCTTTATCTCGTTCTACAGGCGACTTTTACTTCCTTCTTTGTTTTCCTTTATTCTGTATTGAAATACGTGTGTATTCTAATCTACCACTGACAGCTCATGTAAAATGCACAGGCCACAGTCTTTTGTCCTATAGCAAGCCTCTCCAGGCTCCCCTTTACTAAGGCTCCTTTACCTCTGCCGCTGTGCAGCAATTACCTCATAATCTACTGTTCTCACCATGTAACAATCTGTACTTTAACACAATTCTGCATTAGTGGCTCAGAGGTTAGTGAGGTGCAGATAGTGGTTAGCACTGTTGCCTTTTAGAGTATTAGGTTCAAATCCCACCAAGGGCACAGTCTGCATTGAGTTTGCATGTTCTCCCCATGTTTGTATGGATGACTCTGATTTCCCTACATGCTGATAGACCATACTTGCCAATTTTTGGAAGTGCCCTTCAGGGAGATTTTGAATTGCAACTTGCCGCCTTGATGGTTTGAGTGAGCCACACCCCTGTTTTACATGACACGCCCTCTTTTGCACAAAGTTACACCCCCTTGTCACATCTGTGTATCAGCTTTGGAGGAAAGCTGATAAGGGGATATGGTATCCTTCAGCTTTACTGGACGTTGGATCTCCTAACCAGCATCCAAGCTGGGTAACAGCACATCAATCGGCTTTCCTCCAGAGCCGAGCTACAATGTGGTGGTCCCTCTGCACCAAGTGATGTCAGGACAGCGTCTCATGCAGGGGCGTAACTAGAGAAGCCTGGGCCCCATAGCAAGCTTTTGGATGCCCCCCTCTCCCCTCCCCAAACTACCTGACCACGAACATTTACCGGGACCTCTTAGGTCATGCAATTACTAGATAATACAAGGAGTGAACACCTCACCATATATATCACCATCATACTGTTACCAAACACATTCCACTATACCCAGATCAACATTACTAATAACACTACTACATATGGACCTGATTATACCGCAAGAACAGGACCACAAATTACCACCAAATAGTGACTGAATAATACTCCTATACTATCACTAAATAAAGATCAGTATACAAAGACCTATATTACTGCCATATAGTGACCATATAGTGGTATATACCAGTGTACACAGGTGCCTTACAGACTGTATATTACCACCATACAGTGATCATACAGTGGTAGGTACCAGTGTACACAGGTGCCCTACAGACTGTATATTACCACCATACACCAGTGTACACAGGCTCTGCAGACATGTAAGTGATTACAGTGCAGTTACATCTTGAGACTCACAGGTGACGTTTCTCTGACAAGTCATTGACTTTCCCTTGTCTTCTCCATCTGATCCAGGCCGCCATGATGACTTCTCCCAGCCGTCACTCTTCCCTGCAGATTTGGACCCAAATATCTTAGAATCCTCACTTTTCCAGCACCTCACTCCCTGCCCCCCCCCCCCCCCCCCCACCTCTGTGCAAACTTCCCTGAGGTGGGAGAGCGGGTACAGGCCATAGCTTAAAGGCCCAGTCTCCTGGAGGGGAGGAACAGAGGATTCACCCCCTGGAGATTGTATTACAGCTATGGCCTGTACCCCTCAGAATCATGTTACCAGGTAGACCCCCATTAGATTGGCCCTAGGTAGGCAGTAGTTAGGCCCCAGTTAGGTAGGCAGCCCCCAGGTAGATAGGTAGGCTGTAGATAGGCCCCAGGTAGCTAAGTACGCAGGCCACAGGTAGGCTGCAGGTGGGTCCCAAGTAGGTAGGCTACAGGTAGGTAGCTAGACTGTCCTTAGACAGGCAGCACATAGGTAGCTAAGGAGGCTGTTGCTAGGCCCATGGTAGCTAAGTAGGCAGTAGGTGGACCACAGGTAACTAAGTAGATAAGCTAAAGGTGGGGCCTGCATAGATAGGTAAATAGGCTATAGGGGGCTCCAAAAAGGCAGGCTTTAAGCCAGGCTGATATGGGCCATATAGGAGGAGGCAATGCATTAAGGAGGCTAATAGGGCCATATAGGTAGGACAGGTCAGCGGTTGCAGGTAAGGCTATAAGGGGCCATAGAGTTAGGAAGGCAGGGTTCAGGTAGGCTATAGGGGCCATATAAGTAGGCTATAGGGGCCATATAGGTAGGCAGGCAGGCTTTAGGTAGGCTATAGGGGCCATAGAGGTAGCAGAAATATAGGGCCCATAGTGTAGCAGGCAGGTTTAGATAGGCTACAGGGCCACATAGGTAGGCAGGCAGGGTTTAGGTAGGCTATAGGGGGTCATATAGGGAGGCAGGGTTCAGGTAGGCTAAAGGGGGACATATAGAAAGCCAGGCAGGGTCAAATAGGCTATAGGGTGGTCAAGTCGGCAGCCAGGCAGGGTCAGGTAGGCTACAGGGGGGGTCAGGTAGGTAGCCAGGCAGGGTAAGGTAGGCTATGGAGGGGTCATATAGGTAGGCAGGCAGGGAGAGGTAGGCTATAGGGGGGTCAGGTAGCTAGCCAGGCAGGGTCAGGTAGGCTATAGGGGGTTATATATGCAGCCAGGCAGGGTCAAGTAGGCTATAGGTGAGTCATGTAGGTAGCCAGGCATGGTCAGATAGGTTATAGGGGGGTCATATAGGTATATAACACCTATATAATATTAATATATATATATACTATATATAACCCTATACACCCACAGAGCTCAGCTCCTCCTCTATCATATAACCCTATATATCATCAGGAGCTCAGCTCCTCTCCTGCTATCATATAACCCTATATATCACAGAGCTCAGCTTCTCTCCCTCATCATATCACCTTATATATCACAGGCCCCAGCTTCTCCTCTTCCCTATCATATAACCTCCAATATATCACAGAGCGCAGCTTCTCTCTCTTCTCTTCAATAACCCTATAAATCACAGAAGAAGCTCAGCTTCTCCTTCTCTATCATATAAATCCTATATATCACAGACTCAGCTCCTCTCCCTCTGTCATATAAACCCCATAATATTTTACAGAGCTCAACTTCTTTCTGTATCCTATAACCCATATACCACAGAAGCTCAGCTCCCTCTCCCTCTCTCACATTACCCAATATATTCCCAGGGCTCAGCCTTCCTCTCCTGTATCATAGAACCCTATATATCACAAGAGCTCACGCCTCTCCTATCATATAAGTCCTATTTTAATATTACCACGCCAGCTTCTCTCCTCTATCATATAACCCTATAGACCACAGAACTCAGCGTCCTCTCCGCTCTATCATATAACCCTATATATCACAAAGCCGCACTCCTGCCCTATCATAAAGAACCCTATATATCACAGAGCTCAGCTCCTCTCCTCTATCATATAACCCTATAAAGCACAGAGCTCAGCTTCTCTCCTCTATCATATAATCCTATATATCACAGAGCTCAGCTCCTCTCCCTCTGTCATATAACCCCATATATTTTACAGAGCTCAACTTCTTTCCTGTATCATATAACCCTATATACCACAGAGTCTCAGCCTCCTCTCCCCTCTCTCACATTAACCCTATATATCACAGGCACAGCTTCTCTCATCTCCCTGTATTCATATAAACCCTTATATACTCACCGAGCTCAGCACCTCTCTATCATATAATCCTATTTATTTACCAAGCTCAGCTTCTCACCTCTATCTATAACCTATATACCCACAGAACTCAGCTCCTCTCCCTCTATCATATAACCCTATATTACAAATCTCAGATCTCCTCTCCTCTATCATATAACCCTTTATATCACAGAGCTCAGCTCCTCTCCTCTATCATATAACCCTATATATCACAGAGCTCAGCTTCTCTCCTCTTTAGAGGAGTCTATAGAAGATTAGTCTATAGTTTGCCTAGGCATTTATTTGAAGCTCACAGTACAAGAGATCCTATTTTTAACATCCAACCCATAGAACATATCCCCTCCTACATCCCAGAATAGAAATAAAAAATTGAGTTTAAGAGAAATATAACGGATTATCGGATTAACATCCTTAAAACCCCGATGGTCCCCTCATGAAAGTGCAGGAGAACGCTCATTTAAATTACAACTAGAAACAAATATATATCCCCTGTTTGTTCTCAGTTCTCATTTTATATATTTTTTTTTCTTTTTTTCTTCTTTCTTTGATTTTATATATTTTTCGTTTTATAGTATTTCATGGCATTTTAAATATTCATTTTTAGTGTATATCAGTTTTTATTTATAAGTCTTTTTTGTTTTGTTAGTTTTTTAATTACATTGTATATATCCTCTTCATTATTGGGAATGTAACAATATTGTTTACATATGTTTTTCTTGTTAGGAATGAAACAAATTGGTTATCTGTTGCTACAATGTAGCCTCGGCTCCAATACGGAGGTATTTACAGGCTGCTTTTTTCTTCATTGGAATTACTAAACATCTGAGGAAGTGGATTGTAATTCCCCTCGAAACGCGTAAACTGCGTTTGTTAAATAAATCCTTGTAAAATTACACTCTCATTTTTTAAAGAGTGTTTCTTCCCGCCGTAAGCGCTCCTACAAGCCATTCCCTCATTATATTTTCCCCCCCCCCCCCCCCCCCCCCCTTGTATCCAGACTATTCTTTTAGTTTTTCATATAACCCTATATTTCTCAAAGCTCAGCCCTCGTCCTCTGTCATATAACCCTATATATCACAGAGCTCAGCTTCTCGTCCCTCCTCTCATATTACCCCTATTTATTCACTAGGGCTCAGCTTCTCTCCTGTATCAGATAACCCTATTATCACAGAGCTCAGCTCTCTCCTCTATCATATAACCCGATATATCACAGAGCTCAGCTCTCTCTCCTCTATCAAATATTCTATATATCACAGAGCTCAGCTCCTCTCCTCGATCACATAACTGATATATCACGATCTCAGCGTCTCTTCTCTATCAGATAACCCCAATAGTTCACAGAGCTCAGCTTCTCTCCTCTATCATATAACCCTATATACACTGAGCTCAGCTTCTCGCCTCTTCCATATAACCCTAGATAATCACAGAGCCAGCTCTCTCATCTATCATATAACCTTATATATCACAAAGCTCACTTCTCTCCTCTAGCAGATAACCTTATATATCATCACAGAGCTCTAGCTGCTCTCCCTCCACTTATAACCCTATATACATAGAAGCCCACCTCTCCTCTATCATTTATCCCTATATATCACAGGGAGCTCAGCTTCTCCTCCTCAGCATATAACCCTATAATCATAGAGCCCACTTCTACTCCCTCTATCATATAACCCTATATATCACAGACTCAGTCTTCTCTCATCTACATATAACCTTATATATCACAAAGCCTCAGCTTCTCATCCTCTATCATATACCTATATTACACAGAGCTCATAGCTGCTCACGCCTCCAACAATATATCCCTAGAGACCATAGAGCCCAGCTCCTCTCCTCTATCATATAACCCTATATTGCCACAGAGGCCAGCTTCTCTCCTCTATCAGATAACCCTATATATCAAAGCCCAGCTCTCTCCTCTATCATATAACCCTATATATCACAGAGCTAGCTTCCTCTCTCGATCATATAACCCTATCTATCACAGAGCTCAGCTTTCTCCTCTATCATATAACCCGATATTCACAGAGCTCAGCGTTTCCTCCTCTATCAGATACCCACCCTATATATCACAGAGCGCACTTCCTCTCTTCTAACATAGAACCCTATATAGCACAGACTCAGCTTCTCGCTCTATCATATAAACCCGATAGATCACAGAGCTCAGCTCTCTCCTCTATCATATAACCCAATATATCACGGAGCTCAGCTTCTCTCCTCTATCACAGCTTTTAGATAGGACAGCAAAAACACTTGCCAGGTTCTCTTTAAGTGGCTGGTATCATAGAATATCCTATAGATTTATGTCGGATTGTGCAATGTGGTTAAAATGCCTCTAAAGTCTTTATAAATTCGGCCTGTAGGATGTTGACCAACCACCTCTTCATCATTAATGGATTTCTATTTGCTTTTACAGCCTGCACTCATAATGTGTCTTTCCTCACAATTTTCCTATGTAATCATATATGAAATGTAAACATTAGAAGCAGAGAAGGTCTTTATCTGTAGACTCCCACGAGCGTCCGGCGCCAGCAGGTAAATAAATTGCAGAAGGAAACCAACACGTCCTGTGTTCAAAGAACTTATGAGATTTCTTTCTAGAATGGAAATAGACATTTTTCTTCTACTACTTATATTCAGTGTAGGAAGCATTGAAGTCTTATGTTATATGTTTTTTATGTCTGTTTGTATCTGTTTTTAGATTTACCGGAACCGATTTGAGCTTTTAACTCTTAGGGCCACATGTATGAAAACAGTCTAGGCCTAAATCTCACTATGTTGCCCATAGCAACCAATCAGATCCATAGCAAACCTATCAGAACGCCCCTTTCATTTTTTTCAGAGCACTATAATAAAATGAAACGGAGCGCTGATTGCTGCTATGGGCTCTGATTGGTTGCTATGGGCAACAAAGTGAGATTTAGGCCTAGACAGTTTTCATACATGTGGCCTTTATTCTGTTACAGAAAACTCCACAGTCGCCGAGTGAATGGATAAAATTCTCACTTTCTTCCACATCCAATAGGGAGAATCTAGGAGTTAACTGCAGACAGATGTATCAATATTTTGAACCCCTTATCGACCATGATGCATACAAGTCATGGGCGGTTGGGTTCTATGTGGGGGTTTACTGGGAACCTTGCTACAAAGGAGGCGGGCTGGGCCAATTGCGCTGCATCCCCAAAAAACACAGGGAAGGGAGCCGGTCTGTTCCCTGCTTTTTAAACCCCTTTAGATGCCACGGCAGGTTCAAAAACGAAGGGGAAACGGGCCCACACTCCTTCCTCAATGCAATTTGCACCCACGTAAAAGAGAACGCTGAGGTTAACTGGCGCTGAAAAGGTGAAGCTTTCCCCTAGTCTGCCGTGTTTTCCTTTCCGCCCCCGGGGAAAAAAGTGTTAAGATCACCATCTTTGTTCACCCTTTGATTGTTTTTGGCAATGAAGACCGCTAAATAAAACCTCATTGTCCCATTAAAAAGAAAAAATGAAAAAACAGTTTTGGCTCTTGGAAGGTGAAGAGGAAAAAAACTTTGAGCCATATTATTATGACCGGCTGCCAGGAAGGGGTTATTGGTTGCTGATGTTATGAGGCCAATATGAATTATGAGCCCATTTGGTGACAAATAGATTTGGCAAGGGAGAAAACTTTAAGGGACTTTGATATATGTATGGGTTTTCCCCAGATTTCTACCTCCAGAGTAATTTCTTATAGCAAAGATTGGCGAAAGTTACCAAATCAGGTTGCAAATTGAGCTCTAAAGCCAGACTGTTTTCCAAAGATGGAGGCTCATAGAGAAGCTGAAGTAAAGAGAGAAGACTATCATCAGTAGATAACAATGTTACACATGGTAAATGCAAATAGACAGGGCAGTTCCTAGGCCAAATTGCATTCAAGGCGAGGTGAAGAAATTTCGCCCCCCCTTCCCCTCGTAATATAATGCGCCATAATGAGACACATTGCATCACCATCAACCAAATCTAAAATATACAAGAAGCTTTAACACAATGTGCTGTGTATAAAACTACTAAATAATAGTCATACAGTTACCAAATAACACCGCTACACAAAACCAGAATCCCAGGCAAATAGCACCAATGTCCTACTAAGACCACATAACACCAGCACATAGTGACTGAATAATACCACAACACCATGACCACATATCACCACCACATACCATTACGGAATACAAACCATTATACTACAATTAATATTACCCTCATACAGTGACCTTACAGTATTGGATACCAGTTGTACACAGGCTCTGCAGACATATAATTGATGACAGTAAAGTTACATCCAGGCACTTACAGGAGATGTCTCTGAAGAGTTGTTCTCTTCTTCTTCTACATCTGTCCCAGACCGTCATAACGTCTTCTCCTGACCTTGACTCTTCACTGTAAAATTTACAAAACAAACATCTAAGACTCCTCACTTTATCAGCACTTCTCTACCAATTCCTATCTCTATACAAACTCTCCATCTATAGCACCTCATATGGTAGCCATGTAATATGCCCCCGGTAGCCAGACAGTAGCCCATGTAGCCAGGTAGTAGCCCCCTATAGCCAGTAGCCCCTTATAGCCAGGTAGATGCCCCTATAGTCAGTTAGTGCCCCTTACAGCCAGATAGATGCCCCTATAGCCAGGTAGAGCCCTCTTACAGCCAGGTAGATGCGCCTATAACCAGATAGATGCACCCTTACAGCCAGGTAGATGCCCCTATAGCCAGGTAGATGCCCGCTTATAGCCAGGTAGATGCCCCTATAGCCAGGTAGATGCCCGCTTACAGCTATATAATGCCCCATAGCAGGATGCCCCGCTTGCGCCGGGTGATCCCCCTTACGCCAGATAATGGGTAGATAGGGGACGCAGCTCTCCTGTGTGGTATAGTAAGGGATTGTCAGCCCCTGTGTGGTGTATATAGGGATCTGTCCTTTTGGGTGGTGTAGTAAGAGGACTGTCATTTTCCCGTGTGGTTGTATAAGAAGATTGTCTCCTCTCCTGTGGGGTGTAGTAAGAGGAGCTGTCTCCCTCCCTGCGGTGTATTTAAAGAGGGGCTGTCCCCCCCTCTGGGTATTATAGGGACTGTCCTTCCTGTGTGGTTGTATAGAGGAAATGTCACTCTCCTGTGGGGTTATATGAGGAGCTGTCAGTCCCCTTGTGGTGTAGTTGGGGGAGATGTCACTCCCCTGTGTGGGTAGTTAAGGGCGTCAGCTCTCCGTGTGGTGTATAAGAGAAGCTGTCAGCTCACCTGTGGGGTAGTATGAGGAACTGTCAGCTCTCCGGGTGGGTGAGTTAGAGGAGCTGTCGCCTCCTGTGTGGGTACAAGAGGGCTGTCCCCTTCCGTGTGGTGAGAACAAGGAGCTGTCAGCTCTCCTGTGTTTGTAAACAGAGACTGTATCTCTCCTTGTGGTTAGTACAGGGGAGTGTCAGCTCTCCTGTGTGGTTATATGAGGGGTCACTTCCCTGGTGGTGTAAAACAAGGACTGTCACTCTCCTTTTTTGGTGGAGTATAGAGGCTGTCAGCTCACCGTTGGTTTTTAAATGGGGAGCTGTACCTTACTGTGTGGTGTATTTTAAAGAGGAGCTGCAGCTCTCCTGTGGGGTGTATACAGAGGGGCGTCAGCCTCCTGTGGGTGTAGAAGAGGATCTGTCAGTCTCCTGTGTGGTGTATATAGAGGAGCTGTCACTCCCTGTTGTGTAGTACAGAGAACTGCCCTTTCCCCTGTGTGGTGGAAAAGAGGAGTGTCAGCCTTCCTGTGTGGTGTAGTATAGGGGAGTGTCAGCTCACCTGGTGGTGTGTATAGAGGAGCTTCGCTCCCCGTGTGGTGTAGTATAAGGGGCTGTCAGTCTCCTGTGTGGTGTAGTAAGGGAGCTGTCCCCTCCCCTTTTGGGTGTAGTTTTAGGGGAAATCTTCACTCTCCTGGTGGTGTAGTATAGGGGATCTTCTCCTCCCCCTTGGGTGTTTAAGGAGTTTACCCTTCCTGTGGGGTGTTAAACAGGGGGACGTCGTTTCCCTTGGTTGTTAGAGGACTGTCAGCCTCCTGTGGGTGTAGTTAGGGGGTCTGTACTCTCCTGTGGGGGTAGCAAGAGGGGGAAAGGGCCCTTCCCTGTTGGTGTGTATAGAGATCTTACTCTTGTGGGTGTAGTATAGAGGATTTGTCGCTCCCCGTGTGGTGTAGTCAGAGGAACTGTCAGCTTCCTGGGGTTAGAACAGGGGAGCGTCACTTGCTATGCTGTAATTGACCCCAACTAACTGTAGTCCGGAACCATTGACAAAAAATAATCAAATTTATCAAGTCTCTCCTTCATTCCAGCCGTGGTCTGATTCACCGCCTCTTCCTGTCTTTCCGCCCCCTCTCTGAAAGCTGCTGGGATTTCAGGACGCAGCAGATGATCATGAAGGGAAAGGACCGGAACAAATCCATAGGAGAAAGTTTCTTCGCCGCTCGGTGCTGCTGTCACCTCTTCTCTTAACTACTTCTCCGTCGTCCATTGTTCCGACCTTTCACGTGACCTTTAATTAAGTCGGAATTTCTGGCACCTGCTCCGGAATTCTCGTATGGACAAAGACACAGTGAGTAGATCTGTCCTCGCCCGGGGGAAGAATGCGAGTAGATCCGGGTGACGACCGTTCATATACATTGCAGTTGTCTCTATATACAGTGTGTTTATGTCTCCATGGGCTGAGCTAGAGCCTCGCAGGTATCAGCCAAGGCCTACTTTGCATGGATCATGACGCTGTAGTGAAGCAATAGTGGAAACTAATGCAAAGCCAAACCTCTGAGAGTCCGAGAAAGTAGTAAGAAACCACCGTCCAGTACTTGTGACTGATAAGCGGCACTATTTGCCTGGATACAGATGTAGCAGATCTGAGTTTGTCACTTGCAACGTTGTAGCATTCAGATCCTGTAAGGGTGCTTTCACACAGTGCAGTTTTAACTGCGCTCCAATTAAACTGCCTTTATTAGCAGCAAGCTTCTTTCACTTCTCTAAACTGTTTGGAAAGTGAGTAATTAATTCGTGTGTTTGTATCCACAAGACTTCAAACACAGGAATTGTTTACTTACTTGAAACACCTTTCTGAACAATTTAGATGACTGAAAGAAGCTTGCTGGTAATAAAGGCAGTTTAATTGGAGCGCAGTTAAAACAGCACCAAAACTGCGCTGTGTGAAAGCACACTAATATTATAATATGGGTTTTCTCTAGAGATGACCTAGGCTAAGGGTGCTTTCACACAGTGCGGTTTTTGGTGCTTTTTTGATGCGTCTTTTTCAATGCGTTTTTTTGTGCAGGAAGGCACAGCAATTAATGCTATACATTGCTGCACAAAAATCGCCGCAAAAATCGTGGTAAATTTGCGGTAATTAATTTTGTGTCTTCCTGCACAAAAAACGCATTGAAAAAACGCACCAAAACGCACCGTGTGAAAGCACCGTAAATCTCCCCACACAATGGTTTCCAGACTGTTCCAGAACTACAACCCTCAGCATACCAGTACAACAGTGCTGGGAGTTGTAGTTTGACAGCGGATGGGGTGATTAGTCCTTGAAAAGTGACGCGTCAATGTGGGGTCCGTATGTTGTGCATCTTGTTCCTACTTGTCCTAGTAATTTGGGAATGGGGGCCAGGGCTGCTATCAGTCATCTATTAACCGTTTCAGGGCCCCATACAGCCAAATCAATTGGGGCCCCCACCCATTACTGGTTCCTATTTTTTAACATATCAGTGGGCCCCTTTTTGATTAGTCTCCAAAAAAATGTGAATCTCGCAAGAGAACAGGGAGTGACTTTTAATCACTATATTTACTGTTTTGCCATAGGCAAACTTAAACTCTATCAGTTCTCAATCTATAAAGCACTAAAACGTAACTTTTATTATGTATAACACTTAACCTCTATACGCACTATTTAAAAACCTGATTTCAAACCTCTCAATTTTTCCCTTTCTACTTCTGAAGGAATAACTCCTTTTCTATCATCAAGTCTGGTGGAACACCACCTTTTAGCAGGGAAACCTTGTATATACAGTGATTTATTAACTCCAATAGGGAATCCCAAGCATCCTACTTGGGCAGTTATCCCTAATCTAATGGACATAAAACAGATAAGGTGTCCTTGTGATACCCTCTGCAGCGGGTGACACTTGTGGACAGAGGTGAGAAATCACAATTTAAAATGTCATGCCTGACCTCCCCAACATGTTTCACCAGCTATGGCAAAATAGTAAATATAGGTACCTTTTTGATTAGGGCCCCTGACAGGAGTAATGGCCGTACTGCTCTATTGGCATCCCTGCTGGGGGCACATTGATCAGTTACCGTGATGATAGTAAACACCCCACTATGCACCTGTTCTCTCATGGCAGAGAGCCCCTTTAATAAGGGACACCCCAGACTGATACCTGATTGGCCCTACAGGTAATTGGACGTTCATGTTATTTGTGGATTGTCTGGATCCGCTGAATCTCCTCTCAGGGAGGTCTCATATGGGGGAACCCCGTCTATTCCATCAATATGTACTCATTATAAATAAGGGATAATGGATGATAAATATTGGTGTCCCTCTGATGTATCTGAGAACAGAGCTTAGGGTGCTTTCACAAGGTGCGTTTTTGATGTGTTTTTTGACGCATTTTTTTGCTGTGATTTTTGCTGCGTTTTTTGTGCAGGAAGGCTCAGCAATTAATGCTGCACAAAAAACACATCAAAAATTGCGTCAAAAATTCATCAAAAAAACACACCGTGTGAAAGCAG
Organism: Phyllomedusa bahiana; assembly: GCA_025379985.1. Lineage (NCBI taxonomy): Eukaryota > Metazoa > Chordata > Amphibia > Anura > Hylidae > Phyllomedusa > Phyllomedusa bahiana. Next base: position 128,293 of record JAODAL010002355.1, on the reverse strand, counting down.
CCTTAGGGCTACATCAGACATAGTGTGCTGGGACTGCACTTGTCATTGTGAAAGTGTTCAAAGATTCCCCTAGGAAGACTTTCCAGGGCTGAAAACAGGACTGCGAGCTGTACTGCAGGGCGAGCTGCCCACACAGGTCTATGTATACAGCCCTGACCGCTCTGTATATAGCACACGAGGATCAGGACTTTCCATGTATATACAGAGCTGACTCTGGGTTACAGACATTGGTTACACTCACATAGTTTAGGCTTGGGGTCTTTTTCTTGTTATTCTTTCTTCCAATAATATTTTGCTCGGTGTTTAGCGGACGTTATACTTTCTATATCTATCAAGTCTGCAATCTAAAGCCAAAAACACAGCTGCATACATGGATTTATCTATCTCCTATCCAATATCTATCTCATAGCTCTCACTCTCTCTTTCTCTCTCTTGCTTCCTTTCTTTCTTTCTCTCTTTCTTGCTTTCTCTTTCTCACTTTCTTTCTCATTTTCTCTTTCTCTCTTTTTCTCCCTCTTTTTCTCTTTTTCTCCCTCTTTTTCTCTCTTTTTTCTCTCTCTCTTTCTCTCCCTCTCCCTCTTTCTCTCTCTTCCTCTCTCTCTTTTATCTTTCTCTCTCTTCCTCTCTCTTTCTCTCACTTTCTTTTTCTTTCTCTCTTTTTCTCTTTCTTGCTCTCTCACTTTTTCTTTTTCTCTCTCTTTCACTCTTTTTCTCTTTCTTTCTCTCCCTCTTTCTCTCTCTTTTTTCCTCTCTTTCTCGCTTTCTCTTTCTCTCACTTTCTTTCTCTTTCTCTCTTTCTCCCTCTTTTTCTCTCTCTCTTTCTCTCTCACTTTCTTTCTCTATTTTTTCTCTTTTTCTTTCTCTTTCTTTCTCTCCCTCTTTCTCTTTCTTTCTCTCCCTCTTTCTCTCTCTTCCTCTCTCTCTTTCTCTCTTTCTCTCACTTTCTTTTTCTTTCTCTCTTTTTCTCCCTTTTTCTCTTTCTTTCTCTCTCACTTTCTTTCTTTTTCTCTCTTTCTCTCTTCTCTTTCTTCTTTTTCTCTTTCTTTTTCTCCCTCTTTCTCTCTCTTTCTTTCTTTCGCTCTTTTTCTCTTTCTTTCTCTCCCTCTTTCTCTCTCTTTTTTCCTCTTTCTCGCTTTCTCTTTCTCTCACTATCTATCTCTCTCTTTCTTCTTTTTCTCTCTCTCTCTTTCTCTCTCACTTTCTCTTTCTCTCTTTTTTTCTCTCTTTTTCTTTCTCTCCCTCTTTCTCTCGTTGTCTCTTTTTGATTCTGGTTCTTTGTCTCCCTTTCTCTCCCTCTTTCTCTCTTTCTGTTTTTCTCTCTGTTTTTCTCTTTTTCTTTCTTTCTCTCTTTTTCTCTTCCATCTATCTATCTATCTATCTATCTATCTATCTATCTATCTATCTATCTCGATCTCATTAAGTCATACACCTCTGAGTTAATTACTGAGTCCTAATATGTGACAGCCTCATAGCAGATTTGTTACTAATATTTACAAAATGAGCCTAGATAAGTTCTTTCCGCTTTACCTGGTCATCTCCCATGAGAAAAGTATGTTTTGGAGTGGGCTGGGGTACCGCTGTGGACATTTCATCCTGTGCCACCTGACACGTTGATACAAAACAAAAGAGAAAGCTGAGGATTCTTTACTGTAAGAGCGGTGACACTATGGAGCTCTCTCCCACAAGAGGTTTTGGAGGAGGTTTTGTTGACCATTAGATTCCTTTCTGTAATATTACAGGTTATGGGGACTAGATGCTGGAGATTTGGACATTGCTCCAAGGATGATTCTGATATTTTCCCCTAATTTGGAGCAAGTGGCATCAGCCTTGTCATGTTTTTTTCTTCCTCTGGATCCACACGGTGGGATTATTGGTTTGCTATACTTCAATCTTATCAGTCATAATAATATATGAATCTTATTGTGCAGCCATAGTGGATATTAGATTGATTGTGCCCAGAGCTGTCTCAACAGTGTTATGTACCCCTACCAAGCTCATGACATCACATCGGGCCCCGACCAAGAACATGACATCACGTTGGGCCCCGACCAAGCACGTGACATCACACCGGGCCCTGACCAAGCACAGTACATCACACCAGGTCCTGACCAAGCACATGACATCAAACCGGGCCCTGACCAAGCACATGACATCACATCGGGCCCTGACCAAGCACATGACATCACACCGGGCCCTGACCAAGCACGTGACATCACACCGGGCCCTGACCAAGCACGTGACATCACACCGGGCCCTGACCAAGCACCTTACATCACACCCGGCCCTGACCAAGCACATGACATCACCTCGGGCCCCGACCAAGCATGTGACATCACACCGGGCCCTGACCAAGCACATGACATCAAACCGGGCCCTGACAAAGCACATGACATCACATCGGGCCCTGACCAAGCACATGACATCACACCGGGCCCTGACCAAGCACATGACATCACACCGGGCCCTGACCAAGCACAGTACATCACACCTGGTCCTGACCAAGCACATGACATCACCTCGGGCCCTGACCAAGCACGTGACATCACACCGGGCCCTCACCTAGAACATGACATCACACCGGTCCCAAACTAAGCTTGTGACATCACACGGGGCCCCGACTAATTACATGACATCACACAGGGCCCCAACCAAGCACGTGACATCACATCGGGCCCTGACCAAGCACATTACATCACACCAGGTCCTGACCAAGCACATGACATCACACCGGGCCCTGACCAAGCACATGACATCACAACGGGCCCTGACCAAGCACATGACATCACATCGGGCCCTGACCAAGCACATGACATCACACCGGGTCCTGACCAAGCACGTGACATCACATCGGGACCTGACCAAGCACTTGACATCACATCGGGCCCTGACCAAGCACATGACATCACACCGGGTCCTGACCAAGCACGTGACATCACATCGGGCCCTGACCAAGCACGTGACATCACATCGGGCCCTGACCAAGCACATGACATCACATCGGGCCCTGACCAAGCACATGACATCACTCCGGCCCCTGACCAAGCACATGACATCACACCGGGCCCCGACCAAGCACGTGACATCACACCGGTCCCCGACCAAGCACGTGACATCACACCGGGCCCCGAGCAAGCACATGACATCACAATTGTCCCTAACCAAGCACATGACATCACACCGGTCCCCGACCAAGCACGTGACATCACAGGGGTCCCGGACCAAGCACATGACATCACACAGGGTCCTGACCAAGCATATGACATCACACCAGGTCCTGACCAAGCACATGACATCACACCGGTCCCCGACCAAGCACGTGATATCACACGGGGCCCCGAGCAAGCACATGACATCACACTAGGGCACCGACCTAGCACATGACATCACAGTGGGCCCTGACCTAGCACATGACATCACACCATGCCCTCACCTAGCACATGACATCACACCGGTCCCCGACCAAGCACGTGACATCACACCGGTCCCCGACCAAGCACCAGACATCACACCGGGCCCCGACCAAGCACATGACATCACAACTGGTCCTTACCAAGCACATGACATCACACCGGTCCCCGACCAAGCACGTGACATCACAGGGGTCCCGGACCAAGCACATGACATCACACAGGGTCCTGACCAAGCATATGACATCACACCAGGTCCTGACCAAGCACATGACATCACACCGGGCCCTGACCTAGCACATGACATCACACCGGGCCCTGACCTAGCACATGACATCACACCGGGCCCTGACCAAGCACATGACATCACACCGGGCCCTGATCTAGCACATGACATCACACCGTGCCCTCACCTAGTACGTGACATCACACCGGGTCCTGACCAAGCACGTGACATCACACCGGTCCCCAACCAAGCACGTGACATGAAACGGGGCCCCGAGCAAGCACATGACATCACAATTGTCCCTGACCAAGCACGTGACATCACACCGGTCCCTGACCAAGCACGTGACATCACACAGGGTCCTGACCAAGCACATGACCTCACACCGGGTCCTGAACAAGCACATGACATCACACCCGGCCCTGACCTAGCACATGACATCACACCGGGCCCTGACCTAGCACATGACATCACACCGGGCCCTGACCAAGCACATGACATCACACCGGGCCCTGACCAAGCACATGACATCACACCGGGTCCTGACCAAGCACATGACATCACACAGGGTCCTGACCAAGCACATGACATCACACAGGGTCCTGACCAAGCACATGACATCACACCGGGACCTGACAAAGCACGTGACATCACACCGGGTCCTGACCAAGCACTTGACATCACACCGGGCCCTGACCAAGCACATGACATCACACCAGGTCCTGACCAAGCACATGACATCACACCGGGTCCTGACCAAGCACGTGACATCACACCGGGCCCTGACCAAGCACATGACATCACACCGGGCCATGTCTACTGGATTCCCGAGACGTACCTCAGATGCTATTTCTTACACCAGGGCCCATATACTTGTCAGGCCTCAGGGCAACTTCCTATCGAGCCCAATGGATAAGACAGCCCTGATTGTGCCCATACCCCTCAGCTATTTCTCCTCACTCCCCCATTCACATGCACGCTCGCCTCGAACACAGGCTTTGCCCAATATTACACTAACATATCTGGACTCCTGCTGCATTCACACCCGGGCCTCCTGCCACACAGAAGACACATTATAAATAGCCAATTGGCCTCTCCAGTGACATGATCTTTGCACAACCTGAACTTTTATTTTTAGGAGGTGCTGTGCATCCCAGGTTCTGCTGGATTCAAACTCTAAAAATATGGTTTTTATCCATATTTTGGAAGCAGATGCCCATGAATTTGAGGCGCTCAATTACATTGTGACAATGTGCTGGCTGTCTAATTTTAGAAAATATGTACATATGGGGTGCAATAAGATTTTATTACTTTTGTATATGTCAAGAGTCAGAATAGCTGCAGTACGTTCCTGTAGATCGGGGGTGCATGGACCATGCTGCTGCTTGTTATCACCCTTGACCTGGTGGACATAGTTGGCATGTCTGTGGGATCACCCATGTCACTGTATGAGGATCGCTGGGCCTTGTCTTTGCAGGGTGGCAACCAGTTCTACCCATCTGGTTGTTAAAGGGTTTGTCCAGTTCTTCTTAAAATGAACCCCTACTGCGGTGAAATGTGAAAATAACATACTTGCGCAGTGTTTGTGTTGGTTTTATTTTTACATAGTTCATTCTTCGGTATAAATTATGTGTTATCTGGATCCTGCCGGTCGGTACAATTCTGGTGATACCAAATATGTTGGGTTTTCGTTATGTTTTAGTACTTTTAAAAAAATATATAAACATTTTCTTTTCCTTACATTTACGTTGCAGCGCCATTTTTTGTGACCCATAACTTTTTTGTTCTTACACCTATTGACATGAGTGAGGGGGCATTTTTTTGCAGGTTGAAGTATACTTTTTACTGAAACCATTTGGGGTTAGATGTGACCTTTTGATAATTTTTTATTACAATTTTTTGGGGGATGTGAAATGACCAAAAAAAAAAACAATTTTGCAATTTCAATTTTTTTTTCTTTTTCCCGTGTTAAGTGTACGGTATAATATGTATATTAAATAGCTTGAACTGTAATAGATGCAGCGATACCAAATATGTGTCACTGGTGTTTATTATTTTTATTTGTAAAATGGCAAAAGGGGAGTGGTTTGAACTTTTACTATTTTTTATTTTTTATCTTTTAAAAACTTTTTTTTATAAACTTTTACATTTAGTCCTCATAAGGTATTTGACCAATAAGGGGCTCGATCACTAGTACACCCTTCTGCATTTTTTTTAAAAAGTAAAATGCGAAAGGGTTTTTTAACAAGGGCGGTTCATTTGCCCTTTAAAAAGGGCGGAACACTGAAAGTAGGAACCCTACCCCGGCGAAAGGGGCCCTTGGGAGGGTTTGGGGGGCCATTTTTTTGGGGCCGATTGCCTTTTTGAAATAGGGCACCAAATGTCTTGCCCCCGTCTACTTTCAAACCCAAATTAAAAAATGGCACTAGAAAGCTTCATTAGCCCCCCCAGTGCCATGGAAACAACTGTCCCCCTGTTTCTATTCACTATTTTTTCACAGCTGCAATTTCTACTTTGCTAAACAGAGCAACGAAGCCGGTCATTCCCCGCTGTTAGGGCAGGGGTCGCTGTAATAATCCCCAGAACCTGCCTTCTATGAGGGTACTTTTTAAGACAAACCCCGTATTTACCACAAAAGGGCGGACCCGTTTTTCTATTTTTCGAAAGGTTGTCCATTTTTCTTAAAATTAAAAATTATTACTGGGCCCAAAAAAAATTCAAAAAAAAATCCAACCCCACCATCCCCCGTTTCAAGCGCTTTTTCTGAAAATTTCGTGCTCGTCGGAACAGGAAGTCATACTTTTCCCCTGCTGGGTTTGGGCCCAAAATTTGCAGTGCAGTGTTGTTTTTCCCTTTGGAAAAAAAGACAAGACTTATGGACCTTGCATATTCAATGAAGGGGGGGGTTGCTGGGTCCTAAAACATCCGGGGGCATGGGCCCTTTATAGTGGCGGTAATGAACGGACACCTGCCGCCGCGAGGAGTTTGCCGCACGTGAGATCACTTATATTTCGGGAATTTAAAAAGCGTGACGGGTTAAATTTGGCCCTTCCCGGCTTCCCGCGCAGGGACTTGCTCCCCGCCCTTCCCTTTCTGTGGTCTCCCGGGAAAACCCCCCCCCCTTTCCCAGCCCCCCCCGCACCAAAAAATTTGCTGATAAGATAGCACCCCCCCCTTTAACCCGAAATTTTGGGGAAAAAAAAGTGCATCTTTACAGTCTAAAAAATCGGTTATGTGGTGAATTGTAACCGCTTAAAACAGCGTTTTCCTATTTTTTCATCTTGCCTTTCAAAAGCTTTTATTCCAAAAATTTTGGGGGGGCAAAGTGTAAAAAAAAGGGTGGGGTTTTTTTTTTTTTTTTTTACATCGCTCACTGTGGGGCATAAATTTTGGTTCCCGTGTAGCCAATTTAAGGGAGCTGAAAAGGGCGAGGGGGGGGCTCTACTGCTCCCTGCCTGTTGGTGAAGCTCCGGGGGTGGGAGAGCTTTTAACTGCAAAGTGTACTGAACCCGGGAGGGGCAACTTTCGGGGGGGGCGTGTTTTAGGGGCTGGAGCCCCGGAAAAATGCCCAGCAAGCCCCGCCAAAGTTAAACGTTTTTATGAAAAAAGAAGTAGCAGACGAAGCATCCAAGTGGTTAAATGAGGGACGAGACTCTCTCTGACTAACTATTGGCACCATGCAAATACGATTGCGGGATGTCAATGGTTGCAATGGCACCCAGAAACCAAATAATGGTCTCCAGGTCTGCCTTGCATGAAGTCTATTACTTCCTACCAGAGATAAGGTGTCATAGGCTTCAATGTATTGCCATGTATTGTAAAAGCAATCAGTGAAACGTGTTAACCCCCTGGGAGAAAAAAAATTTTTAAAAAAAAAATAAAGGGGAAAAAAAAAAAAAACTAAAATTTTTTGTTTAAAAAAATAAAAATATTTTTTTTAAAAAAAACAAACTCATTACTCTGTTTTTATACTTATGTTTTCACAGTTTTTTTTAGGACCTAGTTTATGCTAAAAAAAAAACAAAAACCGTTTCCCTCAAAAAATAACAATTTTTTCCCCGTCCTTGATTATCCCATCTATATAATTATCATGGTATTTTTAAAAGTTTTGACAACTGCCCGGAACTCCCGGAGACCCTACAAAAAGGGGAGGTCTCCCGGATACTGGGGAGTAGCAAGCTTTTTTCTCTTCTTCCTCACATACGTTGAGGCGAGCAGGTGAACAGCACGATTTCCTGCCCTGTTGTCAATGATAAAAAAATCATGGGGGTCCCCTCATAGGGGTATCTGTGCTTGTATTTTTATGAATGCTCTTTAACTCCTTAAGCCCCAGGCCTGAAAAGTAGTTAATGACCAGAAAATGTTTTTCGTTTTTGCCTCCTTGTGTTTCAACAGTCGTACGAGTCCTTGTTTTATTCGAGAAGAGTTGTACTTTATGGGGGAATAGTTTAAGTTCACTTTTTCAAATTTTTTTTTTTTTACCTTTATTTGTTTTTTTACATTTTTTTTTTACACCATTCACATCTCACACTTAATAACTTGTTTGATTAATTCTACAGGTTATTATGGTCGTGTGGATGCCTAGTAGGTATATTTTTGTGTGTGTGTGTAATGTATGCACTGTTATTTTTTATTACATATTTATTTTTATTATTAATTTTTTTTTTATTTTTTTTTTTTTTACACTTTTTATGTTTTTTTCTTTTTTTTTAAATCCCATGAAGGGAGAACTGTTTTACTTTTTTTTTTTTTTTTTTTTTTACACTTAGTAATGTATTAGCATATTCATATATGCTAATACTTGTAATCTATGTCAGTCTGACAGGCATGATCAGGATAGCACACAGTCTGCCCTGGTCACTGGCTTGTTACACAGACAGCCCTGGGGCTACTCTAGGTCCCCGGGCTCTGTTGGGTCACCGGATGTTCCGATCACCTGACAGAGCAGTGAAACCCTTTGATTGCGCTGCGGTGACGATCCGCGGCAATCAAAGGGTTATGCAGGAGCTGTGCTGGGAAAAGGGCTTTGTAGTACAGCCCCGATGTCAGCGCTGCTGCGGCGCCGGGCTCCGCAAACTCCGATGTCTGCAGCGACATCAAAAGACGTTACTGTAGACGAGCAACCTGAAATGCCCGCCGTCAAAAGTAGGTGGGCGGTCGTTAAGGAGTTAAAAAGATGGATGTGACTGTAAGGGATGCTACTTGCAGATGATGGCACCAGAGACCTAGCTCTCTTCCAAACAGCCTAATTGCATCCTTCCCAGGAAGTACTACATGACCTACAAATCTCCTTATACTTATATGGTACTTATCTACAGGAAAAACTTAACCTCCTTAGCTCTCCATTAGATGCCTCTCAACCAGACCCCAATCATGTTTCAAGGATCTTCCATGGGTTGGGTGTGACTATAAGGGACACTACTCCCTAAAGGTGGCACTAGACATCTAGCTCTCTTCCATAGAGCCTGTGTGCATACTTCCCAGGGAGCACCTCATGATCTATAACTCTCCATACAATTGTATGGTACTTGTCTCCAAAAGATATTTTACCCCATTACCCCAGTCCCTAGTAATGTATTAAGGCGCTGTAATAGGTAAGATGTGACTGCAAGGGATCCTACTCCAAATTTGTGGCACAAGAGATCAAGCTCTAGAGCGTATTTGCATTTCTTCCATAGGATGATCTATAAGTCTTTCTGCACCTTTATGATGCTCTCTCCGAGTAGAAACTGTACTGCTCTACAGATATTTTAAAGGGATCTTATCCAGCCAGCCAGAACCCTGCCCCAACTGATGAGGAGAACATACAGTACCTCAAAATAGCTGTCTACAGATGAGAGGCTCTTCCTTATGAAGGAGTTACCGGCTTGCCTTAAAACCCCATCATGTTTCAAGGCTCTTTAATAGCTTAGATGTGACTGTAAGGGTCTCTACTTCCAAATGGTGACAACAGAGACCTATCTTTGTTCTCTAGAGCTTATTTGTTGAATTTTAGGGGCACTGTTGACATTGATTAATGATGTATGGGGGCATCAATAAAGAATTATATGCAAACATTCCCTGGAAATTCTGGCAGCATGTATTTGTATGGCAGTGATAGCGGCATAACAGAGGGATGTAACATCAGTAAAACCAGGACTAACAGGAGGAAATTGATTCAAAGAAGATACCGTACCTGACTTGCAAATGTCGAGAAACACTGGTCTATGCCACTGGACTCTCTTGTGCAACTCTGGAATTTTTTTTTGCAGTAATGTAATATACAAACCATTTTTATCTGGCTCCACATATTTGGTACATTTTTATTATTATGGCAGGGATACTGCTTAAAGTAGAAGACCTGTTGTAAAAAATGTAAATCCACCTCATGGCTGCAGTGATCGCTACCTTCAGAGCGCCTGCCCTCTACCCCCAAAACAATGACTGAGATCACTCGACCATGTACCCCTTAATAGCCAATGTCAAAAACGCTGCTGCATCAAAGTGAGGAAAAGATGGGGCTCACTTAGTCTTCCTATTGCTAACCTAAAAAGTGCAAAAAATGGTAAAATTGGATATTGTTTGTATTTTTCCTAAACAATTTTTAAGAGTTAATTGTTAAGATCTATGTACCCCAGAATTGTGCTATAAAGTAACACAAGTTGTCCTGCAAAAATCAAGCTCTCGCACATGTATGGCAAAGGAAAAATTCATTCTGGCTGTCAAAGAGCTGCGAGGCAAAACATTTTATTGATATGATACTTCTGCTTGGAAAGCTGCAAGCTGTGGGATAAGGGGGTGTTTTCTAGAAGAATGCTCCCTTCTTCCTTCTGTGTCCTAACCCTTCTCTGTGGAGCATGCTCCCTCTACCTCCTGTGTCTCCTCCCTTCTCTATAAAGCATGCTCCCTCTACCTTCTGTGTCCTAACCCTTCTCTGTGAAGCATGCTTCCTCTACCTCCTGTGTCTCCTCCCTTCTCGGTGGAGCATGCTCCCTCTACCCCCCTGTGTCTTTCCCCCCTTCTCTGTAAGCACGCTCTCTCTACCTCCTGGTTTTTCCTCCCTTCTCTGTGAAGCACGCTCCCTCTACCTCCTGTGTCTCCTCCCTTCTCTGTGAAGCATGCTCCCTCTACCTCCTGTGTCTCCTCTCTTCTCTGTGAAGCATGCTCCCTCTACCTCCTGTGTCTCCTCTCTTCTCTGTGAAGCATGCTCCCTCTACCTCCTGTGTCTCCTCCCTTCTCTGTGAAGCATGCTCCCTCTACCTCCTGTGTCTCCTCCCTTCTCTGTGGAGCATGCTCCCTCTACCTCCTGTGTCTCCTCCCTTCTCGGTGGAGCATGCTCCCTCTACCTCCTGTGTCTCCTACCTTCTCTGTGAAGCATGCTCCCTCTACCTCCTTTGTCTCCTCTTCTCTCTGAGAAGAATGCTCTCTCTACCTCCTCCTCCCTTCTCTGGGGAGCATGCTCCCTCTACCTCCTGTGTCTCCTCCCTTCTCTTTGAAGCATGCTCCCTCTACCTTCTGTGTCCTAACCCTTCTCTATGAAGCATGCTCCCTCTACCTTCTGTGTCCTAACCCTTCTCTGTGAAGCATGCTCCCTCTACCTCCTGTGTCTCCTCCCTTCTCTGTGAAGCATGCTCCCTCTACCTCCTGTGTCTCCTCCCTTCTCTGTGAAGCACGCTCTCTCTACCTCCTGTGTCTCCTCCCTTCTCTGTGAAGCATGCACCCTCTACCTCCTGTGTCTCCTCCCTTCTCTGTGAAGCATGCTCCCTCTACCTCCTGTGTCTCCTCTCTTCTCTGTGGAGCATGCTCCCTCTACCTCCTGTGTCTCCTCCCTTCTCTGTGAAGCATGCTCCCTCTACCTCCTGTGTCTCCTCTCTTCTCTGTGGAGCATGCTCCCTCTACCTCCTGTGTCTCCTCCCTTCTCTGTGAAAACATGCTCCTTCTACCCCCTTTTGGGCTCCTCCCTTCTCTGTGAAGCATGCTCCCTCTACCTCCTGTGTCTCCTCCCTTCTCTGTGAAGCATGCTCCCTCTACCTCCTGTGTCTCCTCCCTTCTCTGTGAAGCATGCTCCCTCTACCTCCTGTGTCTCCTCTCTTCTCTGTGAAGCATGCTCCCTCTACCTCCTGTGTCTCCTCTCTTCTCTGTGAAGCATGCTCCCTCTACCTCCTGTGTCTCCTCCCTTCCCTGTGAAGCATGGTCCCTCTACCTGCTGTGTCTCCTCTCTTCTCTGTGAATCATGCTCCCTCTACCTCCTGTGTCTCCTCCCTTCCCTGTGAAGCATGCTCCCTCTACCTCCTGTGTCTCCTCCCTTCTCTGTGAAGCATGCTCCCTCTACCTCCTGTGTCTCCTCCCTTCTCTGTGAAGCATGCTCCCTCTACCTCCTGTGTCTCCTCCCTTCTCTCTGAAGCATTCTCCCTCTACCTCCTGTTTCTCCTCTTTTCTCTGTGAAGCATGCTCCCTCTACCTCCTGTGTCTCCTCTTTTTCTCCAGTGAAGCATGCTCCCTCTACCTCCTGTGTCCCCCTCTCTTCTCTGTGAAGCATGCTCCCTCTACCCTGTGTCTCCTCTCTTCTCTTAAGCATGGCCCCCTCTACCCTCCTGTTATCCACCTTCTCTTGAAGCATGCTCCCTCTACCTCCCCGTGTCCTCCTCCCTTCTCTGTGGAACAATTGCTCCCTCTAATCTACTGTTCACCTCCCTTCTCTAGAAGCATGCTCCCTCTACCTCCGTTCTCCTCCCTTCTCTGTGAAGGCACGCTCCTCTCTACCTCCTGTGTCCCCTCCCTTCTCTGTGAAAGCATGCCCCTCACCTCCTGTTTCTTCCCTCCCTTCTCTGTGGAGATGCTCCTCTACCCCCTGTTCTCCTCTCTTCTCTTTAGCATGCTCCCTCTACCCCCTTTCCTCCCCTTTTCCTGTGAAGCATGCTCCCTCAAACCCCTGCTCCCCTTTTCTGTGAGCATGCTCCCCCTACCTCCCGTTCTCCTCCCTTTTCTATGAAGCATGCTCCCTCTCCTCCTTGTCTCCTCCCTTCTCTGTGAAGCATCTCCCCCTACCTCCTGTGTCTCCTCTCTTCTCTGTGAAGCATGCCCTTACCCCTGTGTCTCCCCCTCTTCTCTGTGAAGCAGCTCCCTCTACCCCTGTGTCTCCCTCTTTTCTGAACATGCTCCCTCTACCTCCTGTTCTCCTCCCTTTTCTTTAACATGCCCCTCACCTCCTTGGTCCTCCCTTCTCTGGAAGCATGCTCCCCTTTTCCCCCTTTCCCTCCCTTCTCTTGAAGCATGCTCCCCTACCCCCGTGTCTCCTCCCTTCTCGTGAAGCATGCCCGCTACCCCTTGTCTCCCTCTCTCTGTGAACATGCTCCCCTACCTCCTGTTCTCCTCCCTTCCGTGAAGCATGCCCCCTCTCCTCCTTTCTCCCCTTCCCCTTGAAGATGCTCCCTTTACCTCCTGTGTCTCCTCCCTTCTCTGTGAAACATATCCCTCACCTCCTGGTCTCCCCCTTCTCTGTGAAGCATGCCCCTTTTACCCTTCTGTGTCTCCTCTCTTTTTCTGGAAACATGCTCTCTCTACCCCCGTGTCTCCTCTCTTTTTCTGTGGGGGCATGCTCCCTCTACCTCCTTGTTCCTCCCCTTTTCTGTAACATGCTCCCTCTACCCCTTGTCTCCCCCTCTTCTCTGTGGGGCAGCCCCTCTACTCCTGTGTCTCCACCTTCTCTGGGAGCATCTCCCTCTACCCCCTTTTTCTCCTCCTTCCTTGTGAAGCATGCCCCTCTACCTCCTTGTCCCCTACCTTCTCGTGGGGGCATGCCCCCCTACCTCCTGTTCTCCCCCTTTCCCGTGAAGCAGGGGCCCTCTACCCCTGTTCTCCCCCTTCCCTGGAAGCATGCCTCTACCCCCTGTTCTCCTCTCTTCCTGGAATCATGCTCCCCTGCCTCCTGTTCTCCCCCCCTTCCCGTGAACATGCTCCCTCTACCTCTGTGTCCCTCCCTTCTCTGTGAAGCACTCCCTCTACTCCTGTGTCCCTCCTTTCTCGTGAAGCATCTTCCCCCCTACCTCCTGTTCTCCTCCCTTCTCTGTGAGCAAAGCTCCCTCACCCCTGTGTCTCCTCCCTTCTCTGTGAAGCATGCTCCCCTCACCCTTGTCCCTCCCTTCTCTTTGGAGCATGCTCCTCTACCTCCTGTGTCTCCTCCCCCTTCTCTGTGGAGTGTGGATTACCGAAACTGGAGGATTTCAGTCGATTCACGGAGACGGGGCTAAATTGGGAAAAAATCGTCCCCAAAAAAACCTTAACATAGCCTTTCCTAACCCTCATTCAGATGCTTCTTTCTTTATTTTAGTTCACAAACACAGATTTTTCTGCAGGTGCTCAGAGGCGGTAACAGTATCATCATTACTTCATATTACAACTAGGATAACCCTTTGATTATCAAACTTCTTTAATAATCAAACTTCTGGTTGGTCGATGGTGACCTTTTAAAAATTGTTTTTGCTAAACATCACCGACTTCAAAAATTTGGTCATTTTCTAGACATTTCTGAAATTGGGGAAACCCCTAATCAATTTAAAAAGTTTACTATCCTTTTGAATGTTAGGAAGAGCAGGCTGTTCTGCTGAGTGGGTCTTTTTACATTTGTTTTGGATATTAACTAGCAAGAGTGCTGTCTTATCAAACTGAACGAATTTTATAATCTTAGAAACATCAGAAATGAAGTGCTGACATATTAAAACAATTTATCTAAACCGGCATACTAATAAGCAATATGCACCTGTTGCAATCAGTGTCCAATTGAAGAATAGTCATTTCAGCTGAATAATGAATTTCTCGGACGTCTGGTTGAGAATTACAAACACTTTCTTTCAAGACTAGAAAACTAGTCACATTGTTTAACCCTTTAATCCTTGGCATAGGAGTATTTCACTATCACACCATACTACCCTCCTGTGTCTAAACATGCTCCTAACTTCCCTCCTGTTTCTTTGCCCTTCCTTGTGGAGGATGCTCCATTCCTCCTCTGTTTCTGCCTTTTCATGTGAAGCATGCTTAAATGCCCTCCCATTTCTCCTTTTCCCTGGAAAGCATGCTTACCAAGGCCCTCCTATTTCTCGTCTTCCCAGTGAAGCATGCTCTCCAATACTCTCCTATGTCTCCTCCCTCTCCACTGAAGCATGCTCCTTGTCTTCCCTCCTGCATCTCCTCCCTTCCCTGTGAATCATGCTCTCCACTCCCCTCCTTTGTCTCCTCCCTTCCCAGTGAAGCATGCTCTCCACTCCCCTCCTGTCCCTCCTCCCTTCCCAGTGAAGCATGCTCTCCACTCCCCTCCTTTGTCTCCTCCCTTTCCTGTGAAGCATGCTCTCCACTCTTCTCCTGTGTCTCATCCCTTCCCTGTGAAGCATGCTCTCCACTTCCCTCCTGTATCTCCTCCCTTCCCAGTGAAGCATGCTCCCCACTCCCCTCCCGTGTCTCCTACCTTTCCTGTACAGCATACTCTCCACTTCCCTCCTGTATCTCCTACTTTCCCTGTGAAGCATTCTCCCCACTTCCCTCCTGTCTCTCCTCCCCTCCCTTTGAAGCATGCTCCTAACTCTTCTCCTGTATCCCCTCCCTTTCCTGTGAAGCATGCTCTCCACTCCCCTCCTGTATCTGTTCTCTTACCTGTGAAGTATGCTCGCTTCCATTCCTGGGTCCCTACTCTTCCCTGTGGAACAGGCTCCTCAGTCCCATCCTGTGTCTCTTCCCTTCTCTGTAAATCATACTCTCCAATCCCCTCCTATGTCTCTGCCCATTAATGTGACGCATGCTCCCCACTTCCCTCCTGTGTCTCTACTCTTCCCTGTGGAGCATAATCCCAATCCCCCTCTTCTCTTTGAAGCATGTTCTTCCCTGAAAAAGTATGCTCTTTCCCTCTCCTTTTTTATATCTGCCCTTCCCTGCTAAGCATGCTCCCAACTTCCCTCCTATTTCTGTGCCCTTCCTTGTGAAGCATGCTCCCCAATACTCTCCTAGGTCTTCTCCCTCTCCTGTGAAGTATGCTCCTTATCATCCCTCCTGTATCTGCTCCCTTTCCTTTGAAGCATGCTCCGCACTCCTCTCCTGTGTCTCCTCTCTTCCCTGGGAAGCATGCTCCCCTCTCCCCTCCTGTGTCTCCTCTCTTCCCCGTGAAGCATGCTCCCCACTCCTCTCCTTTGTCTCCTTCCTTCCATGTCAAGCATGCTCTCCACTTCCCTCCTGTGTCTCCTCCCTTCCATATGAAGCATGCTCCCCACTCCTCTCCTGTGTCTCCTCCCTTCCATATGAAGCATGCTCCCCACTCCCCTCCTGTGTCTCCTCCCTTCCATATGAAGCATGCTCCCCACTCCCCTCCTGTGTCTCCTCCCTTCCATATGAAGCATGCTCCCCACTCCTCTCCTGTGTCTCCTCCCTTCCATGTCAAGCGTGCTTTCCACTTCCCTCCTGTGTCTCCTCCCTTCCATATGAAGCATGCTCCCCACTCCCCTCCCGTGTCTCCTCCCTTTCAAATGAAGCATGCTCTCCACTCCCCTCCTGTGTCTACTCCCTTCCATATGAAGCATGCTCCCCACTCTCCTCCTGTGTCTCCTCCCTTTCCCTATGAAGCATGCTCCCCAAATCCCCTCCCCGGCCCCCCTCCCTTTCATATGAAGCATGCTCCCCATCCCCTCCGTGCCCTCCCTTCCATATGAAGATGCCCCCCTCCCTCCTGTGTCTCCTCCCTTCCATGTCAACTTTTTCCCACTTCCCTCCTTTTCTCCTTTCCCCTTTCCCTATGAAGCATGCTCCCCACTCCCCTCCCGTGTCTCCTCCCTTTCAAATGAATCATGCTCCCCACTCCCCTCCTGTGTCTACTCCCTTCCATATGAAGCATGCTCCCCACTCTCCTCCTGTGCCTCCTCCCTTCCATGTGAAGCATGCTCTCCACTCCCCATCCCGTGTCTGTGCCTCCCCCCTTCCCTGTGAAGCATGCTCCAAACCTCCTCTCCTGTCTCTACCCTGTGAAGCATGCTCTCCACTCCCCTCCTGTGTCTCTACCCTGTGAAGCATGCTCTCCACTCCCCTCCTGTGTCTCCTCCCTTTCCTGTGAAGCATGCTCTCCACTCCTCTCCTGTGTCTTCACCCTTCCCTCTGAAGCATGCTCTCCACTCCTCTCCTGTGTCTCCTCCCTTCCCTGTGAGGCATGCCCCCTCTACCTCCTGTGTCTCCTCCCTTCCCTTTGAAGCATGCTCTCCACTCCCCCTGTGTCTCTTCCCTTCCCTGTGAAGCATGCTCTCCACTCTCCCCCTGTGTCTCTTCCCTTCCCTGTGAAGCATGCTCTCCACTCTCCTCCTGTGTCTTCTCCCTTCCCTGTGAAGCATGCTCTCCACTCTCCTCCTGTGTCTTCTCCCTTTCCTGTGAAGAATTCTCTCCACACCCCTCCTGTGTCTTTACCCTGTGAAGCATGCTCTCCACTCCCCTCCTGTGTCTCCTCCCTTTCCTGTGAAGCATGCTCTCCACTCCCCTCCTGTGTCTCCTCCCTTTCCTGTGAAGCATGCTCTCCACTCCCCTCCTGTGTCTTTACCCTGTGAAGCATGCTCTCCACTCCCCTCCTGTGTCTTTACCCTGTGAAGCATGCTCTCCACTCCCCTCCTGTGTCTCCTCCCTTTCCTGTGAAGCATTCTCTCCACTCCCCTCCTGTGTCTTTACCCTGTGAAGCATGCTCTCCACTCCCCTCCTGTGTCTCCTCCCTTTCCTGTGAAGCATGCTCTCCACTCCCCTCCTGTGTCTTTACCCTGTGAAGCATGCTCTCCACTCCCCTCCTGTGTCTTTACCCTGTGAAGCATGCTCTCCACTCCCCTCCTGTGTCTTTACCCTGTGAAGCATGCTCTCCACTCCCCTCCTGTGTCTCCTCCCTTCCATATGAAGCATGCTCCCCCCCCCTCCCCTCCTGTGTCTCCTCCCTTCCATATGAAGCATGCTCCCCACTCTCCTCCTGTGCCTCCTCCCTTCCATGTGAAGCATGCTCCCCACTCCCCTCCCGTGTCTTCTCCCTTTCCTGTGAAGCATGCTCTCCACTCTCCTCCTGTGTCTCCTCCCTTCCCTGTGAAGCATGCTCTCCACTCTCCTCCTGTGTCTTCTCCCTTCCCAGTGAAGCATGCTCTCCACTCCCCTCCTGTGTCTTCTCCCTTTCCTGTGAAGCATGCTCTCCACTCTCCTCCTGTGTCTCCTCCCTTCCCTGTGAAGCATGCTCTCCACTCCCCTCCTGTGTCTCCTCTCTTCCCTGTGAAGCATGCTCCCTCTACCTCCTCTCCTGTATCTTCACCCTGTCTTACATTAATACATATCTATGCAATCTCAAGGCCCAGGAGTCTCCTGAGGGAAGGTCAATCTCTGGATCTGACCACAGATGCCTCAGGGTTCCAGAGGAGGTTAACAAGAAGCATGACTACATGATTAGACTGTGTATTCTGTAATCATAGAGCAGCAGTCATAAGAGACATATGTGCAACCTGTGCAACTGAAGAAGGGCTCTGTAGATACAGGGGCCCACTAATAAGTGCAAAGCATGTACAATCTGTTAGATTGCATGAACTGAGCTCACAATTACTGGTAGATCTCGAAAGAGATATAAGGGGAGATGCTGTTCTTATTCGGGTGCCCTCTACAGTTCGGGACCGCCCATGAGGAGCTCCACTCACCTGGTGCATATGGGTTTTTTGTTAAGATTGTCTGTGGTGCTTCTTTTTTATTTCAGATGCATTGTAACAAGGGGAAGACAGGTTGCAATGGTGGACATGGTCTTTGATAAGACTTTGCCCACTAGTACATGTAGAGAATATATAGGTCAGCATATACATCACAAGTTCTCTACTGATGTATGACTCTGTCAGTAGACATAGTCTAATGCAAATCTTACTACTGCCAGAGTTTTACCATGAAACATCTCATACACCTGACATAACACTGCATTAAGGCTAAGTCTACACAGCACAGGTTTTCCATCAGATTTTCAGTGGATTCAGTATTTTGAAGTCACCGAAAATCCAACAGTACACTGTTCTGCATATCACAAGGCATTATGGGAAAGCACCCTCTATTGGATGTAACAAATCCTCAATTTGCTTTTGAGCCACTGAGTCTTAAGAAAGCAAAAGGGATATTAGCCAAGCCAGCATCACTCATCTCCATACAGAAGCTGTTTCTGGGTTTTGCCCCTCATCAGTGCAGAGCAGAGCGATATTGGCTGGCTGGGTAGGAGGCAATGAGTGGCTCAGAAAGGGGAACATCTCTCCTTGGGGAAAGGGCCATATTGGCGTGTAGAGTCTTGAATTGCCTTTTTGCCTTCTACTAAGCATCTGCATATCACAAGGCATTATGGGAAAGGAGCTGGAAGCTCAAGCGACCTCTATTGAATGTAAAAAATCCTCAATTTACTTTTGACCCACTGAGTCTTGAGAAAGCAAAAGGGATATTAGCCAAGCCAGTATCACTCATCTGCATACAGCGCTGTTTTCTGGGTTTTGCCTCTCATCAGTGGGTCAAAAACAAATTGAGGACTTGGTACATCCAATAGAGGGCGCTTGAGCTTATCAGATCCTTTCCCATAATGCCTTGTGATATGCAGATGCTTAGTAGAGGACAAAAAGGCAATTCAAGATTCTACACACCGTATGGTGCTCTCCCCAAGGAAAGATGTTCCCTTTACTGTGCTGCATAGAAAGCAATGATAAATCTGTGCTGTGGTCTATACAGCACAGAATTTTTACAGCCGACTTTAAAAAAGGGCGGATTCCCGTACATTCAATTGTTCAGGCCGTCGGCAAATCCGAAAACCAATTGCGGCTTTGGTGCAAATTTGCGCCAAAAAACACGGTCCAGCATGCTGTCGGATTTGGAAGGCATTTTAACAAGTGCTGTATAGACATTAGCCTAAGGGTCGGAGCTCCATCTCAGATTCCATCACAGTGGAGTCCGATAGGCACAGCTGGTGTTCATTGTATGATGGGTACGACCCTCCATCATTTTGGTGTGCCATATTGTAATGATGGCTTTATCAGATTAAAAATGAACTGACCATTAAAGGGGTTTTGCCAGGAAGTGAGTTCTTTACCTCTTATCTGCTCAGGAGAGAAGATAATCAAAGAATGCTGAGTCACGGGGGAGAGGTAAGGGGGTGAGCAGGGAGCGAGGAAGCGGGGAGCATCTGCAATGTGTACTTAAATAATTACATTACAACCAGTGGATTCTCTATACAGCAGACAGCCTCACACACTGCACTTTTCTCCCCAGCCCCTTGCAAGCTCCTTCATGTTCCCTGACAGCCAGATCAGCTCCTGTCAGTGTCCTGGTCGTGTCTAATGTAAACTGTCAGGAAACTAAGGGGGACTGAGCAATGCTGTAGCTCTCATACGCATCACTTTTTGTAATCACATATATTTAGAAAAATGATTAAATACCCATTTTGGAGGATCCCACGTCAACATTACATTGTGGCAAACCCCCTTTAAATCCTTTTAGCTGGGTAAAAAAAGGGGGGGGGATAAAGCAAAAAAGGACCAAAAATACATGTCATTGCCTTTAACAGGTGTATATAACATGGTGTCCCCACAGCCCATTCTATATATTCATTCACTTATTAATCTAATCAGAAAACCTGGCGGAAGTGTTTTTTGCCCCCAAATGAAAACAATTGAAATGCTAAAAACATGACTCCAGATTGCAGATTGCTGCAAATTTTTTGTAAAGAATTTCCAATTTTAAGTGGCCCCAATGAGCATAAATAGCCGAGCCCTGAAGGGGTTAAAGAAAGTTGGAAAAACACTGTCCTATTTTTCATCCGGTTTCGTCCTTGTTGCCAGCGGCATGGTTTTCTGCTGAATTTGCTGTTTTCCCACTGATTATCAGGCTGAATATGTCTGCAGTAGATGCAGGACATAAAACAGATTTAAGCGTTAAGACTCTATGTAGAAAATGTGGGTGCCCCCACACAGGAACTTTACATACTATAGGGACTAATCATGCAGTTACTATGGGTCAGTGCCTAACTAGGGACCACTAGTGGAGTTGATTCTTGGGGCCCCACCAGAGGAGATGATGCTTGGGGCCCACCAGGGGAGTTGATGCTTGGGGCCACCAGGGGAGTTGATGCTTGGGGCCCACCAGGGGAGTTGATGCTTGGGGCCCACCAGGGGAGTTGATGCTTGGGGCCCACCAGTGGAGTTGATGCTTGGGGCCCACCAGTGGAGTTGATGCTTGGGGCCCACCAGTGGAGTTGATGCTTGGGGCCCACCAGTGGAGTTGATGCTTGGGGCCCACCAGTGGAGTTGATGCTTGGGACCCACCAGTGGAGTTGATGCTTGGGGCCCACCAGTGGAGTTGATGCTTGGGGCCCACCAGTGGAGTTGATGCTTGGGGCTCACCAGTGGAGTTGATGCTTGGGGCCCACCAGTGAAGTTGATTCCTGGGGCCCACCAGTGAAGTTGATACCTTCCTGGGGCCCATCAGTGCAGTTGAGTTTTGAGACCCACCAGTGAAGTTGATTTTTGGTGCCCACGAGTGGAGATGATACTTTGGGGCTACCAGTGGAGTTGATTATCAGGGTCCACTAGTGGAGTTGACTATTGGGGCCCACTCTACAGCTACTGTATATGACTGCACATGACTTTCTGCCTTTCTCCCTGACAAGCTCTCCCAGGCCTGCATGTTTGCTCTGCTGTCCTGTGGGCCAGTCTGACTGAGCCTGCTACAAGACCTCTGTGAAGGGAGGAGCAGTTGATGATATCCAGTTCCTATGTACAGGCACAGGACACCCCACCTCTCTGTAGCAAAGAGCCAAAGTGAGTGAGTGAGGTGGGCCCCCAGCCCAGCACAAGACGTACAACATGAAAGTGTTAAATGGAAAGCCCCTTGAACCCCTCCCAGAGCTGCACAAAGTGGTCTTTCTGCAGTCACATAGCAGCTGAAGAAATATCTCCTAATGAGAGGCAGGCCTGGAAATAAACCGACACTGATACGTCTCGCTGGCCGCAGGACTCCAGCTCTGTATTTAGCCTGCTTTCTTCACTCAACATGTAATTTACTATATGACTTGCATATTTATAGAGGTTAACGCCTCTTGGAAGAGGATTCATCCGGCATTATCACCATAGGAAGACGGACCCCACACAGAAGTCCTGGATGGAAAGAAGCCACCGCATAATGGATAAGATCCTGCTCCTGAGTCAAGCTCGGACTGGCCCAAACGGTAACAGAGGAAACCCCCATTGAGCCTCTGAGCATGGCAGACCTTGAGTTTCTTCTAAACTGCATATACATGCTAGGGAGAGGCAGAAAGCAAGAAGCAGAGTATAAGAGGCATAAAAAGGAGCTGTAGCATGGGCCTTCAGAGTCAACTCCACTGGTGGGATCCAAGAATCAACTTCATAGGTGGGCTCCTAGAATCAACTCCAATGGTGGGCCCCAAGAATCAACTCCACTGGTGGGCCCCAAGAATCAACCTCATAGGTGGGCCTCCAGAATCAGCTCGACTGGTGGGCCCCCAGAGTCAACTCGACTGGTGGGCCTCCAGAATCAACTCCACTGGTGGGCCCTAAGAATCAACTCCAATGGTAGACCCTAAGAATCAACTTCATAGGTGGGCTCCTAGAATGAAATTCCACTGGTGGACCCAAGGCATTCCAGTCCAACACTGTCCTAAGTGGACACCTCTGAGCCCCTACATAATTGACTATGACGGTTCCTAAGGCTGTAGATACGCCCGTGTTAGAGGAATTGGGGCTAAATAGTTGTAGATGATTT
This sequence comes from Phyllomedusa bahiana, assembly GCA_025379985.1. Classification (NCBI taxonomy): domain Eukaryota; kingdom Metazoa; phylum Chordata; class Amphibia; order Anura; family Hylidae; genus Phyllomedusa; species Phyllomedusa bahiana. The sequence goes on along the minus strand of JAODAL010002355.1, from coordinate 105,901 downwards.
ACTAATGTCTACAATATCTCACAAATGGCACTAACTAGTCTCTGGGCAATCAAACATGGCTCCTGTTTCCTAACCCCCTCCTCTACATCATCATTGGTGCAAACTAAGACCATCCAGCCTCATTAGCCCCTTCTTGGAAGGCGTTTTTTTTTTCCTCCCCGCCTTTCTAGAGCCATAACTTTTTTATTTTTCCATCTACATAGACATATGAAGGCTTTTAGTTTGTGGGGCAAGATGTACTTTCTATTGGTGTCATTAATCACCATACCATAGAATATACCGGGAATCTGCCAAAAAATGCTACGTGGGTTGAAATGTGAAAAAAAACATACTTATGCCATGTTGGTGGAGGTTTTGTTTTTACGCCATTGAATCTTTGGTATAAATGATGTATTATTTGTATTTTGCTGGTCGTGCACTTTTTATTGGTACCATTTTAGGATAGATTTGACTTTTACTCACTTTACTCACTTTTTATTCCAAGGTTTAGGGGACCAGAAATGATAAAAAAAAAAAAACTGCAATTTTGGCTTCTGGAGTTTTTTTCTTCGATAGTGTTCAGCCTATGGGATCAATGATGTTATATTTTAATAGATTGGACTATTATGGACGTGGCGACACCAATTATATGTCACTTTTTTATTATTTGTAGAATGGCAAAGGGGGGTGAGTTAAATATTTTATATTTTTACTACTTTTATACTTTTGAAACATTTTTTTTCTTTAATGTACACCGAGTCCTCCTAGGGTACTTGACCACTAGGCGGTGCAATCAGCATGACACCCTTGTACTTTGTATAAGCAATGCAGAAAGGTGCTCAAAGATGGCAGCTTTATTACTTCCTGTCTAAGGCAGGAAGTGATAGAAATGAATACATGGAAGCCTTCATAAAGCCTCCAGCTGCCATGTTTAGTCATCGACACCCTGCAATCTCGCCGCGGGGGTGCCGATTGTAGTGAGGGGAATAGTTTCTCATTCATTTAGACATTGTCATCTGCTGCGGTTGTTTGTGGTGTAAATATAAGAGGGTTCTCTAAGTCTCGCTGAAATGGTCAAAAACCAGTCCTCTACTTCACCGCCTTGGCTGCTGTCATGTTTTTTTTTCATCTGTGGGAAGTGATGCAACTTGGGAGGTCTCGGCAGAACATGTCCTGACTCTTCTCATCCTACCATAAGCCCAGAGAAAAACTGCTGTACAGTCACCATTGTACAAACACTCCAGATTCTACATTCCAGGTTCTATCCAGATTCTATGTATGTAGAGCAGAATGAGGGCTGGACAATAACCCTAAAACCAACACACCATAGAGTTAGTCATGTTACTGTCAACAGCTTGGAGATGACTCGTGAAGACCACATGGCTTGCCCAATAATTGGATGCTCCTCATGTTTTGCTTTGGTGTCCCAGTACGGGGTGTCCCATGGTTGATGCCAAGATCTTGATATACAGTATATCCATGCCCAGGTTTCCTTTCTACAGTGACTCAATGCCATGTTTCCTGGTACTTGTTAGTAACCTGGTCCATGGGTTTAATAGCCTAGTGCCAAGTCAATGACTGAATAGCTGAGGCCTTGATTGTAGACCCATTTCAGGCATGTATTGCTCCTTTGGCCTCTTTGGTTTTATGTTCACATCATATAAAGCTTCTCCTTAGGCTTAGTGTACATGGGTTACATTGCCAAACTGTGGTGCTTCAAGGGGCCACACTAAAATTTCAATATCCCCATATGTATATATTTATATAGATTAATCTGCAGCATTGTGCAGATATTGTCATCACATGCATTGGTTTTTGGACCTAATGCCTGCCAGAGAGCGCCCCATATGCAATGGCTACCAGAGAGCATGACCATACGCAGCGCCTAGAAGAGAGCACCCCCATACACAGCGCCTACCAGACAGAACCCCCATAAACAGCATCTACTAGAGAGCACCTCCATATACAGTGTCAACCAGAAACAGTGCCCACAATGGATTCTTAAAGGGACGCTACCATCAAAAATGTTCTTTTCCCATTTTGACAGAAATATGTGATTATTATATGGATTTTTTTTAATTGGGTAGTTGGTTTTCTTTAGATACTTTTTTAAAGTTACCCTGTATACAGTACTCTCTCTGACTTCCCCTCTGTGCCCTTTGATATCAGCAGTGAGTTGCTATATCCTGAGAGGTGTAGGTGCTATCCTCCTCCCCAGTGCAAAAAAGATTAGCCCATTATCCTTTCATGTTTTGCTCTTTTTACTTCTCTAATCTCACCTATCCCTGTCAAGAGAACAATAGAGTGATCATTATATCATTACCTACTATTTGCAATGAGAATACAAAAGCAGCATCTAAAGTGAAATTAGTCATCCCTGCCATTCAGAAGTTTTATCTCTTTAGTAATAACAGCTGGAAAAGGAAAATATTTAATGAGTAATTTTAAAAATAAAAAATACTGCCAAAAATTCTAAAGTGCTTTTCCAGGAATATTGCTTTTACCAAAAATACTCCTTTCTGATGAAAGTGTCCTTTCAAATGCACAGAACGTTCCTTAAAGGGTATTACCATCACTAGATATTATGTCATGGGGCTGAAAAATGCTATAATGTTTTAATTTTTAAAAATCCAGCATGTAGCCCCCTCCCCCAATCAGGAAAACTTCATTTTTAAATTTTTAGGATCATCGGATCCAAGAAGTATAAGGGTCACATGATAAGTAATAGGCTGATGTTGTTCCAGAGAAGAAAGTTGGAAGCGATTGTCTCTTGGAGGAAATTTATGACTCTCAATAATGTGAACAATTACATCATGTGCCAGAAAGAGATTCCAGAGCGATAGAAGAATCATCCGCTGACGAGACGGCTCCACCACAGGCTGAGAAAATACAGCTTGTATTGCTCCCAATGAGTGACACCTCCCTGGCACCAAATCTAATCCTCCTTGAGAGTAATCAGGTTCAGCCCATCAGATTATTATTATGAGCTTTTATTATGCCCTGATTTAGAGTCTGGTAAAGGCAGCATTACCGGCTATGGACGCCTCTCTCATATGAGTAAGGAAAATGCACTAAGTTTCTTCAATGGACTTTATTACAGGAAAACAAAACATATACAAAAATGCAAACAGTCTATAAAAGAACAGTAAACTGGGACAGTGGATCCTAGGGGCCGTGAGGGATATGGGAGACAAACCATTAAAACAGAAACCAGTGAGCAGACTTGGACCAGGAGAAACACCAGAGGAACTGCAGAGTTGGACCAGGAGGAAAACCAGAGGAACTGCGGAGTTGGACCGGGGGAACACCAGAGGAACTGCGGACTTGGACCAGAGGGAACACCAGAGGAACTGCGGACTTGTACTAGGGGGAACACCAGAGGAACTGTGGACTTGAACCAGGGGGAACACCAGAGGAACTGCGGACTTGGACCAGGGTGAACACCAGAGGAACTGCGGACTTGGAACAGGGCGAACACCAGAGACACTGCGGACTTGGAACAGGGAGAACACCAGAGACACTGCAGACTTGGAACAGGGGGAACACCAGAGACACTGCGGACTTGGACCAGGGGAAACACCAGAGGGACTGCGGACTTGGACCAAAGGGAACACCAGAGGAACTGCAGACTAGGACCAGGGGGAACACCAGAGGGACTGCGGACAAGGACCAGGGGGAACACCAGAGGAACTGCAGACTTGGACCAGGGGGAACACCAGAGAAACTGCGGACTTGGACCAGGAGGAGCACCAGAGGAACTGCGGACTTGGACCAGGGAGAACACCAGAGGGGAAATGCGGACTTGGACCAAAGGGGAACACCCAAGGAACTGCGGACTTGTACCAGGGGGAACACCAGAGGAACTGCGTACTTGGACCAGGAGGAACACCAGAGGAAATGCGGACTTGGACCAGGAGGAGCACCAGAGGAACTGAAGGCTTGGGTCAGGAGGAGCACCAGAGGAACTGTGGACTGAAACCAGGAGAAACACCAGAGGAACTGAGGACTTGGACCAGGAGGAACACCAGAGGAACTGAGGACTTGGATCAGGAGGAACATCAGAGGAACTGCGGACTTGGAACAGGGGGAACACCAGAGACACTGCGGACTTGGAACAGGGGGAACACCAGAGACACTGCGGACTTGGAACAGGGGGAACACCAGAGACACTGCGGACTTGGAACAGGGTAACACCAGAGGACACTGCGGACTTGAACCAGGGGGAACACCAGAGAATGCAGACTAGACAGGGGAACACCAGAGACACTGCGGACTTGGACCAGGGGCAAAACCAGAGGAACTGCGGACTTGGACCAAAGGGAACACCAGAGGAACTGCAGACTAGGACCAGGGGGAACACCAGAGGGACTGCGGACTAGGACCAGGGGAACACCAAAGGAACTGCGGACTTGGACCAGGGAGAACACCAGAGGAACTGCGGACTTGGACTAGGAGGAACACCAGAGGAACTGCGTACTTGGACTAGGAGGAACACCAGAGGAACTGCGGATTTGGACCAGGAGGAACACCAGAGGAACTGCGGACTTGGACCAGGGAGAACACCAGAGGAACTGGGACTGGCTAGGAACCAGGCGGACTTGGACCAGGGGAAACACCAGAGGAACTGCTGACTTGGACCAGGGGGAACACCAGAGGAACTGCGGACTTGGACCAGGGGGACACCAGAGGAACTGCAGACTTGAACAGGGGAACACCAGAGGAACTGCAGACTTGGACCAGGGGGAACACCAGAGACACTGCGGACTTGGAACCAGGAGGAACACCAGATGAAACTGCGGACTTGGAACAGGGGGAACACCAGAGTGACTGCGGACTAGGACCTGGGGAACACCAAAGGAACTGCGGACTTGGACCAGGGAGAACACCAGAGGAACTGCGGACTTGGACCAGGGGGAACACCAGAGGAACTTCGGACTTGGACCAGGGGAACACCAGAGGAACTGCGGACTTGGACCAGGGTGAACACCAGAGGAAATGCGCACTTGGACCAAGGCCAAAACCAGTGTGCCTGCTCACTTGGACCAGGGGGAACACCAGAGGAACTGCGGACTTGGACCAGGGGGGACACCAGAGGAACTGCAGACTTGGACCAGAGGGAACACCAGAGGAACTGCAGACTTGGACCAGGGGGAACACCAGAGAAACTGCAGACTTGGACCAGGGGGAACACCAGAGAAACTGCAGACTTGGACCAGGGGGAACACCAGAGAAACTGCAGACTTGGACCAGGGGAAACACCAGAGGAACTGCGGACTTGGAACAGGGGGAACACCAGAGGAACTGCGGACTTGGAACAGGGAGAACACCAGAGACACTGCAGACTTGGACCAGGGGGAACACCAGAGACACTGCAGACTTGGACCAGGGGAAACACCAGAGGGACTGCGGACTTGGCCCAACGGGAACCCCAGAGGACCTGCGGACTAGGACCAGGGGGAACACCAGAGGAACTGCGGACTTGGACCAGGGAACACCAGAGGAACTGCGGACACGGACCAGGAGGAACACCAGAGGAACTGCGGACTTGGACCTGGAGGAACACCTGAGGAACTGCGGACTTGGACCTGGAGGAACACCAGAGGAACTGCAGACTTGGACCAGGAGGAACACCAGGGGAGCTGCGTACCTCGACCAGAAGGAGCACCAGAGGAACTGTGGACTTGGACCAGGAACAGCACCATAGGAACTGCGGACTTGGACCAGGGAGAACACCAGAGGAACTGCGACTTGGACCAGGGGGAACACCAGAGGAACTGCGGACTTGGACCAGGGGGAACACCAGAGGAACTGCCGACTTGCACCAGGGGTAACACCAGAGTATCTGCTGACTTGTTCCAGGGGGAACACCTGAGGAACTGCGGACTTGTACCAGGGGGAACACCAGAGGAACTGTGGACTTGTACCAGGGGGAACACCAGAGGAACTGTGGACTTGTACCAGGGGGAACACAAGAGGAAACTGCAGACTTTGACCAGGGGAACACCAGAACTGCAGACTTGACCGGGGGGAACCCAGAGAACTGTGGACTTGTACCAGGGGGAACACCAAGAGAAACTGCGGACTTGACCAGGGGGAACACCAGAGAAACTGCAGACTTGGACCAGGGGGAACACCAGAGGGACTGCAGACTTGTACCAGCGGGAACACCAAAGGGACTGCAGACTTGGACCAGGGGGAACACCAGAGGAACTGCAGACTTGGACCAGGGGGAACACCAGAGGAACTGTGGACTTGAACCTGGGGAAACACCAGAGAAATTGCAGACTTGTGCCAGGGGGAACACCAGAGGAATTGTGGACTTGTACCAGGAGGAACTGCAGACTGTACCAGAAGGGGCACCATAGGAACTAGCAGCAGGACACTGAGTAGATGGAGGCACAGACGGCTTGCTCCAGCAGAAACTGGGACGGAAGGTAGATGGGGGTCCAGACCAGGCAGGGAACACAGAATCAACGACGCAGGAACACAGATCAGGAATTCAATGGCCAGAGACACAGAGCAAGATTTCAGCTTCAGATAGCTCAGGCCCTGAGGTCAGTCTAACCGTTGCCCTGCTCGCTGGTTTTGAGAAAGCTGAACCTCCAATAAAGCAACCAGGGTCAAAGGCATGTAGTAAGCAAGGCAGGATCCTTACAGTTTCAATCTGCAATCTTCATTCATAGTTACATAGTTTGTAGGGCTGACAAAAGACATCTGTCCATCCAGTTCAGCCTATTGTCCTACATTGTCGATCCAGAAGAAGGAAACCTCCCCCTCACCATGAGGTAGAAGCCAATTGTCCTCATTTTAGGGGAAAAAATGACAATCAGAATAAACTCCTGGATCAGCGACCCTTCTCCAGAATCCTCGTCACTATAACTCCTGCGTTCACACAGCAAGTGTCAAAATACTTGTCGGATTCTAAATCCTCACACTGCGCTGTCTGAGGAGTATTTTGATGCGGTTTTCAATGTTGATTTAAAGGGGTTGTCTCACTACAAGGATTGTTTTTTATATTAAAGATCTTGCAAAAACAAGTCACTTTGCAAATATATGTCATTAACAGCGTCCTACCCTATTCTAGATATCCCCTCTTGTATGGGCTGCATCAGCTCCTCAGGTCGCTATAGCTACAGACCTGTTTGATCTCTCCTGATAGGCTGCCAGCACTGGTTGCTATAGCTACAGACCTGGCTTCTACTGAAGCCTAGTGGAAGCCAGTAAACACGCCCCTGAATTCAAAGTCAAACCAAGAAAACAGGACTGAGGAAAGATGAATCAATGTAGTGAGACAACCCCTTTAAGGCCGCTTTTTTCTCCTGATGGATATCCAGTCAGAAAACAAGTTGCATTCATCTCTATGGGAGTTTTGGACGTGGATCCGACATAGTATTGCCTGGGATGCATTTCTTGACTAAAATACGGCGGAAGAACATGTTCCAAGTTTTTTGTAAAAACAGCGGTTTTGAATTCCGACCTCAAGAAAATCCAAGTCGTCTGGACTACAACGCGGATATTCAATTAAGGTCTATGCGGATGGGTTTACAGTCAGATTTTTATGGTTTTTAAAACTTGAATCCACATAAAAATGGGACTGTAAATGCTTGTTGTGTAGACAGAGCCTTATAGTATTACACTCCAGAAATGCATCCAGACCTCTTCCCCTTCATACATTCATACCTCCCAAGTGTCCCTATTTTGGAGTGACAGTCCCTATTTTTAACCTTTGTCCCTCTGAGCTCTATAAATGTCCCTCTTTTTGATTTGGGAAATAGATTTTCGTCAATAAACTGACTATTCTGCTTTAAAAAGTATCTGATTGCTTCCTAGCTGTATATTAGATAACAATTTACTTAATATTTCATCATTAGATACAATGTGATCTTAAAAATGTGTCCCTTTTTGGCTGTCTAAAAAAGTTGTCATGTATATGTATTGGTGGGGTTAAAGGTGTGTCTTGGTGTGATGTCACATGATTGGGTGTGGTTGGAGGCGTGGCCTGATGTGTCCCTCTTTGCAATATTTAAAAGTTGGGAGGTATGATACATTTTCAGGCCCCTTGTTCCTGGTTTCTCTTGTTGACCTGTCCCACCCGGTAACACAAGCTGCATAGGAGTTTTGTGTATTTAGCTGCTGCTTGTGTGTGATCTCTCCTACTGCAGATTCTGACAAGGGCTTCATTCTCTCTCTTTACTGATGCTGCCTGTGTGTGATGTCTCCTCCTCCTCCTACAAGGACCCACTTGTTTCTCTACCCTAATGCTGTCTGTGAGTGATCTCTCCCCCTCCCCTGCAGATTCTAATACATGCTCCTTGCTCTTCCTCCACTGATGCTGCTGTGTTATCTCCCTTTCCCATATAGATTCTGACAAGTGCTTTTTCCTCTCCCCTCATTGATGCTACCTGTACATGATCTCCGTCCTCCTGCAGAGTCTGATAAGGGCTCCCTGCGGTCTCTACCCGGATGCTGCCTGTGTCTGATCTCTCCCTTCTCCAATGCAGATTCTGACAAGCGCTCCCTCCTATCTATATACTGAAGCTGTCTGTGTGTGATCTCTTCCTCTCCCCTGCAGAATCTGACAATGACTCCCTCCTCTCCTTACCCAGATGCTGCCTGTGTGTGATCTCTTTCTCTCCCCTTCCCCTGCAAATTCTGACAATGGCTCCTCCTTTTTACACTGATGCTTCATGTGTGTGATCTCTTTCTCTCCTCTTCTCCTGCAAATTCTGACAATGGCTCCCTCCTATCTCTACCCTGGTTCATCTTGTGTGTGACCTTCCCCCTTCTATTGAAGAGTCTAACAACGGCTTCCTCCTCTCCCTATATTAATGACCTCTCCCTCCTCCTACAGTTTCTGACAAGGGCTTTTTCCTTTCTCTACTCAATGTTACCTGTATGTAATCTCCTACTCCCTCCCTGCACTCTACAAATTCTGACAAGGGCTCCCTTCTCTCTCTACCCTGATACTACATGTGTGTGATCTCCCCCCCCCCTTCTGCAGATTCTAGTAAGGGCTTCCCCCTCTCTCTACACTATTGTAGCTTGTGCATATGATCTCCTGCAGAGCTCTCTTCTTTCTCTACCCTAATCCTGCCTGTGAGTGATTTCACTCTCTCTAGATTCCCACAAGGGCTCCCTTTTCTCTTTACCCTGATGCTAGTGTGTGATCTCTCCCCCTCCTCCTGCAGATTCTGACACTCTCCTCATACGTGCTTTGTATGATTTCCCCCCCACTTTCCCGCAGATTCTGAGGAGGGGTTTCTCCCTCTTTTACTATGCTGTGTGGATCACCCCCCTCCTCCCGCAGATTTGACACTCTCCTTAATGTGTAGTTTGATCACTCCCAATCCCGCAGATTCTGGGAGGGCTTTTCCTTCTTTATATGATGCTGTTGTGATCACCCCCCCTCCGCAGTTCTGACCTCTCCTTATACGATGATGATGATCATCCCCCCCCTCCGCAGATTCTGACACTCTCCTTATACTGATGATTTTCCTCTCTCCTCAGATTTCGAGGAGGGTCCCCTTTCTCTTTAACCCTGATGCTGTGTGTGATCACCCCCCCTCCTCATGCAGATTCTGACACTCTCATTATACTGATGCTATGTATGATCACTCCCACTCCTGCAGATTCTGAGGAGGGCTTTCTCCTCTCTTTATACTGATGCTGTGTGTGATCTCTCCCCCTCCTCCTGCAGATTCTGACACTCTCCTTATACTGATGCTATGTATGATCACTCCCCCTCCTCCTGCAGATTCTGACACTCTCTTCCTTTTATACTCTGATTTCTAATGTATATGATCACTCCCCTCCTGCAAGAATTCCCTTACAATCACTCTCCTTATGACTGAACTCCAAGTGTATTATGATCACTCCCTCCTGCCTCCTTCCAATGCTATGTGGATCACTCTCCTCTGCAGATTCTGACACTCTCCTTATACTGATGCTATGTATGATCACTCCCACTCCTGCAGATTCTGACAAGGGCTTTTTCCTCTCCTTATACTGATGCTGGGTTTTGATCCCCCTCCCCCTCCCCTGCAGAGTTTGAAAACTCTCCCTTTACTCCTTCAATTGAGGGAATTTTTTTCCCCCCTCCCCTGCGGGTTTAACAAGGGAGGTTTTTTCTCCTCTCTTTATACAAATTGTCTTGAAATTTTTGACATTTTTCCCCCTTTTTCCGGGGAAAAAAAAAGGATTCCTGAAACAAGGGTTTCCCCCTTTTTCTTTCCCCCCAGGCCTTTTTGGGGGGCCCCGGGTCATGGTGTTGGTTCTTTCCCCCCCCCCTAAAGGGACCGGGGAAATGTTGGGTTAATTTAAAATAAGGGGGCCCAAGGTTTGACTCTACTTTTTTTAATTTGGGAAGGATAAAAAAATACGGGACTCTGTTGGGGAAACCGGGGGGGGGTTTGTGTAAAAGGGGTAAAAGTTCTTCTGTTAATTTGGGGGTTTGGTGGGGCCCAAACCCCTGGAGTGTTTCTTAACCCCCAGGGGATGATTTTTCCCGGGGATTTTTCCAGGATTTTTCTTACCACCTTTTGGAAATTATTTTGGGGCCCCAGGGGATTTAATTTCGGGCCCCGGGGATTAATTTTTGGGCCCCCTGGTTGCCTGTTCCAAAGGGGAAGGTTTTTTAGCCCCCGTGGGGTTTTTCCAAGGGGAAAATCCCCCTGGGTGTTCCTTTGTACTCATAAATTGACTTCTTTTTCAAGGTTTGAAAAAGATTTTAAATATTCCCCTTTAAGAGTCTGTAAAAAATTTAACCGGAAAACACCCCTCCCCCACCCAGCCCTGGGGGTTTTCCCTCAGGGCAGGGCGGAGTAATTTTTTGGGGTGGGGGTTGTTTTAATCGTCCCCAAAAAAGGGGTCCCAACAAGCTTTGTTTGCACTTTTGAACTTTTGGGTTTTTTGGGGGTTTCCCCCCGGAAAAAGGAAAAACCGACCATTCTTAGGAGTCCACCCCAGTTGGGTTTTTTTCTTTTTTTTTGCCCCAAAAAACCAGGGGGAAGGTTTTTGCTTTCTTTTTGGGCCCCCCTTTTTGGGGGAAAAAATTGAAATTTTTGGGGGCCCCCCAAAAAATGAAAAATTGGAACTCATCCACCATTTTGGGAGTTTTTTCAAAAACCTAAAAAACCAAGGTTGTGTTATTTTTTCAAGGGTAAAACCAGTTTTGGGAAAATTTTTTTGGGCCCACCAGTGGCGGGGGTTCTTTTGGGTCACCTTTCCCCCCTTTAAAATTTTTGGCCCCAAAAACAGGGGGGGAAAAATTCGGGGGTTCCACCAAAAGATTTGAAAGCCCCAAATTGGGCCCCCCCCCAAGGATTTTTAAATTCTTTGGGGGTTAACCAGGGGTTAATTTTAAAAATTTGGGGGAAAACCAGTTTAATTTGATTTTTTGGGGCCCAAAAACCGGTTTGGACGTGGCCCCCCACCAAAATTGGTTTTTTTTTAATTTTTTTGCTTTCCCTTTGGCCAAAACCATGGGATTTTTTAAAAAACCCTTAAAATGGGGCCCCCCCGTCCGTTTCTTAAAAACTTTGGGCCACCAAAATGGTTTATTTTTTGGGAACCCCAAATTTTTCAAAAAAAATTTATTTTTAAAACAGGACCGAAACCCTGGCTCCAAACTTTGGGGCCCTCCCCTTATTTTTTTGGCCTTCCAAAAAAAACCTTTTGAAAAAACATGCCCCTTCAAAAACCCCCATTGCCCCTCCTTCCCTCAGTGGGGCCACCTGGGAATTGCCACCCAAGCTTTGGCTTTTTGGTAAAAAAGGCAATCCTGTAAAAAAAATAAACCAAGCCTGGGGAAGAAAAAAACTTATGGGGGAAAAATGGGAAAAACCCAAACAAATTGGGAAACCCCCTTCCCACCTGAAAAATTTTTCACCCTCGGGTAATTCAAAACCCCAAGCGTTTTTTTTTTTTAAAACCCAGTAAAAAAGGGTGATAGGAAAAACAGGTTAATGGACCCTATACAATTTAACGAGGGCCTGCCTTTTTTTTTTCCACATTTTTTGAAGGTTTTTTTTTCGGGGTTGCTTTTTCAACGGTTGCAAAAAAAACCCGCCAAAAGAAAGGGAAACCCTTCCTTTTTTACGGAAGCACAGTAATATGAAAACGCCAAATTTTTTCTTTACTTTTGGGCCAAAATAAAGAAAAAATTATACTCAAAACTTTAAACCCAAAAAAAAGAAAAAACCCAAATAAACCCCCAAAAAAATGGAAAGCCTTTATTTTAGTATTTGCCCCACACTAAAAACTTTAACTTTTTAAAAAAATTTTGGTTTTTTCATAGTTTTTTTTGGGTTTTTTCCCCCGGTATAAGCCTTTGGCCTTTGGGGGGGGGGGGGTTTAAAAGGATTCATTTTTCTTTTTTTTTGGGACAAAAGGAAAAGGGGTTTATTTTTGGGAAAAAATCCGTCCCTTTAAAAAAACCCACGGTTCCCCCAAAAGGGGGTTGGAAAAAAATTTTGAAAAAGTTTTTAAGTTTTAAAAGGAAAAAATGGTCGGCAACCAAAGAAAAAACGTGAGCGCACTCGGGAAGCAGAAAAAATCTCTTCATCCCCTGACCGGGGCAAAAACAAAAAAAATGAAATTTAAAGTAAAAGCTTCATTTCCCTTTTCCTCACAGGTTAAAAGCCAATAAATTGTGGTGAAAAAACCCCTTTTAAGGAAGCCCCGGGCCTGAAACCAAAAAATAAACCCAAAATCTCCCTTTTCTAAATTTTTTAGGGGGTTTTTTTCTGTTCAAAAAGTTGAAGTATTTTTTCCCAACCCTTTTGAACCGGGAAAAAAGCACAATGTTTCCCTTTTCACCACCCGTTTACTTGTGAAATGGAACTTGGGCAAAAAACCACACCCCTTATATCAATTTAAATTTTTTCATATTCAGGTGGCCGGGTCCGAAAGCATAAATTAAAAAAATTTTTTTGCAAATGTAAAGTAGTACTAAAAGTATTTTTACAACGTTTTATCTATTTTTCCAATATCTATTTCTACAAACTATCTTTTCTATCTATTTTATCTATCTCATACCATCTATTTTTCATATTCAAACTATCTACCCTAAATTATCTACCCCATCTATTTTCTACCCAATCTATCTCATAACTACCCTAATTATCTATCTCATATCTATCTAATATTTTCTTCTTTTATCTACCCAAATCTTCTTTTCCCCAAAATTATTCTATCTATCTATCTATCTAACTATCCTATCAAATTCTATCTCATATCTATCCTATCAATCTACCCTATTTTATCTATCTTTTTCTCATATCTAATCTATCTCTATCTATCTATCAATCTATCCTAATCTTTTTCTATCCCATATTTTATCTATTTTCTATCTATCAAACCCATATCCTATTTTAATCTTTTCCCATTTTCTATCTACCCAATCTAATTTTTTTCCCCTATCCCTTTCTTCTACCCCATATCAAATCTTTTCTATCTATCTTTTCCATCAAATTTTCCAAAATCTATCTATCTATCATTCTTTTAATCTATTTCATATCTATCTCATTCTATCTTTTCTATCTTTTCTATCTCCCCTATCAAATCTATCTATCTATCTAAATAATTCTATTTTCATATCTATCTTTTTCTATCTTCTATCACTATCTATCTCATATCTAACTCAAATCTATCTATCTACCCAATCTATCTATCTATCTTTTCTATTTTAACCCCATACCTTTTTCTATCAATCTCAATTCTATCATCTCAATCAATCTACTATCTATCTATCTTATATATCTCATACCCTAATCCCTATCAAAATTATCTCATATCTATCTTTTCTATCTCAATCAATCTTTTCTATCTTCTCCTATTTCTATTATCAACAATCTATCTATTTTCTATCTTTTCTATCTATCCCATATCTAAACCCATATCAAATCTATCTAAATCTATCCTATCTATCTTTTCTTTCTATCAAACTATCTATCTATCTATTTCTAAATATCTATCATTTTATCTCATTCTATCTATCTAATTTTTCTATCTATCTTATCCCATATCTATCTATCTCATATCTATTTATCTAATCCCTTTATATCTACTATCTATCTCATATCTATTTTCTACCCATCTATCCCCCCTTACCCTATCAAATCTATATATCTATTATCTATTTTATTTTCCAATTATCTATCTATCTCATATCTATTACCCCCATACTATCTTTTAAACCCAATCTATCTATCAAATTCCTACCCTTAATCATCTACCCCAAAATTATCTATCTATCTTTTCTATCTATCCCATATCTATCTACCCCATAATTTCTATCTATCCCCCAATCAAACTATCTATCTTTTCTACTATCAAATCTACCCAAATCCCCATATTCTATCTATCTATTTATATCCTTTATCTATCTTTCTATCTCTTATATCAACTAATCTAAAATTAAATCTTTTAATCTCTCATAGCTTCAATAGTTTGAGGGTTTCCTTTTTAAAAGGTTCATACTTTTCAATGGCTAATTAAAAATTTCTTAGCATCACGGGAAATTTTTTTTTTTTCAAATTTTTTGCATTTTTTCCTTTAATTTTTTTAAAAAACTGAAATTTCAGAAATTTTGAGCCCAGATTTTTTCCAAAAAGCCCCGGGGGACTTTCACCGGCCTGGATTCTCAGTTTCCCCTTTAAAATTTTTACTCTCATTCTGTCGAAATTGGGGAAAGCGGGGGTTGAAAGGAAACTTCCCAACCCCAAATTTAAAACGGGAGCCAGGGAAAGCCCAGGGAAAAACCCATTTTGGGTCGGTCGTGTTCCCTTTGCTTTTTGGGGGGGATTTATAAAACAATTATGAGGTGAAATTATTTTCTCCCATGGGGAAATGGGAAATTAATTTCTCTCTTTTTAAATTTGAAAAAAACGGGCCTTCCCACTCTGGGGTTTTCCGCTTCCCCTATAAACATACCCCTTCCCACAACATCTCAAAATCATATCTTCATCCCGGTTTTCCCTCCCCCAGCAAAACCCCATAATCGACTGGGTAGCTTTGGGCCCCCCCCATGGAGTTGTTTCACAAAAAATTAATGGACGGCCTAAACCCTTAAAAGGGGTTTGCTCACTAAAAAAGGGATTCCCTGCTTTTTTATGTTAAAGATCTTGAAAAAAACAATCATTTTTGCAATATTTTCCATTCAAGGTTTTTCCTCCCTTTAATTCCTAAAAAAATTTTCCCCTTTCCCTGGGGGGGGGGGGGTTTTTGGCCCCCCTTCAAATTCCAAGCCCTTTCAGCCGCTTTTAAAAGAAAAACCAGGACCCCGGGGGGGGTTCCCAATTTTTCCTAAAATTTTAATTTAAAGGGGGGCCTTTTCCCCAAAGGCCACTGGACTAAAAGAAAAACCGGCCCTTTTGGTTCAATCCTCCTGTCCTCCAAGCCCCACAGGTTTTGGCCCCGGGATAGCAACAACCTTTTTAAATCTCTCCTGAAAAGGGCGGGCCAGCCCCTTGTTGCAAAAAGCTACAACTGTTTCAATCCAATTCCGAAAAGGCTGGCCAAAGAAAAAACTGGGGGGGGCAATAAGGGCCCCTTTAAACAAGACCCCTTTTGGTTTTTTGGACTGGTTGCCCTTTGGGGGTTTTGCCCAGTAATACCCGCCCTGTTTAAAATCAAAACCCCCCAAGAGAAAAAGGATTTTTTTGTAAGGGGTTAAAAGGGAAATAAATTTGGGGGAAAATTTGATTACAAACCCCCTTTTAAAACCAAAACCCACTGTTCCCAAC
This sequence comes from Phyllomedusa bahiana, assembly GCA_025379985.1. NCBI lineage: Eukaryota > Metazoa > Chordata > Amphibia > Anura > Hylidae > Phyllomedusa > Phyllomedusa bahiana. The sequence continues at coordinate 90,179 of JAODAL010002355.1, read as the reverse complement.
ATTTACAGGCTGGTTTTAAAAACCCAGTAATCGGCAGCCGAATGAAATTGAGGAACTGCCCCCCCGGGGGAGGGGCCCCACAAGGGGGGGCCCAACCAATGTGTGCAGATCAGATAAAAGCCTCAACTTTTCCCACCCCTCAAAAAACCCAAAAAACTTTTATCGCCTATACACAGCCCCCGGGTTTTAAAAGGACGGGATAGGGTTTTTATTTTTTCCCTTAAAAATTAAAATTTTTGTTTTTAAAGTGGAACAGGTAAAATTTATTAAATGAAAATCCAGAAAAATTTTTTTTTTTTTTGGGATTTGTGAGGAAGGGGTTTTTTTACTTTTGTTTTGCTGCTTTTCCCCCCTTTTTAAAAAAGTTTCCCCTACTTCAGTGGTTGCTGTGGCAGTGGAACTTGTCTTTCCAAAACAAACTATTTTTTTGGGGAAACATGGAACAAACAAGTGCCACCATCCCCAAAAATAAGTTTTTTTTGAAAACTTGGGACAGATTTAGGGGGAAAAGGTGAATTGGGGATTGGGGCCTGAAAAAATGACACAATTAGAAAACTTTTTTAGGCCTTTTTTTTAAAATAAAAAATAAATTTTAAAATTAAATTGTGAGAACAGCCCATTTTTTAAAACCTTTTTAACCTTATTTTCAAAAAAAATTAATGAAAAAAATTAAAATAAAAAAAGGGGTCAAACCTAATCACAAAAAAAAGGTGAAAAAAAGGGTTTTGTAAAAAGGGCGTGTAAACGTTAAAACCCTTAAAACCAAGGAATAAAAAAGTAGTAAAAATGGGGGGAAAGTTAAAAGGGGAAAATGGGGGCCGGCTTTGGGGCAACATGTTTTTTTGGGGAGGGGACTTTTTCTCTCCCCCCTTCGAGCAATTTAGCCTAAAAATGGCCCTGCACAGACAGCAAGGGAGGGAGAGGATTTTTTGGGTTGAGATCGCTTCATCCCAACGGGAGTTACAGCAGAATATTCGTAGCCTCTTTCCCGTGACTCTCCCTGTACATTCCCCAATTTTTAGGGCCTTTTTAACCTGGCTCCGGGTAGGGCAAAAAGTTTCAGGGGAAGCTAAATTTCCCCTGTTATTACTTTGGAGCAAAAAATTTAGCCCCACACCGGGGGGGCAGGATTTCCCCCCAACCCATGTTAAACCTTTGTGGTTTTTAGAGTAAATTGGTGCAAAGTAATCTTTCTTTCCGGGGAAAATGAAACCTGACCTTTAAAAACGGGTGAATGTGCAGGGGAATCCCTCTCTGTGGTGACCTTAATGGATTTTCGGGAGGAAAAAATTTATGTGATGAAAAAAATGGAAATATTATACCGAAGCCAAGAACATGTAATAATCAACGTATTGCCCTTTAAGCAGCACTGGGTTTTCAGGATCAGCTTAACACGTTGTTCCACAAAATTCAGATGGTGTTGTGCAAATCCTTAAAAAAGGAGCACCCCAAAGTGGTGGCTGCAAAATTTTAAAATTTTTTAAAGGGCGTCCTGTTACCCTAAGAAATGGAAAAATTCATTTTTTTTACAACGGGGAACCCCAGCCTCCCCCTTGTCCCAAAACCTTCCTGCCCCTCAGCGAAATTGGATAAAATTGATCCGGGTTAAGACAATCCCTCTGGGGGAAATTCCCTTTAAACCCAGACGATACTTTTGGGGCATTAGCTATTTTGTTTCTAAATTTTGAATAATAAAAAATTGTCCCAGTCTAGAAAATTGCTCTGTCCCCCTAAACCCGGGACCCCCAACGGGTTTCATTTTCCCTGCTATTTTCCCTTTTCCAGCTTTAAAAAATTATTTTAAGTTGCCCAATTGTATCCAGCCCCCAAAAAAGACAATTTCCTTCATTTAAAAAGTTTTACAAAAGCCTGGATTTGGGGAACCCCTGAAAAACATTGAAACAAAACTAGCCCTTTGTTCTAAACTAAAAGGAAAATTTTTTGGGGGGCAAAAGGGGGGTAATGCAGTCTAAAAATTTGCCTGGGTTAAAAATCTTTAAACAGTTTTTGGGACTCCAATCCCCTGATACTTTGGGTACTTTAAGTTTGTTCCTGCCTCAAGCTGAAATGTAATACAATTGAAATCCACCCTAGAAAATGCCCCGGGAAGTTAAAACCCCCGGGGGAATCCAGACTGAAGCATGGAAAGAAACAAACCCAAAATTAAAATTTTAGTGTTTCTCCCAAAAATGCTTTCCTCCCCGGGAGCATTTTTTTAGACGGGATATAAAAAAATTAATTTGTACATTCCCGGTTTTTTTTTTTTATACATTTGCTATGGAAACTTGCCCCAAAACTTTTTGCTTTTTAGGGGTTTTCCCTTTTTAAGCAAAGAGGGGGTAACACTTTTCTCCTCCTTTTTGGGTTTTAAAAAAACCTAAAATTTTTCCCTGAAAACCAATGCAAAAAACATTTTTTAAATGGGGGGCCCCCGGGTCCATCCTTCTCATTGACCCCCAAAACCCCCAACCAACTTTTTCTCCTCACAGGACAAATAAAGGAAAAACAGACCCTGTCTTTTACCCCTTGAGCGGGGGGGGTTTTCCCCGGAGGGGTCCGATGTCACTTTTTTGCTCCCCGGCCGGAGGGAAAAATCGGGACTGTGCTAAAAATTTAAAAAAGGGCTGGGAAATAAAAAGGACAAAACTCTCGACTTTGGGACGGAAAAATTTTGCACCCCAGTAAAAAAAAACAACAATGACCAGATCGGAGGGAGAAACCCCGTCCCTTTTGGCGGGGAAAAGGGAAAAAACCCCGGGAACTGGCTCCTTTTCACAGTAATTTTGAACCCCCCCAACCCCCTTCCCCCAAAATTAAAAAATTTTTAAAAAAATTAAAATTCTAATTTTCCAAAATAATCCCTTTAAAAGCCCCTTAACAAATCCCCCCCAAGGGGGAAAATTTTTATTTGACCACTGGCCCGGGGGCCCCTTCCAAACAGAACTTTAATTATTCATTTAATAAACTAAATACTGGCTCCAATTCTACATAGATTTAAAATGGACAAGAATATATATAATCAGAAAATAGAAAATGGGGAGAAACACTTTTTTTCCTTTTCCCCCCGGTTTTTTCCTTTTTAAGTGTTTGTCCCCAGGTTTCAATTTTCTTAACCCCAACAATTTCTTCTGTCCGGGTAATAACAGAAAAGGGCTGAGGGGGAAAAGAAAATAGCCAAAAACAGACAAATATAAACTGTCCCTATAACCATTCTCTTCTTCCCTTCAACCAGGAAGAGACGGGGATACCGCCCCGTAAAGGGCCCCCGAATTTTCCGTATTTAAAAACCCTGTAAAACTCTATTACACTCTATCCCAAAAAAGAAAAAAAAAAATTTGAGGGGGCACCATTTCTCGGGAACATGCTCCCGCGGGTGATCAGGAAACACCAGAACTCTCATAGTTTTTAAAAGGGGCCCCTTAGAAAATACTTCTTTCTCACTCGGGCCCAAAAACCCCAAACCCAAAATGCTCACCCCCCCCCCCCCCCACCCGGGCCAGCGCCCCTTCTTTTTTTGGCACCTATCGTATATAGATGTACTGTCTGGGGGGAAAAGGTCCACCCAAATTTCAAAAAAAACCAACCCCCCATTTTAAAATTTTCCCATGGCTGGCCCAAAAGTAAATTACACTTCTTCCCCCTTTAAAACTCACCCACACCCCAAAAAAATTTGTAAGCTCTTGCGAGCAGGTCCCTCCCCACCTTTTTCCCTAAACTGTAAAAACCCTTTTCAATTTTTGAAAATGTTTTTTTTTTTTTTTGTCTCACCTACACCCCCCAAAATTGAAAATTTGCTGGGGAAAATTTTGGCGTTTAATATAAAAAAAAGGGTTTAAAATTTTTAATTAAAAAGAACACCCACTATCCCCTTGCCCCAAACGGCTAGCTCAAAGCATGCCCCTTATGCTTGACTTCCCTTCTCTATCCTATCCTTCTTCTCTGGCACCCATGGTAGTACAAGAAATAAGCTATAGTAGGATTTTGCAGCGCCACATATTGGATGCCTCTCACCTTGCCAACCGGTATTCTACGCTGCACTGATGAGGGGCAAACACCCTGAAACAGCTGTCTGCAGAGGAATATCTGAATGAGAGATTTTCCTATTGGTGCTTCATTGGATCATCTGTGCTCCTCAGTGTCCTATTGTTGATTTTTACTGGCCTTTCTTTTGGTTAGTTTATACATCTCTGATGCAGGGTTCTATTACTTTATACTTAGTCCCTGATGATACGCGTGGTGACCTTACTATTCTTTCTGTATGTTATCCCTATAAACTATATTGGCTTATTGGATTCTGAAGACTGTCAGTCTAAATATGATTGGACGATATTATATATATTTTTGTCCATATTGGCAAATTTATTTGTAGCACAGAGATTCGAGATTTTCATTCAGTATATCCATACCCATAGGCTGTCGATAGCATTAAAGGGGTTTTGCCACGATGTAATGTTGACGTGGGATCCTCCAAAATGGGTGTTAAATCTCTTTTCTAAATATATGTAATCAAAAAAGTGAAGCCTCTGAGAGCTACAGACTGACTAAGATGCCCTTGGTTTCCAGACAGTTTACATTAGATACGACCAGGAGCTGATCTGGCCGCGCTTGCATTGTTTGCACTTCTTATCTGATGGCAGGGAACATGAACGAGCTTTGAAGGGACTGGGGAGAAAGATCCTGTGTCTTTTGTATAGAGAATCCACTGGTTGTAATGTAATTATCTGAGTAAACATGCAGACGTTCCCTGGCTCGCCTCCCTCTCCCCCTGCAGCCGTTCCTTGTGAAGGAATGAAAGAAGGCTTCCTGCTGAGCTTATCTCCTCTCCTGAGCAAATAAAGGAGAAAAAAACGCATATAGCTTGTGCACAATACAGTTATCCCCTGTGGATTAGCAAAACAATGTTTGCTCAAACACAGAGACTGAATATCAAGAGCGTGCATGGGAGGTGGAGCGATGACATCACAGAGAAGGTACTTGTTTTTTTTAAACACAGAAACACAACGCCCCTTTTTTCAAGCCTAAAGAGGGGAGTACCAGCCTTTTGGGTGAGGAACTCACTTCTTGGCAAAACCTCTTTAACAATTGGGTCCCATTATTAAAATGGGCAGTCCACAATTTACAAACTTTCGACTTACCTCTGTCTCCTAGTTACAAACAGAGACTTATGGTGCGTGGCTCAGCCTCCTGATGTCACACAGAGTCATGACCCATAATAACACTGCACCTTCGTAGCCTTCCTCTGCCCACTGCGTCTTCTGGCCGGCACAACACAGGGACTCTTTTTTTTCCCTTATCCTTGCGCTTTGAACCTCCATCTCCGGCACAACAGCTCTCCTTTACGCTGCTCTGGTCTTGCGTTGTCACCCCAGGCACGGTATGTCCGTTCTTTCTGCTCCCAGTTCCCTTCACCTTTTCCCAGCCAACTCCAATGTAAAATACAGTACCCTACAATATCACCAGCTAGACAATTGGTAGATGTGTGGCATGCTGGCATTTGTGGTTGTGGAACTACAAGTACCAGCCACACCACACATGCACTAATTGTATGGGTGCTGATTAGTATTTGTTTAACATGTGCTGCTGTGGTATGCTGACACTTGTAGTTCCATGTAACCCGCGCGAAATGATCTAAGTAAATCCGATTTCCCCCCCCAATGTACATTGTTGAAAAGGTTTATTTTAAAAATGTCTTTCTTGGCGTTTTTTTCCCTTTTTACATGTAAATCCTTAGAGGGGTTCTCCATCCTCTCACCCGTAAATCCCTTTAGGGTTTTTCCCTCCTCTCACATGTAACATTGCCCTTAGAGGGGTTCTCCATCCTCTCACATGTAACATTGCCCTTGGAGGGTTTTATTTTACATGTAAAATCCCCCCTTAAAGGGTTCCATCCTCTTACAAGTAAACCCTTAAGGGCTTCTCCATCCCCCTCACATTTGGGTCTTTGTTACAGGATTACCGGAAGAACCGAAACACTTTTCATGTGAAACCCAGGACATGGAAACACTCAGGTGCAGCTGGAGCCCCGGAGGAAGATATAACTTTTATGGGATTCTCAGAGTCAGTTATGTTCTACAAGAACAGTGAGTAGAGTTTGTGATATCACTAGGAAATGGCAGGAATTGGATTTTTTAATCTTTACCTTTTGATCATTCAAAATTCTGCTCCGGTTAATTTCATAATTCATCTTCACTGTGATCGCAGTGAGGTTTTCTTACTACAGAGCTCTAAATCCCCTACATAGACCTCTACACCACAATGATGGGTGGGTAGCCAACGTTAGCAATGTGGATCAGAGATAACACCCATCCCAGTCATTTAACCAAATAGATGTTGCAGTCAGTACAACTGCGGCACCTAAGCTGCTAGACGAAGAGATGCCTTCCTCCATCTCCCACAATCTCCCCTGCCCCACAATGTGATAGTGGGGTGCCAACCAGAAGACTGCACCCAGCTCTATTGCAAGTGCAGCTCTCTGTACCATCCCTCCCAGTAAACCCTTATGGATACAATTTTTCCTTGGGTCATGGGGGTCCATAGATTCCTTTACTGTATCCACCAGGAGCCTGAATATGACATTATATAGTTTCTGCACCTTGTGTGCCTGCTGGGACAGGGATGGGTGCGGTGTACTCACGAGCTTCTCACACAACCCCCAAGATGGTGACCCACGTAAGATTAGCCTTGTAGCCTTTGTGGTAATTTCTTTCCTAATCATGGATGATCACGTTTCCTGGCTCCTTGCTGTGATCTAACGGCTGAATGTGATACTACAAACTGACAGATATTTGGATACAGGTGTGGGATGTGTTGGGTGTGATGTGTTGGGGGGTGGTTGGGTGGGGTGGGGGGTGGTGTGTGTGGGTGTGTGGTGTGGGGTGTGTGTGTTAACCTTAAATGATACAATCATTGGATGAGATCGAAATGTTTGCACATATATAAGATAGTAACCTCCCACCATGCAGTCTAATACATCATTAGGTAGTAGAATGGGGCATTTATGGAGATATAGTCCCCAAAAAATGGGAATCTTGCAAGAGAACAAAGAGTGACTTTTGATCACTATATTTACTATTTTGCCATAGGCAAACTTAAACTCTATCAGTTCTCAATCTATAAAACACTAAAACGTGACTTTTATTATGTATAACACTTAACCTGTATACACACTATTTAAAAACCTGATTTCTAACCTCTCAATTTAACCCTTTCTACTTCTGAAGGAATAGCTCCTTTTCTATTATCAAGTCTGGTGGAGCACCACCTATTAACAGGAAAGCCTTATATATACAGCAATTTACTAACTCCAGTAAGGGATCCCAAGCATCCTACTTGGGCAATCGTCCCTAATCTAATGGACATAGAACATATAAGGCTTCCTTGTGACACCCTCTGCAGCGGGTGACACTTGTAGACAGAGGTGAGAAATGTCATGCCTGACCTCCCTGTTAATAGGTGGTGTCCCACCAGATTTGATAGTAGAAAAGGAGCTATTCCTTCCTTCAGAAGTAGAAAGGGTTAAATGGTGAGGTTAGAAATCAGGTTTTTAAATAGCGTGTATAGAGGTTAAGAGTTATCCATAATAAAAGTTACGTTTTAGTGTTTTATAGATTGAGAACTGATAGAGATTAAGTTTGCCTATGGCAAAATAGTAAATATTTATGGAGATATTGCTCTATTTTAAATTATTTGCGCAGAATTTTTCCGATTACTATAAAAAAAATGACATTTTATGTATTCTATTTATTATTATTTATTACAATGTAATATATAAAAGATATAGAAAATAATATATAATAAAAATATACATATATTTTATTATTATTATTTCATTTATTTTATTGTATTTTTGCATTCATTAACAAGAAGAAAAGGAAGGGCTATTTTAAGGGGCTGTCCACAACCTGGGAAAGCCCTTGGTGATCCCAACATGGCCACTTAGGATATAGTTCTTATAAGGTTTTTACTTTATAACTTTCTTGGTCATTTCTTTTGTAATCAGGGAATGATCGAGTTCTCTGGCTTTTTGCTGCCATCTATTGGCTGAATGTAAATACTTAATGCTCACAGTGTAACAGATGTGTGTGTATATATACAGTATGTTGTAACCTTGAACGGTAGAGTTTGATACAATTATTGGATGTAATGGAAATGTTTGCATTATATAGAAGCTAATAACTTCCCACCATGCAGTCTACTCCATTATCAGGTAGAAGAATGGGGCATTTACGGGGGACATGTTGCCATATTGAAAAACTTCTGTGCAAATCCTCTCATTTTTCGATAGATTTGTGCATTGGATAACAATTAAGAAGAAAGGAAAGGGCTATTTTATGGGGTTACCCACAACATGGGATCCCTTCTAGCAGACCCAACAAGACCACTTGCTCCATACTACTCTATGTGGAACTGAATGGAAGGATTTAGGAAAGTCTGATCCACTGCAATCACCAGTGGCTTCTTCACCACTGGATAAGCCAAAAATGTGTGTTATGTACAGGTCCTACCTTCTGTCTCCAGAAAGGGGGTCCCCCCAGAAAACGCCTATTTCATGCAATGGCTACTATGAGTGTAGAAGCCGCTGTATATAGGCATCTCTCGCCAATTATTTCTCTAGTTTTGAATTCAGCCAATGAAAGTCTATGGAGAAAGCCCCACAGACAGAAGCGACCTCTCCAATGTAGTGGCTGCTAAATTAAACAGGACATGGGTTTGGAGGACTCCCATTCTGGAGATAGGTGCTGACCTGAACCTATCACACATTTATGGCATATGAATATGGGAATATGATTATGAATATGGGAATACCACCATAAAATGTAAGTATTTTGCAAAATGGAAATCCCCCTCCCTCTTCCTGCAGCTTAGGATGAGCAGCACATACCAAGATACATGTAACCTGCAGATTTCAGGTCTCTTCCTTCCCTCGCATTAGCTCTGTAGATGTATAGCTTCTCTCTCTATATTTGCTGAGTGGACGGGATCTGTCTTGTGTGATATCCTAGATGATGCCCGAACCAATCAGATGCTTCCCTCTGCTGCTTCCCATCCTACCAGAGCGACTGTAACATGATCCTCCTCCTCCCTCTACCCTGTCACAGTGCACAGACATTTAGAGAACCTGCTGCAGCTGCATCCCCCTCCCTCCCCCATATCATCTATTTCACTTTCAGACTATTTCTCATTGTACGTCCAGTATTTAATCTAATTCTGCTTCCTTTATTCAAGGTTATCTCTGAAATCCAATTCCTGCCACAGAGATCACTGTAATTGGCCCATTCAGGTGAACCAGCAGATGTATAACTTCACATTGACTGCTACAAACCTCTTAGGAGAAAGGAGCATCAACTCCATTGTGTATCTAAACCAGAGAGGTATGTCCTAGCTGTAAACGTATCTGTGTAGTACAACTGGTGTCAATGGATATTTCATAACACTGACTATTGCTAATCTCTAATCTATTAATGCACTGTAAGTTAAAGGGGTTTTGCCAAGAAGTGAGTTCCTTACCTAACAGGCTCATACTCCCCTCTTGAGGCTTGAAAAATGGGCGTTGTGTTTCTGTGTTTATAAAAACAAGTACCTCCTCTGTGATGTCATCGCTCCACCTCCCATGAACACTCCCGAGGCTGATATTCAGTCTCTGTACTTGAGCAAACATGTTATTTGGCTAATCCACAGGGGATAACTGTATTGTGCACAAGCTATATGGCTTTTGTTTCTCCCTCTTATATGCTCAGGAGAGAAGATAAGCTTCAAGCAGGCAGCCTTCTTTCATTTGCTGCAGGGGGGGGAGTGCTGGGAGAGCATGGAGCGTCTGCAAGTTTACTCAGATAATTACATTACAACCAGTGGATTCTCTATACAAAAGACACAGGATCTTTTCTCCCCAGTCCCTTCAAAGCATTTTCATGTTCCCTGCCATCAGATAAGAAGTGCAAACAACGCAAGCGCAGCCAGGTCAGCTCCTGTCAGCTCCTGGTCGTATCTAATGTAAACAGTCAGGAAACTAAGGGCACGTAAGAAAGGCTGTAGCTCTCACAGGCTTTACTTATTTTAATGATCTATATTTAGAAAAGTGATTAAATACCCATTTTGGAGGATCCCACGTCAACATTAGTTCATGGCAAAACCCCCTTAATATCTCATCTCTGTGGCCGATGGTGCTTTGAATCTATGGCTCTTCACTTACCGGGCTACTGGCCCCATTCTCTACTTCACCCTTCTTCTTATGTGACTGTTTGAGAAAGGTCATCACTGACTGAAACGTCACGACGTGTTAGTCACTTGCACTGTATAAATATTGTTGGAGCCTGTGGAATACATGTAGCGGCTGGGTAGTGGATCCGCTGGACCACCGCAAGCGATGATAGCTAAGCCACGCCAGGGAACGGAATCTAAGTAGCCCCCGGTATTCAACCAGAGCCCGCCGCAAAGCGGGATGGACTTGCTGCGGCGTGGGCTACCAGGGTCGTTCCCCTGACGTGACTTGCTTGCGGTGGCGGCCGAGGTGCAGTGTGGTACAGAATCGTAGTCCAAGAATCGTAGTCGTGGGCAGGCAGAAGGTCAGGGCAGGCGGCAAAGGTTCGTGGTTGTAGACAGGCAGGAAGGTCAGGGCAGGCGGCAGAGGTTCGGAGTCGAGAAACGTAGCAAGAGGTCTGGTACACGGTAAGGCGAGAATACACTTAGGGAACGCTTTCTCTAAGGCTCGGGGCAACATAGATCCAGCAGGGAAGTGACGTGGACCCAAAACCTATATAGAGACAGTGCCCGGCAATTAACCGATTACCGGCGCACTGTCCCTTTAAATTCACATGGACGAGCGCACGCGCGCTAGGGGGCGCGCATGCGCATTCCGGCCGGCAGGGGACGAGGACCGGACGGGAGCGAGGCCAGGTGAGTGGATGGGACTGGTGCGACCACGGCCAGCAGCGCGGCCCGCGGCGCCACCCGTCCCCGCCGGGGACCCGCCATGGGGAACGCGGGTGCGACCGTGGTCCGTGGACCGGATCGCGGCGCAACCCGTTACAATACGTCTAATAAATCACACTTACTTTGACATCTTAAATCGGAGTGCGATCATTTTTCGTTATGGGATTGAATCTATGGAATGCACCCCTTTCATACTCATGGTTTCTTCTCTTCTTCGATAAATTTGTTTTAAATTTTTTTTATAAAAGTAAATATTTTTCTGTAAATTTAGCAAGATTTAGGACCACCCTGCTGGCATTAGGCATTTGTGTAGGACAACATTTCTTAGTGTAGCTTCCATAGAACTTAATATTTCCTTAGACACATCTCAGGGGCTTCATGAAATGAAAATGAGTAAGTAGCAGCAGGATCGGACTGGCTCAAAGGGAACCAGGGTAAACCTTGATGGAGTTTATTCTTGGGGCCCACTAGTGAAGTTGATTCTTGGGGCCCCACCAGTAGAGTTGATTCTTGGGGACCACCAGTGGAGTTGATTCTTGGGGCACACCATTGGAGATGATTCTTGGGGCCACCAGTTGAGTTGATTCTTGGGGCCCACCAGTGGAGTTGATTCTTGGGGCACACCATTGGAGATGATTCTTGGGGCCCACCAGTTGAGTTGATTCTTGGGGCCCACCAGTGGAGTTGATTCTTGGAACCCACCAGTGGAGGTGATTCTTGGGGCCACCAGTGGAGTTGATTCTTAGGTCCACCAGTGGAGTTGATTCTTAGGTCCACCAGTGGAGTTGATTCTTGGGGCCACCAGTGGAGGTGTTTCTTGGGGCCACCAGTGGAGCTGATTCTTGGGGCCCACCAGTGGAGTTGATTCTTGGGGCACACCAGTGGAGTTGATTCTTGGGGCACACCAGTGGAGTTGATTCTTGGGGCCACCAGTGGAGTTGATTCTTGGGGCTCAACAATGGGCTCCTGAGAATAGGAGGCCTGGAGTTGCTTTTCAGGTAGAAAGGCATAGAAAGAGAAGCAGAAAGCAAGAGGCCTGCATAGTATGTGCAGTCATGTATAGCAACTGTGTGGTGGGCCCCAGGAATCAACTCCAATGGTGGCTCCAAGAATCAACTCCACTGGAGGCTCCAAGAATCAACTCCACTCGTGGGCCCCAAGAATCATCTCCACTGGTGGGCCCCAAGAATCAACTTCACTAGTGGGCCCCAAGAATCAAATACACTGCAGGTGGCAGAGACAGAAAGCTGCAGGTGAGCCCCAGGAATCAACTCCACTAATGGACCCCAAGAATTAACTCCACTGGGGAGGCCCCAAGAATCAACCCCACTGGTGGACCTCAGAATTCAAATCCACTGGTTGACCCAAAGAATCCATTCCACTGGTGGCCCCAAGCATCAACTCCACTGGTGGGCCCCAAGAATCTACTCCACTGGTGGCCACAAGAATCATCTCCACTGGTGGGCCCAAGAATAAACTCCACTGGTGGGCCCAAGAATAAACTCCACTGGTGGACCCCAAGAATCTACTCCACGGGTGGGCCCCAAGAATCTACTTCACTGGTGGTCACAAGAATCAACTCCACTGGTGGGCCCCCAGAATGAACTCCACTGGTGGGCCCAAGAATCAACTCCATTGGTGGGCCCCCAGAATGAACTCCTCTGGTGGGCCAAGAATCAACTCCACCGATGGTCCCAAGAATAAACTTCACTTGTGGGCCCCCAGAATCAACTCTACTGGTGGGCCCAGGAATCAACTCTAGTGGTGGGCCTCTGTGTGGTAATCACTCAACCGCCCAGGCACGTTGCTGATACTCAGTCTCTGTAATTGAGTAAACATTGTTTAGCTAATAGATAAGCTCAGAGCAGGCAGCTTTCTTTCATTTGTTAAAAAACTGATGCGGGGGGGGGGGGAGAGTTGAGCAGGGAGAGTCTGCATGTTTACTCAGATAATTACATTATAACCAGTGGATTCTTTATACAAAAGACACAGGATCTTTTCTCCCCAGTCCCGTAAAAGCTGGTTTATGTTTGCTGCCATCAGTTAAGAAGTGCAAATAACGCATGAGTGGCCAGATCTGCTCCTGTCAGCTCCTGGTCGTGTCTAATGTAAACTGTCTGGAAACCAAGGGCATGTAAGGAAGGCTGTAAATCTCACATGTTTTACTTTTTTTAATGACATATATTTAGAAAAGTGATTAAATACCCATTTTGGAGTATCCCACGTCAACATTAGATCGTGGCAAAACCGCTTTAAGTAAATACCTTTATGAAAAGTTAAGTTTTAGGGTAGAAGTTTATAACTGCCCTTAAGGCCTCGTTCACACGGCTTATTTGGGCACGGATTGGCGCCGTACTGCGCGCCGGATTTGCGCTTCAGTACGGCGCCAATCCGTCCCTGTCATTACGGTAATCCACTGCTCTCATAGAGAACAGTGGAATCCGTCGCTCCTCCCCGCTCGGCGAATCCGCCGCGGGGGGAGAAATTGACATGTACATTATTTACGGCGCGGACGCGCCGTAAACAATGCATTGTCTATGGGGCCGGGCGCGGCGCCCCCGCCGCGCTCCGGCCCCGCCCCCGCCCCGCCCCTTATTCACGGCGGATTTGTGAGATCAACACGGCTCACAAATCCGTCGGGAATAAGCCGTGTGAACACGGCCTAAGAGTTCCTCAACAACCAAGAGTCTTCTAACACCCAATTGTACCTTGGTATCCACTTCCCATTTTCATCCATTTCTACTCCAGGACTCCTACCCAATGTATCTAGTGACCATTAGTTGCCCTCATGCACTGTCTGCAGTAATTGACAGTAACTTCTTGTATGTGTCTTACCAGTTCTACTCCTGGCTCCTTCCAATTTAAGAGCGAGTCAAGTGAACGCCTCCTTCATCTCATTATCCTGGTCACTGAAAGCCGACTACACGTCCCTACAGATCCATTGTCAGGTGGATCTCCAGAAGAACCTGGTAAGTGAGGGCTGGGATCTGAAGAACTTCTGAAACTACTTTGGGCCACAGGTATGAAAACTGTGTAGGTCTAAGACTCCCATTCCATTTCATATAGCAGCTTTGTGATATATAGGGTTATATGATAGAGGGAGAGGAGCTGAGCTCTGTGATATATAGGGTTATATGATAGAGGGAGAGGAGCTGAGCTCTGTGATATATAGGGTTATATGATAGAGGAGAGAAGCTGAGCTCTGTGATATAAAGGGTTATATGATAGAGGAGAGGAGCTGAGCTCTGTGATATATAGGGTTATATGATAGAGGAGAGGAGCTGAGCTCTGTGATATATAGGGTTATATGATAGAGGGAGAGGAGCTGAGCTCTGTGATATATAGGGTTATATGATAGAGGGAGAGAAGCCGAGATCAGTGATATATCGGGTTATATGATATAGGAGAGGAGCTGAGCTCTGTGATATATAGGGTTATATGATAGAGGAGAGAAGCAGAGCTCTATGATATATTGGTTTACAGCAGGATTTATGAGTTAAAAGCAGGATTAACCTTTAGGCCTCGTTCACACGGCTTATTTGGGCACTGATTGGCGCCGTACTCCGCGCTGGATTTGCGCTGCAGTACGGCGCCAATACGTCCCTGTCATTACGGTAATCCACTGCTCTCATAGAGAACAGTGGATTCCGTCGCTCCTCCCCGCTCTGCGAATCCGCCGCGGGGGGAGAAAGTGACATGCACATTATTTACGGCGCGGACGCGCCGTAAACAATGCATTGTCTATGGGGCCGGGAGCGGCGCCCCCGCCGCGCTCCGGCCCCGCCCCCGTCCCGCCCCTTATTCACGGCGGATTTGTGCGCTCAATACGGCGCACAAATCCGTCGGGAATAAGCCGTGTGAACACGGCCTTTGGCTATGTTTACACGGCTTAAAATGGGACGTAATTCAGTCCGTATTTACGCGCCGTACTGCGTCCCAGTCATTACGGTAATCCACAGTTTTCATAGAGAACTATGCATTACGTCTCCTCTCCCTGCTCAGCGAAACCGCCGCTGGGGGAGAGAAGTGACATGTCATTTACTAACGGCGTATATGCGCCGCTAGTAATGATAGTCTATGGGCCGGCGAGGTGCCAGCCTCCCTCTCCCGCCCCCGTTCACACGGCGTAATTGTGGGGCGTAATTGTGGGGACGAATTTTGCCCGCAATTATGCCGGCTGCCGTGTAGCGGGGGTGGAGGGGCCGGCACCTCGCTTGCCCCATAGACAACCATTATCCAGATGAAGCGCGGGTGCTCGCGCGAAACGCGTCAAGTCTTATTGTTTTGTTTTTAATCTTGCAAGGGTAACTCCCCTGCATTTTTAAGAATAAAAGCTAGTTTATCTAAAAGCCTTTAGCTCGGGCTTTTTTTAAATTAAACGTGCACCGGGTCCATTTTTTCTTTTTTTTTTTTTTTTCTTTTCCTATTTTGACTACTTACAATGATTGACAGTATTCTCTGGACACAAACTGATCCACAAAATGCCATCAATCGCTGTTTCTGGGTTGGGTCAGCAAAACTTTTACTATCTATTTTAGGGTTTGCTCCCAGGATACTTCTGCACCTTTGGCTTTCAATCTTGTATGTATTTGCTTTGTCTCCCAGAGGTTTAATTATTTTTACTCCATTCATTTAGGTGAACATGACAACTAGAGGAAAACGTCCAACCGAGATATACACTGTGAGCCTCAGCGGGTTACAGCCGTATACACTGTACGACCTGAGAGTGCGCTGTATGTCGGAATCATCACTAGCCGGATGGAGCAACTGGAGTAATGTGATTGTCAGGACCCTGGAAGATGGTACGTACAGTATGCAAGGAAATGTACCCAAACCAAGGTGCAACCATATTGAAGGGGATGCACTTTTTCCCTTTGCAGCAGGAAGTATATGCTTTATGACAGATGAAACAATGGGAAGTAATGGCATGCAACCCCCCCGCCGCACCAGGGAGTGATAGGGGAGCTCATACACTGCCTTCTCTGTGTATATAATGATACTATCCTGCATTGTCATGTAATAAATCATGTATTTCCTTCATCAGGACAAGCTTTGTAAACAAACTATTCACTGACAGCAAGCAGAGATCTTGAATGTGCAAATATCTGAAACAAAGTATATCCGAGAAGACAAATATTCTGGTTACACTAGATGTGTATACTATATATACTATATATACAGTTTCCCCTATTCGGCCCCAGAGAGTTCTTTTAGTTATTACTATGGCTCTGCTGTGACTAAGTGGCCCCCTCATACTCTGGGCCCCATGACAGCATCTATGGCCGTAGAAACACCCATGATGATGTATATATTATACCAATTTGCCCACAACAGACTACTTTTTTGTCTTAATTTTAGCACCTACAGGAGCACTGGATGTCTGGAGACATATTGACGATGGTCATCATGAACGGATTGTGACGCTCTACTGGAGGGTAAGTGTTATTTAGTGGAAATTAATACCAGTAAGAGATTTGCTCACAATATAAAACATACTAAGTGTGCAATCTGTACTATACAACGGGATCTACATTATCTCACAAAAGTAAGTACACCCCTCCCATTTGTGTAAATATTTTATTATATCTTTTCATGGGACAACACTGAAGATCTGACATTGATACAATGTAAAGTAGTCAGTGTTCAGCTTGTATAACAGTGTTAATTTTGCTGTGCCCTCAAAATAACTCAACACACAGCTATCAATGTCTAAACCACCAGCAAAAAAAGTAAGTACACCCCTAAGTGAAAATGGACAAATTGTGCCAATTTGCCATTTTCACTCCATGGTGTCATGTGATTCATTAGTGTTACCAGGTCTCAGGTGTGAATGGGGAGCAGGTGTGTGACATTTGGTGTTCTCGCTTTCACACTCTCTCCATCTGGTCACTGGAAGTTCAGCATGGTTCCTCATGGCAAAGAACTCTCTGAGCACCTGAAAAAATAATTGCAGCTCTACATAGAGATGGTCGAGGCTATTAGAGGATGCCAACACCCTGACACTGAGCTGCAACATGGTGGCCAAGACCATACAGCGGTTTAACAAGACAGGTTCCACCCAAAACAGGCCTCACCATGGTCAACCAAAGAAGTTGAGTGCACGTGCTCAGCGTCACATCCTGACAGAGACAGATGTATGAGTGCTGCCAGCATTGTTGCATCAGGTTACAGGGGTGGAGGATCATCCTGCCAGTGCTCAGACCATACACCGCATACTGCATCACATTGGTCTGCATGGCTGTCATCCCAGAAGGACGCCTCTTCTAAAGATTATGTACAGGAAAGCCTGCAAACAGTTTACTGAGACAAGTAGACTAAATACAGGGATTACTGGAAACATGTCCTGTGCGCTGATGAGACCAAGATATATGTATTTGGTTCAGATGGTGTTAAGCGTGTGTGGCAGCAACCAGGTGAGGAGTACAAAGACAAGCATGTCTTGCCTACAGTCAAGTATGGTGGTGCGAGTGTCATGGTTTGGGGCTGCATGGGTGCTGCCGGCTGTGGGGAGCTACAGTTCATTGAGGGAACCATGAATGGCAACATGTACTGTGACATACTGAAGCAGAGCATGATCCCCTCCCTTCTGGGCTGCAGGGTAGTATCCAACATGATAACAACCCCAAACACCTCCAAGACGACCACTGCCTTGCTTCAGTGTTGTCCCATGAAAAGATATAATACAATATTGATAAAAATGTGAGGGGTGTACTGACTTTTGTGAGATACTTTATATAATGGAATAATTGGGGTTCATGTCTGGCTTATACTGTCCACCCAGACTAATCGGTGTTTATTAGGTCCAAATCATTTCTTAAAGGGACAGTGTGAAATTGCAGAAATTACGCCACCCATGCCAACAGGTTGTTACTGGTATTGCAACTCAGTCTCAATGAGCTGCATTACCAGACACAGCCTATTGGCAAAAGTGTTACATTTTCTGGAAAAAACAAAAAACTTCTATATGAAGTCTCTAGCAAGAACCTAGAGGATATAGGGAAGCTGCATCCCTGCAAATTAATGACTTCTACCTTTTCAAAAGATGTTCTGCAGCAGCTGGGATGTGTATCATAGGGTATGTACTGGCCCAGATAAGGTGTAACAGCTGCTATTCATTGACACGAAGCTCCTTCTATGTATAGACTACACTGGGCAAGGGAGAAGGGGAGCACCAAGTTGCTTAAGGAGCTGACACTGATGCTGAGGGAGCTGACACTGATGCTGGGGGAAGGCTGAACTCATGTTCTTACTGTGATCAGTACATTGCGGGTTTTCTATAATTGGACTGTTCTGACGTATGTGAATTGACAGTATTCACTGATGTATGTACATTTATTTGATATTAAAAAATGTGTGAACCTCATTTTGACACCTTTAGTAGATTTTATATTTGTGATCTACATTATTTTACATGATTTCTTCACAATTACTTTTCAGCCGTCCCCACTTTTTAGGGTGAATGGAAACATCTCTCACTATACTGTAAAATCCTGGCCACTAGATTTCACTAATGTGGAAAGAGAGGTCAGCGTCCAAGGTGTGAACAGCTCCCAAATATCCATAGGGAAACAAGCGCATGCTATCAGCATCACCGCACACAACACGGCTGGAGGATCGTCCCCAGCAGAAGTGCGAATCCCTGCAAGCACTGTAAGAGGTATGGTGGAAAAATATCTGTATACATGGCAGAATCACATTATTATGACCAGTACCGGCAGCAGATAGACGGGCTGGGATGGACTCCATAAGGTCCTGGTAGGTTGTCACAGGTATCTGGAGGCAACTGCATCCCGCAGCTGCTGGAGGGGCCTTAGAGCCAACACCACGATCAGGGCCCCACAGCTGGCTTGAGGTCCATAAGAGCCCATCACCACCATCCAGGGGCCCCACACTCTGTAGTTGCCATAGAGCCAACACCACCATCAGGTCCCCAAGCTCTGGAGGTCCAAAAAGAAACACCACCATGCACAGGTCCTCCCACAGCAGCTGGAAGGTCCATAGAGCAAACACCACCATCCAGGGGCTCCACAGCTGCTGGAGGGGCCATAGAGCCAACCACCATCCAGGGGCTCCACAGCTGCTGGAGGGCCATAGAGCCGAACCACCATCCGGGCTCCCACAGCTGCTGAGGAGCCTTAGAGCCAACACCCCATCCAGGGGCCCCACAGCTGCTGGAGGGTCCATAGAGCCAACACCACCATCCAGGGGCCCCACAGCTGCTGGAGGGCCATAGAGCCAACACCACCATCCAGGGGCCCCACACCTACTGGAGGGTCCATAGAACCAACACCACCATCCAGGGCCCCACAGCTGCTGGAGGGTCCATAGACCAACACCACCATCCAGAGGCCCCACAGCTGCTGGAGGGTCCATAGAGCCACCACCACCATCCCGGGGCTCCCACAGCTGCCGGAGGGGCCATAGAGCCAACGCCACCATCCAGGGGCTCCCACAGCTGCTGGAGGGTCCATAGAGCCAACACCACCATCCAGGGGCCCCACAGCTGCTGGAGGGTCCATAGAGCCAACACCACCATCCAGGGGCTCCCACAGCTGCGGGAGGGGCCATAGAGCCAACACCACCATCCAGGGCTCCCAACAGCTGCTGGAGGTCCATAGAGCCAACACCACCATCCAGGGGCCCCACAGCTGCTGGAGGGTCCATAGAGCCAACACCACCATCCAGTTGCCCCACAGCTTCTGGAGGGTCCATAGAGCCAACACCACCATCCAGTGGCCCCACAGCTGCTGGAGGAGCCATAGAGCCAACACCACCATCCAGGGGCCCCACAGCTACTGGAGGGTCCATAGAGCCAACACCACCATCCAGGGCTCCCCAGCTGCTGGAGGGTCCATAGAGCCAACACCACCATCAGGGGCCCCACAGCTGCTGGAGGGTCCATAGAGCCAACACCACCATCCAGGGGCTCCACAGCTGCTGGAGGGCCCATATAGCCAACACCACCATCCAGGGGCCCCACACAGGCTCAACTGGAGTCTGGGGAATTAAGGGCCAGGGTAGTGCTTCGAAGTCTTCTTTCTGCTCTTCCAATGTTGGACATTTCTAGCTGTGTGACATGTTGCTTTGTCTTGTTGGAAGATCCCATCCACACAAGGGGAGACAATCTGCATGTATGGGTGGACGTAACCTGTAAGGAAGGATTTATACCCAGATCGGGTGAGAGCACCTTCCAGATGGATGAGTGGCCCAGAGAATGCCCTGAAACATCCCACAGACCATAACACTGCCACCACCAGCTTGTGTTCTTCCAGCAATAGTTGCAGGGTGTTTGTTATTTGATATTTCTTGTCTGACACGGCAACGGCCATTTGTTCTACAAAGCAGGAAATGTGACTCATCAGAGAAGACAACCCTTTGCTAACCAAGTTGCATCAGCAGAAAAGGCCTCAGTTTTCATGACAGTATTGGAATTGGACCTCTGCTGATTAGCAGAGGTGCGGTGACATCCGTCTGCTTCAGGGCCCCATACACAGTAGGGTTAGCAGAGGTGCGGTGACATCCGTCTGCTTCGGGGCACAATACACAGTAGGTTTAGCAGAGGTGCAGTGACATCCGTCTGCTCCGGGCCCCATACACATGTAGGGTTAGGCAGAGGTCAGGGCCAGTGACAGTCCGTCTGCTCCAGGTCCCATACACAGTAGGGTTAGCAGAGGTGCAGTGACATCCGTCTGCTCCAGGGCCCCATACGCAGTAGGGTTAGCAGAGGTGCAGTGATATCCGTCTGCTCCAGGGCCCATACACAGTAGGGTTAGCAGAGGTGACATCCGTCTGCTTTGGGGCCCCATACACTATAGAGTTAGCAGAGGTGCAGTGACATCCGTCTGCTCCGGGGCCCCGAACAGAGTAGGGTTAGCAGAGGTGCAGTGACATCCGTCTGCGCTGGGGCCCCATACACAGTAGGGTTAGCAGAGATGCAGTGACCTCCGTCTGCTCCAGGGCCCCTTACACAGTAGGGTTAGCAGAGGTGCAGTGACATCTTTCTGCTCCAGGGCCCCATACACAGTAGGGTTAGCAGAGATGCAGTGACATCTTGTCTGCTCCAGGCCCCATACACAGTAGGTTAGCAGAGGTGCAGTGACATCTGTCTGCTCTGGGGCCCCATACACAGTAGGGTTAGCAGAGGTGCAGTGACATCCGTCTGCTCCGGGCCCTATACACAGTAGGGTTAGCAGAGGTGCAGTGACATCCGTCTGCTCCGGGCCCCATACACAGTAGGGTTAGCAGAGGTGCAGTGACATCCGACTGCTCCAGGGCCCCATACACAGTAGGGTTAGCAGAGGTGCAGTGACATCCGTCTGCTCCAGGGCCCCATACACAGTAGGGTTAGCAGAGGTGCAGTGACAGCCGTCTGCTCCAGGCCCCATACACAGTAGGGTTAGCAGAGGTGCCCGTTCTCTGCCCTCACCCATCTTCACAGCCGATAATCACCACATCACTGACATGTGGTGCGCTGCAGTTTTCACCTGGCTTGTTCACAATGGCGCCATTTCTCCACTCACAACACTTTCACCACAGCAGCCAACAGGTCTATTACTGCGCATGTCAGAAATACCGCTACCCTGCACCCAAAAGCCTGTAATCATCCCAACTCTGATAATCTGTTTATTTTACCCATGACCGCAATGAGGGATATGTATGCAGAAACCAATCACACACCACATATACCCAGCAAGCCAGCGCACATCATGAGCTACACACTGTCAGCAGTAGGAAGTGGTCATAATAATGTGACTCGCCTGTGTAGATAGATATGAGATAGATCCCACGTCTATGTATCCTGTTTCTCCTTTAGGCACAGAGCAGATGACTGCAGGGAGAGGATATGGTAAAGATGGAGGGATCCACATCACCTGGCAGCAGAAGCAGCGCGTTCTGGGATATGTGGTGGAATGGTGCGCTGCGCCCACATCTCCTCAATGCGACCTTCAGTGGAAAAAGTACAACTCCCCAATCCAGAGCGATGTTATCAAATCAGGTAAGAACATGATCCACAATCCTGGAAAAGATTTCTGCCCTGAAATAAAGCAAATAAAACTGCATTTTAGAACAAAAAACTTGCAAACGATGTATCCAAAATAAAGAATACATACTGCTCATTGAAAACCTTACATGGTTTCGTGTATACAGCTCCAGTGCACAGCTATGTGGCTCTGTGGTTACAGGCTACAGACAAACCCCGAGTAGTCTGATCCTACAAGTGGGGCCTTACTCTGGGCTACGTTACCTCATTTGTATTTTTTTAGGTGCAGGGGCGCTTTAAACACAAAAGATCTCACAGCGTTCAAGGACGTTCCCCTCTTAAAATGGGGGGAAAAATTGCCTAAATATTCATTAGCTGTTAGAAATCCCTACAGCTGTTTCTTCATTACAGAATATTTTTAAAAAAAAATTGTCTCAAAGAACAGTGCGACCTCTTGTGACCTGACAATAACCTCTAAGCTCCCATTATAATCATTGCGACCCCATAATAATAACACTGCCCCATAATAATCACTGTAACCACATTATAATCACTGTGACCCCATAATAGCCACTCTGCCCCATAATAATCTGTGACCCCATTATAATCACTGTGACCCCATAATAGCCACACTGCCCCATAATAATCTGTGACCCCATTATAACACTTGACCCTAATAGCCACTTCCCCCAAAAAATCTGTGCCCCCATTATAATCACTGTGACCCCATGATACCACACTGCCCCCCCCTATTTTTACTTTCACCCAAAATAATACTGGACCCTAAAGATCACTTGCCCCCATAATAGCCCTTCCCCCAAAATTTTATCAAAGGCCCCCAAATAACACGTGACCCCTATTAGAATCATGTCCCCTCATAATAGCCCTCGGCCCCCAAAAAAACGGACCCATTATAAACATTTTGACCCTTAATGCCCACGCCTCCATATTTTTTACGGGGCCAAAAAATAAACACGGGACCCCACAAACTGCGTGAACTCATAATAACCCCGCCCCCCTTAATTATACTGTGCCCCAAAATTTAACACCCCCCAATAATAACTTGACCCCATCATAATTACTGTAACCCCATTAGAATCACTCTGCCTCCATAATAATCACTGTGACCCCCAAAAAGCCACACTGCCCCATAAAACTGGACCCCAAAAAAATCACTGAAACCCCCAAAAAGGTCCCCTCACCCCTTAATCATTTTTGACCCCATAATAGTCTCCCTGCTCCCATGTAACACTTGACTCCAAAATGTCCCCCTGCCCAATTAAAACACGGGACCCAAAAAATTAACACTGTCCCCCTATACAGTCCCGCTCCTAAAAACACTGTGACCCAATTTAGTCACCTGTCATAAAATAATCACTGTGCCCCCTAAAATCACGTCCCCCATCATAGTCTCCCTGCTCCCATAGTAATCACTGTGACTCCATAATAGTCTCCCTGCTCCCATAGTAATCACTGTGACTCCATAATAGTCACCCTGCTCATATAATAATCACTGTGATCCCATAATAGTCACCCTGCTCATGTAATAATCACTGTGATCCCATAATACTCAATGTGACAAATAATATCCCTTTACGGACCCCATATTAAAATTAATATCTGACTGTGACCCATAATATCACAGATTTGCAAATGTTAATTCTATAAGGACTGTCCCCAGGCAGGACATAATAAGGGCGCATTAGGCTCTGTCCATACAAATATTTAATCGGTTTCCCACATGGTTTCCCAACTTAAAATATCTTAAAATATCTAAATCACAGGTGTCAAACTGCCCTCCATTTGGGGAAACTACAACTCCCTCATGCATTTGTATAATCAAAAGGGGGGCATATGGGGTTGTATTTCCCAACAGCGGGGGGGGCCGGGCAGTTTGACACTTTTGGGTCTATTAAAAAGTATCCAAAAGCCTCAAAGGGGAAATTCTACAAGAGAAATAAAATTTTTGTACATGGTGATTTTGCAGTTTTACCTACAAAGAATGGGAATCTGTATTTTTTTTTTTTAAACCAGATTCACTTCAACTGTGAGAGACAAACCCAAAAAATCAGAAAATCCCCTTGATGATTTTTTAAATAATTTTATTTGGATTTTATTGCATGAAATAAGTTTTTTGATCACCTCCCAACCACAAGAATTTTGCTTCACAGACTTTTAGCTTTTCTGTAAGAAGCCCCCGACTCTGCACTATTACCTGTATTCATTGACCTGTTGAACTCGTTTTCCTGAAAAAAGACACCGTCAAAACATCAAACCCCCAACCTCTCCACCATGGCCAAGACCAAAAAGACCAACAGGGACAAATTGAGACCTGCAAAGGTGGGATGGCTACAGGACAATAGGCGCAGCGGGAGAAGGGAAAATGTTTGGCACAACTATTAGAAAATAGAAAAAACACAAGATGACTGTCAATCTTCCTCTTTCTGGGGCTTCATGCAAGATCTCGTCCTCCTGGTGTAAGAATGATCCTGAGAAAGATCAGGAATCAGTCCAGCCTGGGTCCACAGGCTAAAATATTACCATTAGTAACACACTACGCAGTTATGGATTAAAATCCTAAAGGGCACGCGAGGTCCTCCTGCTCACGGCAGCACATGTCCAGGCCTGTTTGAAGTTCACCAATGACCATCTGGATGATCCACAGGAGGTAGGAGAAGGTCATGTGGTCAGATGTGACCAGAATAGAACTTTTTGGTATCAACTCCACTCGCTGTGTTTGGAGGAAGAAGAAGGATGAGTACAACCCCAAGAACACTGTCCCAAAGGTGAAGGAAGCAAGGGGGTAGAAACATCATATTTTGGAGTTTCTTTTCTGCAGTGGTGGCATGATGAATGCACCGCATTGAAGAGAGGATGGATGGGGCCATGTATTGCGAGATTTTGACCAACAACCTCCTTCCCTCAGTAAGAGCATTGAAGATGGGTCATGGCTGGGTCTTCCAGCAGGACAATGACCCGAAACACACAGCCAGGCAACTAAGGAGCGGCTCCGTAAGAAGCATTTCAAGGTCCTGGAATGGCCTCGACAGTCTCCAGACCTGAACCCAATGGAAAATCTTTGGAGGGAGCTGAAACTCAATGTAGCCCAGTGACAGCCCCGAAACCTGAAAGATCTGGAGAAGATCTGTATTGCAAACATTAAGTTGTTTTTTTTTCCATTGTATCTCATACTTATTTGATTAATAATTTAAAAAACATATAATGGGAAATTCTGTATATTTTTAGATTTTGTCTCTCACAGTTGATATGATAAATATAACAGAATGATCATCCACTACACTGTGAGTGCAGAGCATGATGGAGTGAGTTTGGCTGAGATGGCTTCCCCCTCCCTCATGCTTTGTAGTGCCCATATTCTGCTGTGCATTCATGTGGGCACTAACTCTGAATGTAGCAGGTGCTGTTCCCTTGCGCACTGCTGAGTACAGGGCACAGTGCAGTGAGTTTGGATGTGAATTATTCCATTCTCTCCTCCCCCTGCTTGGTATTACCCACATCCTGCTGTACAGTGCTTCGATGTGTGTGCTGACTGTGAATGTAGCAGGTGCTGCTCTCTACTAAGTGCTGGGCACAGTGGAGTGCGTTTGGATGTGAATTATTCCATCCCCCCCTCTCCCCGGTACCACCCACATCATACTGTACAGTACTTTGATGTGGGTGCTGATTGTGAATGTAGCAGATGCTGCTCTTGACTAAGTGCTGGACACAGTGGAGTGAGTTTGGATGAGACAGCACCACTATCCTTCAAACTTGGAACTGCCCCCATCAAAGTGCTTTAAGTTCATCCTTAATCCCTATCCCTAGGTGGTGAGTGCAGGCTGCAGTGTACTCTTCAGTATAAACAATTAGGAGTCAAGTCATCCTCTATTGGCCAACAAACATGAATGCCTTAGCATGTCATGTGTTCATCCAACCATGTGGTGGTGTGTGTGTATATATGTGTGTGTGTGTATGTATATATATATATATATATATATATATATATATATTATAGTATATAAGGTAGCAGCTCCAATCCTGCGCTGGTCTCCTCTTCTGCTGGCTGCTGTCATGAGGTGACATGTTAGGGTCCATCATCCAGTGCCCCCTGTATTCCGGTAGATGCATGATAGTCACCTAGATGTAGCACTTAAAGGGGTTGTCTACTTTATAATGTTTTTATTTATCGTGATTTACTATTATATTCTACAAAGTGGACAAACCCTTTAAATCCTATTCAGTAACAAGTGAGGGATCCTGTGAGAGGACTCTGGAGGGTGGAAGGTCCTGGACCATTGTGCCAATAAAAACTCAACCTGTAGTTGGCTTGGTGGAGAAACACCTATATAATACTAAGACCAGAGACAGAAAAAGTTGGTGGTGTCTTTTGGCCCCAAAAATGTGGTCAGTGTCATATATACATGCAAGGATACACATCTATTGGATAATGGTGAGCATAACCAGATGCAGTG
Source organism: Phyllomedusa bahiana (assembly GCA_025379985.1). Lineage (NCBI taxonomy): Eukaryota > Metazoa > Chordata > Amphibia > Anura > Hylidae > Phyllomedusa > Phyllomedusa bahiana. The sequence continues at coordinate 63,797 of JAODAL010002355.1, read as the reverse complement.
GGCATGAGGGCCACCCTTATGATGTCTACTTAGGGGAACCAGGTTTGGTTCCATTCTGTAAGCAGGTGTCATCAGATATGTTATGGCAGGTGCCACTGAGGGATATCAGAAGGGCTCAAGGACTCAGGATAGTGGGGGCAGGGCCGTGACAATTGGGATCCCCTCTCTCTCTATGATTCATCCCCTTCTAGTATAATTCTCCAGAGCTGGACATGATCTTGAAGCAAGGTCTGCGCTTTCTAAAAGTGGCTGTTTCACCTTTCTTTAACCCCCTTCAGTCCTCCACAATCCATTTACATAGTCGGGAACCCATTACTCTCTATGGTGAAGATCAGATTGAGAGACCGTCCAACACACCAAGCAGAATGATGGTCGCCATGTCTCATGATTTGAGATGTAACCTGTTCCCACATCTCTGTCTCATCTTCAGGAGCCTTCAGACCGGGAGTGAGATACAGCTTCAGAGTCTATGGATCTATGAATGATGGGGAACACCTCCTGGAGAAGAGCGAGGGGTACACAGCCGAACTGGGTAAGTGGGACCACTTATGGGCACTGCGGCCCCTGCTCCACCAACATCACAGTCACAATCCAATGTAACATTCCTCTCTATTAGACACTGTCTTTTTATATTTCCTCATTACTTATTAGTATCTTCAGTGAAACCAAATGTGAAGATCAGTAACATTGAAGCCCGGGCGATTTTGTTGGATTGGTCGCCGTATCCGACGGACGAGTCTCAGGAAGGATTTATCACTGGATACAATGTCTATGTGAATGATACAGAGATGGGCTGCAACCTGGAGAAATCTGATGAACGGATACAGCGAGGTGAGATACCCCACCGCCATCAGCCTGCCCCGTTATACTGGCCAAAGGGTGCCCCACAGTGCACATAGGACAAGATACAGACACACACAGGATACGGCATTGCTTTACTGCTACATCCAGTATATCAAAAGCTGAGGTTCTTAACCAACATCTATCTATCTCATATTATCTATCTATCCTATCTATCTATACTATTCATATATTATCTATCTATCATCGTATCTATCTATCTCTCATATTCTATTTCTATTCTATCTATCTATCTCATATACTATCTATTCTATCTATCTATCTATCTCATTTCATCATATCTATCTATCCCATAATATATATATATATACTATCTCATATCTATTCAATATCTATCTATCTCATATCTACCTATCATTTATTTCTTATTTATCTATTTTATTTTTCTATCTCATATCTATCTCTTATCTCTCTTCTATCATCTATTTCTTATCTGTCTCATATCTATTTGTCATAACTATCTATTAATCTATCTCTTATCTATCTCCTATTTATCCATCTCATTCTATCATTTTATCTTTCTAATCTCATTTCTATCTCTTAAAAATTGCATTATCTTTGTATCTGGGCTCTGATCTAATTATCAGTCTCTCTTAGTCTCGTTTTATCTCATATCTATCTACTGTATCTATTTATGTCCTATTCATTATATATCTATTTACTGTATCTACTGTATTTATCTCATATCTATATTGTATCTCCTGTATCTCTCATATCTATCTATATCTATTTCCTATCTAGTTGTCTTCTTGTCTCATATCTATTTAATATCTCATTATCTTACTCATATCTACTGTATATAACTATCTAACTCTCTTGTATTATCTATCTCTGTGTTCTCTCTCTTACTGTCTATCTTTATATTTATCTCATATTATCTCTTTGATATCTTATAACCTTATATCTATGTATGTCTATGTCTCATTTTCTTGTAGTATCTTGTATCTATCTCTGTCTTAATACTGTATGTATCTCATATTTATCTATCACTTGTATCCAGTCTATCTCATTATTATCTCTTTCTAGGTGGCTTTTACGTGTGCAGATTTCATATTGGAGATCCAAATAAAATGCAGCTGAGAATCAATGGATTAAGACCTAATGGGAAATACGAGGTCGCTGTTGTGGCCATCACCGCTGGAGGAGAAACCCCTGCAGAATTTATCAAGGCTTACACCCCATCTGATAGTGAGTGCTGTTCGAGTATATTAGTGACTAGAGGACTTGTTGTGCTGAGCTTTGATGTGTTGTGCTGAGCTTTGATCTGGTACTGTATCTATGTTGTAGTCTGGTTTCTGGTGCAATACTCATGTAATAAGCTTCAATCTAGGATTTCAGAAACATTCAGGTGAATCATAGAATAAACTAATGGCAAGAACAGCAGGGAACAATTTAAGATTATTAGGAGGGGAGATCAGAAGCAATGCCAAAAATATTAGTTTACTGAAGAAGTAGTAGATGCATAGAAAAAACTTCCAAGAGATGTGATTATAAACCAACCCTAAGTGACTGTGACCCTCTCTGATGAGTTGGACATGTTTCTAGCCTTGAATAGAAAGGAAATAATGTACGGGCCAAGTAGAAACACTAGGCTGACTTTTGCTAGTCTTCTATATTGCTGTTACCAAGTTTACTATATGTGGTGAGCTTAGGACTGTGTCTGTATTTGTTATAGGTTTGTCTCCGTTATTTGTTTGCTAATCTTGTACTTATTGTACTAATATGTTAGTATTGTTTCTATTACTGTTCTTGTGTGCTAGGCTTGTTTCTGTTACTGTACCTGTGTGCTAGGCTTCTTTCTGTTACTGTACTTATGTGCTGGGCTTGTTTTTTTTTTTGTTTCTATTCATATGTGGTAGGCTTGATTCAGTTATTGTACCGGTGTGCTAGACTTTCTTATGTTATTGCACTAATGTGCTAGTCTTGCTTCTATTACTGTACTTGTGTGCTAGGCTTGTTTCTGTTACTGTTCATATGTGGTAGGCTTGATTCGGTTATTGTATCTGTGTGCTAGATTTGCTTATGTTGTACTAATGTGCTAGTCTTGCTCCTATTACTGTACTTGTGTGCTGGGCTTGTTTCTGTTACTGTACCTGTGTGCTGGGATTGTTTCCATTACTGTACTTGTGTGCTAAGCTTGTTTCTGTTACTGTTCATATGTGGTAGGCTTGATTCGGTTACTCTACCTGTGTGCTAGACTTGCTTATGTTTTTGTACTAATGTGCTAGTCTTGCTTCTATTATTGTACTTGTGTGCTGGGCTTGTTACTGTTCATGTGTGGTAGGCTTTATTCTATAAGGCTATGTCTATACAGCACAGAAATACCTTCAACTTTTCGGCGGAATCAAAATACTGAATACACCGAAAATCTGACGATACCCTGTGCTACATAGACAGCAATAAGAAATATTTGCTATAGTCTATACAGCATGGATGTTTTTTTACCATTGGCTTTAAAACCAGGAGCAATATGCAACTTTTTGTATACTCTGCTGGATTCCTGTACATTCAATTTTACGGGTCCAATAGCAAATCCGAAAACTGAGCGCAGCTATTGCGCAAACCTGCAACAAAATTCACAGTCCAGCAAATGTTAAAATGCTGTCGGATTTGGACATAGTTGTCTAGACCTAGTCTTACTGTACCTGTATGCTGGGCTTGTTTGTTACTGTACTTTGTGCTAGCCTTGCTTGTATTACTGAACTTGTATGCTAGACTTGTTTCTGTTACTGCTAATGTTTGCTAGACTTTATTTTGTTACTGTAGCTGTATTAGGCTTGTTCATTGCCTGTACTTGTGTGCTAGGCTTGTTTTTTTACTTTTCATGTGTGGTAGGCTTTATTCTGTTACCGTACCTGTGTGCGAGGCTTGTTTCTGTTACTGCTAATGGGTGGTAGGTTTTATTTCATTACTATACTTGTGTGCTAGGCTTTTTATGTTACTGTACCTTTGTGCTAGCATTGCTTCTATTACTGTACTTGTGTGCTAGGCTTGTTTCTGATCTGTTACTTTACTTCTGTGCTAGGCTTCTTTCTGTTGCTGTTATATGTGCCAGGCTTGATTCTGTTACTATACCTGTGTGCTAGACTTGCTTATGTTATTGTACCTTTGTGCTAGTCTTGCTTTTATTACTGTACTTGTGTGCTTGGCTTGTTACTGTTCATGTGTAGTAGGCTTGTTTGTGTTACTATATGTGTGTTATAGGTTTAATCCAGTTACTGTTTTTCTGTACTAAGCTTGTTTCTGTAGCTGTGTTATAGGCTTTAGAAATCAATGTAGGCTGTGGTAGAGGCTGTTACATGATATGTACTGTGTTTTTAAACAATTAAATAAAAGGATGTTTTACTATTTGCTAAGCTTACCGATAGAACCACCATTGATTTCTAATGCATTTGGTCATCTACCTACAGTGATCTGGTTGGCTCATTCTAGGTCATCTATACCTACTGAAGTGGCATGAAATTGGCACCTGTGTTTTTCTGTTACTGTACCAGTGCGCTAGGCTTGGTTCTGTTACTGTACCTCAACGCTAGGCTTGTTTTTATCATTGTATCTGTGTTCTAAGCTTGTTTCTGTTACTGTACCTGTGTGCTAGGCTTGGTTTTGTTACTGTGTGCTATAAGCTTTTTTTCTATTACCATTTCTGTGTGCTAGACTTGATTCTGTTACTGTATCCATTTTCTGTGATTTGTATCTATGCAGAAAGTTTACCTTACACTAAACTTTTTTTTTAAATACTTACCTATTTGTACAATAGGTGCAAGGGACTGGAAAATTTGTATTCTGTGCTAACAAACTATTCCCCTTCCAACACAATCATGAAGCACACTATGCCTTTATTCCGCACCCCCCTCTGGTCCGTTCATCATATCCCCTCTCTCCCCTCTCTCCCCTTTAGCCGCGGCAGCACTACAATCCATAAGTGTGCCAATCATTCTGGTGGCGGTGCTGGCACTGATGTTACTATTTCTTGGATGCTGGAAGAGAACCTGGTGAGTATTCACAGACTACAGATACTTTACTGCATAAAAGGTTTAGTCAAATCAGGTTGTCATAATTTGCCAGAGCTAAAAAAAAAATTGTGATATGACCTTACTGTGTATGGATTCACTGTGTTCTAATGTTCCGATTTAGGGAATAATTTTAGGCACATCACAGGGTCCCTCTTACTGGTCACACCTTACCCTTATAACACCTGGAAACATGAGTCAACTATTTATACGCCACGGTGAACATGGCAGCGGAGTCTAGATAAATGAGGAATGGTACTGCTGCGGTTCATCCCTATGATCACTGGCTGTCAATTGGTTACCATGCAATCCCTTCTATTTATTCCCACATTAGGCAGGAAATAATAGAACCACTATCTTGGTACACCCTTCTGTATCTATATAATGCAGAAGGATGTTCAAGTCAAGTACTGCATGTTAAAGTGTTAAAAAAAAAGTTTTAAAACTATAAAAAGTAATACAAAATATTAAAAGTTCAAAAAGCCCGACATTTGCCATTTTAGAAATAAAAAAATACACATAATTGGTATCACTGTGTCCATAAAAGTCCAATCTAGTAAAATATAACCATTTATCCTGTACGCGGAACAATGTAGAAGAAAATAAATTCCGAAACCAAAATTGTTTTTTTGGGGGGGTTATTTCATGTCCCCTAAAAATTGAAGTTCAGGCCTGCAAAGTGACAGTTATCCATTGACGCAAAAATATAAACCGTTTGGACAGCTGTTGGTCCTATAACTTCAAACCTTACACACCAAAATGGCAGCAGGCCGCAAATGGGGAAGTGGCCCACCGCTCCCCTTCTGAAATCCAAATACAGTTCAAGAATGGTGTCAGCACAGGTGTCCTTTTATTCAAACGAATCCCAGTACAAATAAATGCAACGTTTCAACCCCAGGATCCCCATGTTATTTTACGGCCACAGACACCAACCAGAGTTTTTTGTTTTTTTTTAAGCAATTCCCTCTAAACTGTAAGATGTCCAGAGTGGAGTGTAAAGCATGTAGCAGAGCAGCACCCTGATAAGCTTGATGTGCTCACATTTCCTAATGTGCACTCTTAAAACTAGTTAAATGTTCTTTCTAGCTTCTTCTGAGGTGTGTCTGTAGTGAACCTAAAAAAAAAAAAAAAAAAAATACTGTACTGTATTCCCCATTTACTGTATATATCCTGCAGAAAGCCAGCCTTGACCCCTTTACAGTTGCATGGTCATAATATTAGGGCTCTTCATTTTTTTTCTCTCCTCGCTTTCCAAAAATGCATAAAGTTTTTATTTTTCCCATCTACCTATGCATTTTAGGGCTTGTTTTTTGCGGGACAAGATGCATTTTTTAATAGTGCAATGGCCCTAGTCTGCTAGAACTGAATTTGATGTGGGAGTGGGGGGGGGGTAGGACATGTTGCTGCTATGTAAGAAACCTCTACCATGCATTATTCTGAAAATTCTCTTTTCAGGCTCAAGAAGATGTGTCTTCCCGATATCCCGAACCCCAACAAAAGCAAAATATTCTCCTTCACTGAAACAAAGGTAAAATGATGAAACTAAATCTTGACGTTCATTTTGTTATATGTAATTTCCATGGGAGAAAAAAATCAATGATTGGTTAAAAGGGTCCTTATGCTTGTACCTCCCTTTCATATTGCAAGACCCCTGAAGTCATCATTGAGTTGCTGCTGCTTCTTCCATCTGTCCCCCACTTACTGCTAATCTACCAAATTAACATTTGTAGGAAGTTGGGGACAGAAAGGGGCGATTATAAATCAGACTACAGAGAGTTTGTATGTAGTCTGTAACCATGGAGACACATGGCTCTTAATAGGAGTTGTAGGTATAAACCGATAAGAGACTTTTATCACAAGTATTTTCATAGTTGCTTAAAGGGGTTGTTTCACCATGCTGTTTCATGGAGGCATAAGCAGCTTCAGACTTGCTCTTCCTGGTCAGGCAGAGCCTTTAACAGGTAGAAAGCTCACAGAAAAATGGGACATTATTTACTCAAAACACAACAAGGCCATACTTACAGCTCAATGGCTGGACTATAGACTGAAACCAGTAGAAGACAACACAGGCCCCAATGCTACTTGGGAAAGATAAACAGGTGCAGGTAATTGATGAGCAAAAGCTCAAATACCCCTCTACTAGGGGGATAATTAGATGATAAAAAACTGCATATTGAATTGATACCTGTTCACACCAGTATGCAGAAAACCTATTGGTTGTTAGCCAGCATGGTGCGCCACACGTATTTGTATAAGTGGCACCCTTTGTATCGCCTTATCTATATGCAATTGTAATACCAGCAACCACTCCCCTCATGCATAGAAGGTGTGTGAGTAGTTGTCTTAACGGTATTTTTGCATTTGTGCAATCTCCCTATGTATTATACTGTGGCTTTCCATTAAAGGGGTTGTCTCACTACAAGGATTGCTATTTATGTAAACGATCTTGCAAAAACAAGTCACTTTGCAATATGTGTCCATTAACAGTGTCCTACCTATTCTGAGATATGTATGCCCTCTTGTATGGCCTGCTTCAGCTCCTGAGGTCGCTATAGCTACAGACCTGTTTGATCCCTCCTGATAGGCTGCCAGCACTGGTTGCTATAGCTACAGACCTGGCTTCTACTGCAGCCTAGTAGAAGCCAGTAAACACGCCCCTGAATTCAAAGTGAAACCAAGAAAACAGAACTGAGCTTAGATGAATCAATGTAGTGAGACAACCCCATTAACATAAACAAGCTCCTGTGCAGGAGATAAAACTCTGCATGGAGTGACTCACTAAGGACAGGTGGCAGCTTGTGGAACAATCAGATAAGAGAGAAAGCAGGGAGAGGTGGTCAGTAACCAAGAGAGACTTGTATACACTAGCAGCAGATCTTTTTCATCTCCAGAACAAAGCAAAATCAAAACAGGAATGTATTTGGTAATAGTCTTTATCAACCTTTCCCTACATGTAAAAGCGAATCATTGTGATGAGAAAACTCTATTTTTTTTTTACTTTTAGATGGATTATGAGCATTTAAAAAAAAAAAAAAAAGTTCTAAAGGTTAAAATTGTTTAAAATATCAGAAATGTCATAAGCCAATCTAACACATCGATTATATATTTTTCTTAACACCAGGGTACATTGAATAGAAGTATCCTAATGACCACTCACCCCGAGGCCCAAACGGTGGACGCTGTCAGCATCCAAGACACGCAGCAGAACAAAACACCCGAAGAGGCGAATGTACCTCCCGAATATCAACTCTATGAGATCTACACCAAAATCCAGAGTAGTGCTGGAAGCGAGTGTGACGAGGACACGGTCAGTGAATGTTACCAAGCTTGCGATGATGAAAGATCTTTGGATGATCCATCGTACAAATCCAAACCACTTCCGTACTTGGAGTTCTTCAACCAGACCTACACCGGCACCTCGGGCGATACAAGCGACGATGCCCAAGGATACAGACCTCAGATGAACATTGCACAAGTACATTGTCCACCATATGTCATGCAAACCGTCGATCCAGGATCTGGACTTGATGAAGACACAGTTATACGCTTTAGCAGCCCTGATTACAGTAGTGAACCCAAGAGCCCGACCTCCGTAGGTTCAACTGCATTCATACTTGTAGACTGATGGGGGCCTTATCTGCAATAAATTGGTGGACATCAAAATCACACTTGGGCATTAAACATAGACTTTACCCTTCAACATTGGAAACCTTCAGCTGGTAAATAGCAGATCTGAGAAGAAGTGGTGCTTCCTTTACCAGAGTATAGCTTTCTTGACTGCCATAGTACCTGGTGGAAGGCATCAACCCAGCAGTATATACTATGAAACAAGGTCATATCTAATCTTGGTCAATTGTGTGCAACATTATTAGGCAGCTCTACAATCCTCCTCCTCCTTGCAGCGGCTGCTTACCCACCTTGAGTCACAAAGTTCATCTCCATTCTTGCATGCATTGCTCTGCTAGCTCTCACGTCCTACATATATCTAACGCTACTTCCCCCTCCCTCCATATGAGACTTCAAAGGATATTGTATTTTTTTTAAATGACTAAAATCAGATACTGATACGTTTTTGTTTTCTTCTTAGTCGTTTTAATTTTTTTATAGATTTTTTTAATTCTGTTTGCTATATAGCATTATAGCATTTTGCCTAAGCTGCTTTTTACAGCATTTAGAGAGATGCTTTACAGCAGTTTCATGGACATAGGACCTTGTGAACAGGAGCAGACTCATTGACTTCTATAGGAGAGTTTTCTGGACATGCTTTGTGAGCAGCAGCTTCATGGACATAGGACCCCGTGAACAGGAGCAGACCCATTGACTTCTATAGGAGAGTTTTCCTGGTGAGCAAGCTTCTGTGGAGCAGGCAACCAGCTTCTATGGAAGCAATGGAGGGATAGCCTGTGAACAAGAGCAGACCCATTGACTATAATAGGAGAGTTTTCTGGGCATGCTCTGTGAGCAGCAGCTTCATGGACATAGGAGCCTGTGAACAGGAGCAGACCCATTGACGACTATAGGAGAGTTTTCTAGGCTCTGTGACCTGGGAAGAAGTCAGTGGGGTAGCTGTGACATCTTCTATTGTGACTGGTGGATCCTGTGTTATCTATACACATTGGTGTCACCTCTCAGTGTCATCGTGCCTGTGCTGAGAATGAGGAGACTGCTGAAAAGTTTTCTCTACAGAACTATTATAAAGTCTAGTGGCCAGGATTTTTTTTTTTAAATAATAAAAAAATTCTTATAAAATATGTTTAAAGTAAAGACATGAGCTAAACAATAGGTAATTTTCTGGTGATCCATTCCCTTTAACTACTGGGGCCATATCTCCTCATTTTGGTGGTAGTCAGCAAATCACTATTATATCCTGCTGACCACCGACCGGCCTCACCAGACACCCATAACCTTGAACATATTAGCTTGACCTTCACTTACCCCATTCCCGGTCGCTGTAGCTCTATGAATTACTAATTTATCTACAGCCGTGACCCCACTACACAAGCCCTTAATGCTCCTCGCTCATAATTTGCTTTCCCCCCAAACTATCCACTCAACTCTCCAGATCCCTTTGTACGACCTGATTCTTAATCTATTACTTGTTAACGGTGTCTTACATTTCACACACGGCTTAAATGCCTGATTTCGGTCCGTAAAGCCTTACGCGCCAGTGCGCCAATTACGGGCCGAAAACGGCCATTCATTACGGTAATTCACAGTTCTCATAGAGAACTATGGATTACGACTCCTCTCCCGCCGGCGGGGAGATAATTCACATGCACTTTCAGCGGTGTATAGCGCCCCTAGCAGTGATAGTCTATGGGCCGGCGAAGCGCGGCACCTGCTTACTCCCCGCTCCACCCCGCCCCCGTCCACACAGCGTAATGGCGGGGCGAAATTACGTCCCGCAATTAAGCCGTGTGAACATAGCCTTACATTTGCACAACCACCAGACTTGTCCTTTAGAAGCCATCCCTGATACTCTGCCCAGCAACCAGCCTTACTTGTCGCCTCCAAGATTCTTGAACCATCTACAGCAGCGTGACATTACTCTAGAACCCGACCTCAGCCTTCAACACTACAGACCAATTTATCCAATTGTAAATCCACTTGTCCCATGACATTGGGTACAGCCCTATCCCGGATCATGTCATACCTTACCAACTCCTACCTGCTCTCAGATGATGTAATTCAAGGCTCTGTGAATTCTGCGACCTTGAACAATTCTTTTTTTTTTAATGTTTTATGTACTGAACACTAACGTGTATATATATATAGTTTTGTATCACAAATTAGTTTTGTACTGCAAAAGATATTGCACACAATAAATAATTCTAATTTCTCTATAATGTTTTGCATTCCTGAAAAGCAAATCCAAAATAAATTCATGAATCATTTTACAGGCTATAGTACTGTCACAGTGTCCAACCGGCTGGGATGCATCATGTTCGCCGTCTTGATGACTGTGGACTTGGGAAAATGTGTGCAAGTGGGTAAGTAACTGGCTCATTGACAGAAAACAAAGGGTGGTGATTAACGGTACATACTCAGACTGGATCCCTGTTACTGGTGGGGACCACAGGGGTCAGTATTGGGCACTATCCTCTTTAATATTTTCATTAATGATCTTACACATGGATTGCACAGTAGAATATCGATCTTTGCAGATAATACTAAGCTCTGTAAAGTAATCAACACAATAGAGGATAATGTGTTATTACAAAGGGATCTGGATAAGTTGGAGACCTGGGCAGAGAAATGGCAGATGAGGTGTAACACAGATAAATGCAAGGTTATGCACATGGGGAGGAAAAATCCATTACATGATTACATGTTACACGGTAAAGATGGGTAAAAGTGACTGGAGAAGGACTTGGGATAGTAAACTTAATTGTAGCAGCCAGTGTCAGGCACCAGCTACCAATGCAAATAGGATCATGGAGTGTATTTACTACTTACTGACATTCGACATACCAATATGTTATGGTTGGGAAGGCGTTCCCGCAATTTGACGTATCGGTACGTCATGGAGATTCAGCGAGCTCACAAGATTGCAACATGAGACCAGATGTATATTTCAGCTGGCCACATCCCTGGTGGCTGGTGAGCTCTTGCTGTAGGTTGCCGCTGTATATTACAGCTGGCCCCATACCGCATCACTGGTGGCCGGTGAGCTCTTGCTGTAGGTTGCCGCTATATATTACAGCTGGCCCCATGCCACATCACTGATGGCAGGTGAGCTCTTGCTGTAGGTTGCCGCTATTACGATCGCCTCAGCTAAGGGAAAGACAGAAGGGGGGGAGCTCCTTCTTTCGATGAAGCAGCGGCGCTTGCTTGCCAGTTCTGCTATGTACTGATCTCTATTGTCTCCGTGATCTGAAGATCACGGATGCAAATCCCCTCTGAGGAAAAAGTGAAAAATATGTGAAAGACTAAAAAAAAATTAAAACACAAAGGCGAAAAATAAAATAAAAACAAGTACATTGCCCTTTTCCCCTTTACAAACACCAATGGCTCTAAAAAAGATAAAAAATAAAGTACACATATTTGGTATCACCGCGTGGCTAACGACCTACCCTATGAGCTGTCATGTTAATTAACCCGCATGAACTCATGTAAATGCCAAGTGGTGCCAATTAAAATGTCTGCAATAACTTTTTATTTTTCCGTATACAGAGCTGTGTTAGGGCTTTTTTTTTGCGGGATGAACTATCAAAAGATAGAAATACAGACATGCAATAAAAACTTTAAAAAAAAGCACTTCAACATAAAAATATTTTAACTGGGTAACGCAATAATCGTGCAAATCATGCAGGGGAACTCGATCCAAACAAACTCCTTGTGCAGGTTAGATCCAGGGCTAACTTTAAAAGAGCCTTCTTTATTAAACTAATCACTTATACAGCTTTAAAAATCGTGGTATACAAACTGTTACTACGCTTATGTGTTTCGAGCCTATGCGGCTCTTGTTCACAGCTTGGAGTTGGGAAGGAAATTTTTCCTTAAAATGAGAACAATTGGGTTCTACCTCATGGGGGTCTTTTCCTTCCTCCGAATAAACACTATAGCACAAGAAGCTGAACTGGATGGATGTCTGTCATTTTTTGGCCTTAGAAACCATGTACTTGCCCAAAGACATGGCTTAGAAGGCCAGAAAAAAAAAACACTGGACTTTACATCTAATCTGCTAATTATGAGGAAATCTACAGGAAGGTTGTCAGGAAAAAGCCCACCCCACCGGCCCACGCGAGGTGTATAGAGACGTTACGCTGTCCCCTAGGGGTACACAAGGTCAGCCAGATACTGTTTTACTGTTAACCCCTGTCCACACGGGCACAGGGAGATCCAGGGAGGACGAGAGAACACACTCCTCGCCAACGACCCTGAACGACTGGGTGAGATTTCTTTACTTACACTGGTTAAACAAAAATCTGCCAGTCAAATAGGCTGCCACTAGTTTTTAGTTTGGTTATAAGACCGGTCCGTTACCGACTTATAACAAGGCCAGGAACCAGCCTTGGGGTAGCTATATATTATAGACCGAGTAATAGGCGTGTGAGGCCGATGATCAAGACAGATTAACTCAGATTAAAGTTTATAGATTTAATTCACTGGGAGGGCACACTAGACAGATAATATGTACAGGATGATAATATACACAGGTAGGAGTCAGAGGTGCAAATATACGTATGGTTACAGACAAAAGGCAGTAAGATGTGTCCAGTTACCGGAGACTGGCTTGGTGCTGGGTCCACATGGGGGGCGGATGTGGCCCTGCGCTGCATGGATGCTTCTGGAATGCTGGAATGATGTCAGGTACCCCCCTCCTGAATGCAACAACAGGTTCCCTGCTTATATCTGTAATGGGACAGCCCACGTGGCAGCCCCCTACACTCCCCCACACACCCCTGGGACGGTCTACAAACTTCTCCCGCTCTGGCCATGCCATTTCTGACAGAAAAACCAAAATGGGCCATACCTCAGCAGGGCATTGGCACAGAACGAAACCAGTGGCACCATCAGAACCGGCTGGACCTACGCTACGCCCTGATACCAGACACCCCTATCCTATTGGCTTCCTAAGTCCAGTTCTGAATTTCTCAGTCCCCCTGCCTCGTGCGAACATGGGAGTGGTGGCTATGTGTAAGGGGAGTTCCATATTTTAAGATATGAAGCCGCCATAGACCAGTTATGAACGTGCTCCCTATAAACCTTTATGAAATATCGAGGCCGCTGGGTCTGGACTCGTTCATTCAAGTCTTTGAAGCTGGGGGTTGGAGATTACACGTGTCTCCGGGGCTAATTAATGGAAATGAGGATCCCTTTGATTGTGCAGATCTCCTGCTGGGGAGGCTTCCTATGGAAGGGCATTTACAATGGGCCTGAGCTGGGCTGATTAACGTGTAAATTGAGCTTTCCTGGGGGCCATTTGTGAGATCTGACTAGATGCGAAGTTGGAGGGGGGAGAATGATTTATCATTTTTTGAGTGAATTTTCCTCACAAAGGTAAAATTATATTAACCCAGAGCGGGTTCTGTTCTCATTAAGAAAATCCAGCTGGTGTATTGAGACTTACAGGCAGTATTGTACTTTAGATACGTGTCAAAGACAAATTCGACCTTAATCCGAGAGCTTTGATTTGAGCCACCTCGAATCTTGGTGTAAATTGGCAAAAAAAAAAAAAAATCATCTCTTACCATAACCCGAAGTTAGTTTTAGGGATAATGTACCTCTCCGCTGTGCTTCTCTGGATTGGCATTGCTTTCTATCAACACTTCCATCCCGTTGTTACTTCTGATCTCATAACACTATACTGGAAGTGAAATCTAAGTGGAAGTAACGTTGGACCGAAGTTGCCATTGGGCCTAATAGTGCCATGGAAAAATAGGTTAACCCTAAAAAGGGTCTAAAAATCTTAACTCCATTTTAAGATTTGGGTTACACACAGAGTTTTGAGAAGTCCCGAGCTGATTTTTCAAAAAGTTTGGTCAAACCAAACAGGGACTGATTCACACAACGTTACTTACCGGCAATGATCCATGGGAAAAAAATATGGAAATTAACTCTGCTCGAGAAAGAAAACAATCTTTCCCATGCCACCTGAAGGTAGACAACGCTAGCTGCATCTCATATACTGTATGAGAGCTACTACTCACCGAGCTGCATCTAAGGCTGTGTTCCTCAACTACAGTCCTCATGGCCCATCAACAGGTCAAGTTTTAGGATATCCTAAAGAATGCACTAACAATTATATCACCTGTACAATACTAAGGAAATCCTAAAAACATGACCTGTTGGTGCTCCTTGAGGACTGGAGTTGAGGTACACTGATCTAAGGAATCTCTCTAGGCAACTTTATCCTGCTTTGTAGCAACCAGAAGCAAGTATCATGAAACCGCCATCTATTGATGAGTACCTGGTTTGGCTCATACCCCTAGTCATGTTTCAAGGCTTTTTTTGGGGTCGGATATTGACATATAGGGTAGCTGTAGTTCTAGACAGTTTTCTTCTTTCCAAGGTAGAGCTAGTTTGCATACAGTCTGTGACATCATCATTATAAGACACCGTAGGCGGATGTCTCGCTGGAGAGTGACTCGCATTAGACTTGTACATTAAACGTAGTCAAAACAATATGACAACTTCAAATTTAAATTTTTGTATTCACCGGAAAATCCATTTCTCATCGGATTCACTAGGGGACTCAGCACCTTGGGTATAGGCCCTTGTCTAGGAAGCTGATCCTAGGCGGAACCAAACATGTTGGATCCGCCCCAATGGACTATATCCCACCTGCTGACACCAGGCTAATAAGCTGGTACAAAAGCCATGGAAGAAACGTCAAACCATAGCCCGATCCCGAAGAAGAATGGTGCAAAGAAAGAGAAAAGGATTTTACGGTAAGTACAAAAATCTAAATTTCTCGTCAATATCATTGGGGGGACACAGCACCTTGGGATGTTCAAAAGAAGACCTTTGAGGGTGGGAAAAAGAAATTTGATACAAAGAAAAAAACTCCCCCAGCAGTGTCCGCACTTAGCACACTGCTGCCTGGAGAACCTTGCAACCGAGGCTTGCGACAGCCGAGGCTAAGTTATGCATTTGGTAGAACATAGAAAACGTGTGGACTGAAGCCAAGGTAGTCACTTTGCAGACCTGCAGAGCAGAAGCTTGATGCTGAACCGCCTAGGAAGCACTAACCACCCTCGTGGAATGGGCGGTGACCCGAAACAGGAGAGAATCTCCACTAGACGGATAGGCCTCAGAAATTGCAGACCGGATCCAGCTGGCAATGGTGGCCATAGAGGCACCTGCGCGGTCCCTCAGGAATGATAAACAGAGCATCGGCACGCCTAAAAAATTCAGTAGCCGACAGGTAAATCCAAACGGCCCTGACAACATCTAAACAATGTAAAGTCCGCTCTCATGGATGAGGGACAAAAAGAGGGCAGAATTATGTCCTCATTGATATGAAACGAAGGAACAACCTTGACCTTATGGAATACCAAGAATGGGGATCTACACGATGGAGCCGCCAGTTCAGATACTCAGCAGATGGACATAATGGCCAACAGAAAAAACACTTTCCATGAAAGTAAACATAGGGAAACTTCCCGTCATGGTTCAAAAGGTGAAGACTGCATGGCCTTCAACACAAGATTCAAAGCCCACGGTTTGATTGGTTTACGAACTGCTGGGACAGAACGTGTGACCCCTTGTAAAAAGTGTTTGACCTGAGGATGAGAAGCCAGTGCATGCTGAAAAAGTACTGAGAGGACAGAGATCTGCCCTCTCAAGAAGGAAAGAACCAGATCCAGACCTGACTGGAGAAAAGCCAGCACCCATGGAGTGGAACATCCCAAGAGGTGAAAACCTTGGGACTCCGCCCAGGTATAAAAGGCCTTCCAAATACGGTAGTAAACATGGCCCGATTGAGGCTTGTGTGCTCAAATCATGATCTGGATACACACGCCAGTGAAACCGCAAGACTTTAGTATTGAGCTTTCAGCAACCACGCCGTCAAATGCTCCGGCAGAAAAGTGGGGTGGAACAAAAGACATTGTGAAAGGAGGGCAATCCGGGACGATGAGAAGGGTATCCTCTTAGTCTTGAGGCGTTTGAGCACTCGAGGCAGAAGAGGCCAGGGAGGAAAGAGGTAAACCAGAAAAAAATGGCTCCAAGGTAGAACCAACACATCTACTGCAAAAGCCAGGGGTCGTGGGACCTAGACACATAAGTCGGGAGCTGATGATTGAGGTGAGAAGCAAACAGATTGACATTTGGAGTGCCCCATCTCTGGTAGAGCATTCGAAAAACTTACCGCAGAGGCTGTAAGTGGGGACGGATGAGCTGGCAAGGAAGGTCAGCCAGCAATAAGCTGGCTGACTTCCTGACGCCCTCAGGGGGGGGGATCACATCATGGTGCAATCACGCATTGATGACCATCCTGACCGGTGAGAGCTGGGGGCTCGATAACCGTCCAGCAGGTAAGAGCTGCGGCTCAATCACCACCTAAACGGAAAAAATAGCCACCTACAGACACTAGGCTAAAAACAGACTATCCTGGCGTCAGCAGATGGGATATAGTGCATCAGGGCAGATCTAACACGTTTGGTTCCGCCTAGTGTCAGCCTCCTAGACAAGGGCCTATACTCAAGGTGCGGTGTCCCCCCAATGATATTGACGAGAAAGGGTTGTCTCGCTACAAAGATTAGCTTTCAACATGTAGGGACAGGTAATTGAAGACTTCTTTACATTAGTCTTTTGATTTAACCTTAGTCAGGAGATCAGGGTTTTTTATCTGCTCTGAGTGCACACAGGTTTCTATGGTTACCTGACCATAACTCTGCTATTTTATTAGAGCAGACAGCAGGAAATGATGTCACCATGGTCAGGAGAGCTCACTCTGAGCAGACAAATTTTCTCTAACAAGATTAGATTTTGTTTACAGATAAGCAATTATTTTCACTTCTCAGGCTATGTCTACACAGCACAGAAAAATGTCAGTTTCCTCAACGTTTTTCGTTTTCTAAAAATGCTGAAAAAATGACTGAGGAGAGGTCCCATAGACTTCTATAGTATAAACGTCCTCCACATAACGTCTTTTTTTCTGCTCGCTTTATTTGCTGCCCGTTTTTGAAACATGTTGCAAAAAACGACTGAGCAAGGCAGAAAATTTACTGTTGGAGTCTCTACAAAGTGCTGGAGGTTTTTTGTGCGTTTTTTGATGAAATACATAGCAAATCTCTGCAAAAAAAAAAGTGCCAAAAAACACTGCAAAAAACAGACTTTTTTTTTTTTTTTTTACAGAAAGTAGACAAAAAAAACCCCTCAGTTTTATGAACATTTTTAGGATTTGGTTTTTCAGTTCGTTTTTTGTCCAATGCTGTGTAGACCTAGCCTCAGAGCACTTGTAGCTTTTACAAAAGATTAGCTCTTTGTAATGCCTCAGCTTGTTAAAGCAAAGCTAAATGTGTTAATCACTGCTATAGAACCACCCACAACTTGAGGAGACATAGTGAAAGAAAAGGTGACTGTGAAGCTGCAATGTAAGGGCAAAAGAGCTGCTGTAGGAGAAAGAACAGAGGTTAAGGCATAATGACAGATAGCCACATATGAGAAGTATTGATAATCCAAGCTGTCCTTCAAAGGCTTTTTGTGATCACATAAAATCCTCTCTGAGGACAGCTCATACCTTGCCAAAACCAGGAAACTACCTCAGAGGAATGAGTGAGACTAGGAGAACATGGGGTTCTCACACAGGACATTGATCAGGACTCTCATGGGATTGTGGACTGAAGGTGCAGTGCTTCTGAGCACAGGGAAACATCATAGCATATAGCCCGGCCACCTCTGAAGCAGAGTTCAGGAAAAATGACATTCTGCAATAGGAATACTTTGAAGGTTGTGCATGTGTTTTCAATGAGGAGAGGGAATGAAATAGGCCACTATCAGACCATGGCCATGCTTGCTCAGCTCTCCCCTATTTATGCCTATAGGAGTTCCGAATATACTCGAACACACTTGGTTGGCAATATTTGGAACCTGGACTGGGACAAGGTATTCTGTTGCCTTAGGCAAATAAGGCATATAGGCCCTCCCAATGGAAAATTCAGCCCTACCCATCCCTCTTTGCACCCCCTTTTCTGTCTGGGATGAAGTGGTGCCCTAGGCAGTCGCCTACCTGTTGCCCCAGCGCTGTTTGGAACACCGACAGAAATGAATGGGGAGAACTGTGCAAGAGTGGCCTTCTTACCGTCCTCCTAGGTCGGCTCGTAGTGAGCTATAAGCTGGCCTCAGAGAGGATTTTAGGAAATGTCAAAACCCCTAACGTCTTTATAGGGGTTTTGCCATAATAGACATTGATAGCATATTACTAGAATATGCCATCAATGTCAGATAGATGCGGGTCCTACCTCTGGAACCCACATGTATCTCCAGAACTGGCCCCAACATCTGAATGGAGAAGTGGGTGTGCAAGGTTTTTCTTTCTCCCTCTCCATTCATTTCAATAGGTGGTCCAAGAACTGCAAATGCCATGTCTATGATGGCAAAACCCATGTCAGTGGAGGTTAGCTTGAATTCTCCTTAAATGGGTTGTCTCACTACATTGATTCATCTTACCTCAGTCCTGTTTTCTAAATTCAGGGGCGTGTTTACTGGCTTCTACAAGGCTGCAGTAGAAGCCAGGTCTGTAGCTATAGCAACCAGTACTGGCAGCCTATCAGGAGGAATCAAACAGGTCTGTAGCTATAGCAACCAGTGCTGGCAGCTTTTCAGGAGAGATCGAACAGGTCTGTAGCTATAGCGACCTGAGGAGTGGATGCCGCCCATACAAGAGGGGATATCTCAGAATAGGTAGGACACTGTTAATGGACACATATTGCAAAGTGACTTGTTTCTGCAAGATCTTTAACATAAAAAGCAGCAATCCGTGTAGTGAGAGAACCCCTTTAAAGCAGTACATTTTGGGCATAGATCTGTGTCTTGTAATACAATGTGGAGTTACACCCTGTATGATTCCTACAAACCTATTCATTACTATGGTAAGTGACTGCACACAGACGATCAGCTCTCCGGCTGGGAACGGGGACCTGTGACCCTGTGATCTTTCACATAAAAAGCAAACCTTGAAGTGAGACAACCCCTTTAAAAAAACTGAGTGCTACCAACATCTTAGCAGACCCTATAGTATCAGATCAGGAGACGTGAGACTTGTACATTTTCCCTCACATTTCCCGATGTCCATAGTAAATCACTTCAATTTTGTAAACCCACCAATATCAATCGACCAAATAAGTCTGACTTTGCAAATTCGCATGTTTTTCAGAATTTCAGAAAATTGCAGATAACAAGAGAGATCATTTTCAATTATTGTACAATTTTAATTGCATTTTATACATTGTTTCGCGTATGGAAACAAAGTTTCAGTTATCACCGTGATTGCCAACCTCTGATTTCCGGTAAGCAAATAGGACATATTCTGTGATGAAGATTTACACTGTTCATATCACACTTAATTCATCATTTGCACAGATTCTAACAGTCCAGCTGGATGATATATACATACACTCAAGCCATTCGACATGATAAAATGTGAGTTTACATACACGCAATGTAGTGAAGGTATCCATGCGATTTATATACATATTTGCATATCTTCACCCTTTAGCTGCCAGACAAAGCTCAACACTTTGCGCTGCAATGGTTAAAGAAATCTGGCAGCAAAAAGTTTCTATTTTTTTTTTGTTGTTGAACATCTCCATCTCATTTCAGACAGATATGTATAAAACGAGCTAAAAAAAACCAAAAAAACCAAAAAAAAACAAAAACCAAAAAAGGTGCACGTCTCGAAGTCGTCGGCCTATTCCGACCAACTATATTGTACGAATCTTGTGCAAATCTATCTCCAAGGAACACTGGCATTAAATAAAGGGGGGAAAAAAAAACAATAAAAAAAAAAGAAAAAAACACACAACACAGACACGGGTTTGGTGCTAGATTTTCTGGCTCGTCCAGTCTTCCTCTAGCAGTCATATATCCTGACATGATAAATTAACAAAAACATTTCGATAGAGATTGTCTTTTTTTTTTCTTTGTCTTGTCGCGGAATGTGCAAAATGACCGATTTTCTTTGTTTCCCATGATCTACAAAGTTGCAGTGAAATGAATCGTGGCGGCAGAACTTGTCGATGACGGAAGGGAGGGAGGAATGGCTGTAAGACACTTGCAGGTCTCAGAAGACGAGAGAGGAGTTGAATATTGGTTAGCAGCTGTAAAAGGGCAAAAATCGAGCCCTTTGACAAAAACATCCTTTAATCCAGAGTTAAGACGGTCTGATAGTCGGGATAACCGAACGTTCCTAGGTTGTTACTGAACGCTCTTCGAAGGTTGCCGAACGTTCTTCCAAGGTTGCTGAATGTTCTCAGGTGGTTACCGAACGTTCTTCCAAGGTTGCTGAATGTTCTCAGGTGGTTACCGAACGTTCTTCCAAGGTTGCTGAATGTTCTCAGGTGGTTACTGAACAATCTTAGAAGGTTGCCGAACGTTCTTAGAAGGTTACCGTACTTTCTTAAAAGGTTGTCAAACGTTCTCAGGTGGTTACTAAACGTTCTTAGCAGGTTGCTGAACGTTCTTCCAAGGTTGCAGAATGTTCTCAGGTGGTTACCGAACATTATTAGAAGGTTGCCGAACGTTCTTCCAAGGTTGCCGAACCTTCTTCCAAGGTGGTTACCAAACGTTCTTAGCAGGTTGCTGAATGTTCTTCCAAGGTTGCAGAATGTTCTCAGGTGGTTACCAAACATTTTTAGAAGGTTGCCGAACGTTCTTCCAAGGTTGCCGAACGTTCTTCCAAGGTGGTTACCAAACAATCTTAGAAGGTTGCCGAACGTTCTTAGAAGGTTACCGTACTTTCTTAAAAGGTTGTCAAACGTTCTCAGGTGGTTACCAAACGTTCTTAGCAGGTGGCTGAACGTTCTTCCAAGGTTGCAGAATGTTCTCAGGTGGTTACCGAACATTTTTAGAAGGTTGCCGACCCTTCTTCCAAGGTTGCCGACCCTTCTTCCAAGGTTGCCGACCCTTCTTCCAAGGTTGCCGACCCTTCTTCCAAGGTGGTTACCAAACATTCTTAGAAGGTTACCGTACGTTCTTAGAAGGTTGCCAAACGTTCTTAGAAGGTTGCCAAACGTTCTCAGAAGGTTGCTGAACATTCTCAGGTGGTTACCGAACGTTCTTAGAAGGATGCGGAAGGTTCTCAGGTGGTTACCGAACGTTCTTAGAAGGGTGCAGAAGGTTCTCAGGTGGTTACTGAACGTTCTCACAAGGTTGCCGAACGTTCTCACAAGGTTGCCGAACGTTCTCACAAGGTTGCCGAACGTTCTCACAAGGTTGCCGAACGTTCTCACAAGGTTGCCGAACGTTCTCACAAGGTTGCCGAACGTTCTCACAAGGTTGCCGAACGTTCTCACAAGGTTGCCGAACGTTCTCACAAGGTTGCCGAACGTTCTCACAAGGTTGCCGAACGTTCTCACAAGGTTGCCGAACGTTCTCACAAGGTTGCCAGATGTTCTTAGAAGGGTGCCTAACGTTCTTAGAAAAGTTTTGAGTGTGGAGAAACTTTAGGGCTAAAGCTAGAAATAAAATACTGCTACTATCACTGTGAATTTCTTCTCTCCATTACCCGGCTGGATTATTGGACGTTGAGTTGAAGGAATTTTACTGCACGGCTACAACTTTAGAGCTTTGTTTCACGCCCTATGTCCTTCTTTTTTTGGAATAGTCAACCTTCCCTTTTTCCCAATCGGGCCAAAAACCCAGGGAAAACCCCAAAATCCTCCCCTTTCCCCATTGCCCAGTGTCCCCCTTTTAAACCCGGGTTTGTAAATTGTTTAGAAAAAAATGTTCACATCTCGCTGCTTGATTATAAAACATGAAGTAAGTGAACCTACACTTCCGGAGGGGCGGGTAAAAAAACTTTCGGTGATCGGGGGTGATTCTTCTGGGCCCACATTTTTAAAAAAAAAAAATTAAAGAGAGAAACTTTTAAAACCCCCCTATAAATTTGTGTTTTGAAAACGTACAACAGGGTCTTTCTCCCTGAGGTGTCTTTAAGAAGGTTGGCAGATCCGGAGGGGGCCATGCAGGAAAAATATGTAACAAAGTCCATATCGGGGCATCATTTGTGATCAGAGGAGGGGGTGTGCTCACATGGTGGTATTACAGCCGGTGTGGGGGGTTTCAGTGTTGGGGCCTTTTTGCATATGAGTAGTTTTTTTTTTCCTTTTTAGGGTGGATCTGGATAAGTTTATGAAAGGTGAAATAATCCAATGTTATTCAGATTAGAAGAAAAACAAAAAAAAACAAGAGGGTTCTTCATACACCGTGCGCTGGGGGGGTCAGAAATGTTGGGGAAAAAGGGTTGCTCCTGTCTTTGGGCAGCGGCCCGCCAGGAAATTGCCCAGAACTTGGTTCATAATAATAATATATATTTATATTTTAATATATATATTTAAAAAAAAAAATTATGGTCAGGATTCTGCATCGGTGCAAAGTACTGGTTGCTTTGGTGGAACAGCTAGAAGACCTCGGGCTTTTCAGGCATCTGTCGGAGAAAAAAAATATCCCAAAGGCAACATAAAAGAAAAACTTTCAGTAAACCAAGGAATATAATGATACATAGGTATTCATACAAAATGGTCTCATAGAAGGGAAAGTGCTTTTCCAAAGTAAAAGTAAAAAATGAAAGGGTTTATAAGGAGATATGAAAATCTATCACTGGTCTACTTTTTGTTTGGGGGTGGTCGGGCATAAAAAATAGGCCCCTTTATTTAGCTAAAAAATTTTCGCTTTTAAAAAGCGGGGGATACCCCCAGGCAGGCTTTTGACTGGGGACCCCGGGGGATCGGTTTTAACCCCGGCTGTGTGGGCCCGAAGGCAGCGTCGTCCCCCCCCCCGGCTTTTTAGGGGGCCCGGGCCTGGGAGTGGGGGACTAATTCCGGGAGCGTCAGGGAGCGGGGGGGGAGGGGAGTGAGGTAAGTGGATGGTTTTTTTTTTTCTTTAATATAATGGGGTTTCCCCGGGCTACCCCAAAAAGGCCCCTGACTACCTTCCGGGGGGGCCCCGGCTGCCTACGGGGGGCCCTGACTATTTCAGGGGGGCCCTGGCCCAAATTTTGGGGGGGCCCCGACTACCCCAGGGGGGGCCCCGCTACCTTTGAGCAGGCCTAATACCCAAAGCGGGCCCGGGGGAGCCCAAAGGGGGTCCCTGACACCTAAACATAAAGGGGGGGCCCCGGGCTTCCCAAAATGAGCCCTGACTACGGAAACCCAAGGGGGGCCCCGACTGCCTAAGGGGGGGCCCCTGACTACCTTAAAAAAAATAAAGGAGGGCCCTGACATTTTTGAAAACTTGCTAAAAGGGGGCCCTTTACGTCCTGCCACTAGCTAAAAGGGGGCCCCCCGGTTTCCCGCCCCACTAGCTGAAAGGGGCCCCCAACTGCCCGCATACTACCTAAAGGGGCCCCTTTAAATGCCTGCATTTTCTACCAAAGGGGGCCCCTAAAATGCTTTTTTACCCTTGGGGGGGCCCTAACTTCCCGTTACACCAAAAAAGGGGGGCCCTAACTTTTGTATACTTTCCTAAAGGGGGGGCCCTCTAACTTCCTGTTTTACACCTTAAAGGGAGACCCCAACTGCTGTATACTACCCCAAGGAGGCCCCCGTTGTTTATTACCCAAAAGGGGGTCCCCAACTGTCTTATACACCTAAAAGGGGGCCCCAACGGGCAGGGATTTTACCCAAAGGGGGACCCTAACTGCCGTATACTACCCAAAGGGAGTCCCTAAAATGCTTGCCGGGATATATAAAGTGGGGGGAAAAACCTACAGCTTACCTAACGGGGGGGAACCACCTTCCTACAGCCTAACTAAAATGGGGGTCACCAAAACCCACCTACCTAAGGGGGTTTCCCCAATACCTGTAAGCTATCAAATTTCCTA
Organism: Phyllomedusa bahiana; assembly: GCA_025379985.1. NCBI lineage: Eukaryota > Metazoa > Chordata > Amphibia > Anura > Hylidae > Phyllomedusa > Phyllomedusa bahiana. The sequence goes on along the minus strand of JAODAL010002355.1, from coordinate 39,437 downwards.
ACTAGGGCCCTTTCATAATTTTACCCGGGGGTATTTTCCTACCCAAAACCCCTGGCTGGTCCCCCCCAACCTTTCCCGGGGGGGGGCCTAATTTTTAAACCAGCGGGGGGGTTTTACCTACCTAAATAGGGCCTATTTTAGTTAAACCCCCCGGGGCCCTTCAATTTGCCCACCCACCCAGGGTCTTGCCCACCTACTGGGGAATTTTAAATTGGGGGGGAGCAAACCATAGTTGTAGCATTATCTCCCGGGGGTTAGTCCCCTCCCCACCCTCCCCCCCTTAGGAAAACTAGGCCTCTAAGATTGGCTTGGGGGGTTTTTCCTGCGCTTTGGGTCTGACCCCTTGTGGTCTCCATTTTGGCGGTGTTTTAGGGGTTTTACCTTTAGGCTGGGTTGATGTCTATTGGTTTTCCATTTGCGGTGTTGTAGGTTATTTCCCGAGCTGGTGGTTTACCTCTATGTGGGGCTCTATATGGCGGTGTAGGTTAACCTGGGGTGGTTTTCTGACCTCTAGGGGGTGGGGTTGTAGGTTATACCTGAGCTGGTGTCTGATCACTATTTGGGTTTTTTTTTTATATAGCAGTGTTGTAGGTTATACCCGAGCGGGGGTCTGACCCCTTTTTGTGGTCTCTATATGGCGGTGTTTTTAGGGGTTTTACCCGAGCTGGTGTCTGACCCCTATGTGGTCTCCCTATGGCGGGGGGGGGAGGTTAAACCTGAGCTGGGGTCGGGCCTCCCCTGTGGTCTCTATATTTTTGGTTTTTGTAGGTTTACTGAGCTGGGGTTTGAACCCCTTTGTGGTTTTCTATAAGGTGGGGGTTGGTAGGGTTTTTTCCCCAGTTGGTGTCTGACCTCTTGGGGGTTCCCTTTGGTTGGTGTTGTAGGTTTACCTGAGCTTGGTGTCGACCTCAAAGTGGTTCCATTGGTGGTGTTGTAGGTTATACCCGGGGCTGGGGGTTGAAAAATTTTATGGGGGTTTTTATATGGTGGTGTTGTGTTTTACCCGAGTTTGGGGTCGGGCCTCATGTGGTTTTCCATATGGTGGTGTTGTAGGTTATACCTGAGCTGGTGTCTGACCTCTATGTGGTCTCCATATGGTGGTGTTGTAGGTTATATCGGCGTTAGTTTAGTGGCAGCGTACATGTGTCCCTGATTGTAAGAGTGAGGGAACACCTGACCCTGTGATAGGAGTTAGACTTTAACTTTCCTGCTGGTGTGTATTTTAGAAGGTGGTGAGGTGCGTGACCAAGGGAAACGTGGAGGAGGATATTGTATGTGGGCCGGTGAGGGGGGATATGGATGGAGCTACTTAGCCATGTGCCTATGATATGTTAGACTGACATATGTGTGAGATAGACAGATATGTGAGATAGACAGATATGTGAGATAGACAGATATGTGACTCCCTTGGTATTGCATACTACACAATACAGTTCTGTTTTGCACACTGTATTATGTGGTAAAATGGGCGCATTTATGTCCGAGAGGCCGGTAATATATTCATGTACAGTTGGGTGGGCCCCCCAAGATCAACTCCCCTGTGGGGCCCAGACCCCCCAGTCCGACACTGCTCCCAGGACATTGATCAGGGGTTTGTTAAAAGCAGCTAGAAGATGGCTGACTGAGGGTGCAGTGCTTCTGAGCATAGGGAAACATCACAGCCGCTAGTCTGGCCACTTTGGAAGCCGAGCTCCGGAAAAGTGACATTTAGCAAGTAAGAGCCTTAGTTATGAAAACTGTCTAGTAGTAAGACTGTCCTTGTTGCCGACAGCAACCAATCAGAGCTCAGCTTGTATTTTTCCAGAGCACTATATGAAATGAATGCTGAGTTTTCTGTCTAGGGGCGTATCCCAACAGGCTGAATGAAATGTCAGCCAGCCAATCACCGTTCAGGGGGCGTGTCTAGGGTGCCAGAATCGACCAGGGGGCGTTCTGACCAGCAACAGCAGAAATAGAAGACAGATTTAAAGAGAAGCTCATATCTGCTAAACCAAGTGACAGAGGTAATGCAACCCAATTACAAAAGTGCTTATTTTTACTGTCCCCATAATCTGAGACATGATCTTTATAACGATAAAACCCCTTTAACATGTGGTCCATCAATCTATGGTGCCACATACTAGAAAGGCGCAGTGCATTATATTATCTTAGTAGGACCAGATCTCACATGGTTTAGTAATATAGACGCCTGAATAAGGCTGACTGGCTCCAATACTTACAATCTGAAATTGCACATCTTGAAAGAGCTCCTGAATAAACCTCCGAGATGGGAGACGAAACGTGCAATGTGCTAGCAAGTAGGAGACCTCGGAGTAGAGGCAAATGTCATCAAACGCTTGAGGGAACTTCTCTTTAATTCTGAAACTAAGGAATAAACAATACGTAATTAGAGCAGCGATGTCCCAGGAAGATCTGCTCGCTGGCTCCAGGAGACGTCCGCACATAACACGTGGTGACAAGGTCCGGCCAACTGTCCCTTCACATTCCCAGAAGCCACAAGGCCCAAGGTCCGCGAGCTTTATCTTCACACATTTCTCTGAATATTTATAGAATATGTCCGGTCTGTCACATGCAGAAGCATCGCTACCATGATTACTGCTCCGGGCCTCAGCATGGACCGCAATCAGAACTTGTAAAGGAACACATCACACTACAGAGATACAATATAATAAAGATAGATGGAGAAATAGGAGATGGAGACGAGAGAGAGAGAGAGAGATGGATACGAGAGAGAGAGAGAGAGAGAGTTGGATACGAGAGAGAGAGAGAGAGAGTGATGGTTAAGAGAGAGAGAGAGCGAGAGAGATTGTTTAGAGAGAGAGAGAGAGAGAGAGATAGATACGAGAGAGAGAGAGAGAGAGAGAGATGGATACGAGAGAGAGAGAGAGAGAGAGATAGATACGAGAGAGAGAGAGAGAGAGAGATAGATACGAGAGAGAGAGAGAGAGAGAGATGGATACGAGAGAGAGAGAGATGGATACGAGAGAGAGAGAGATGGATAGAGAGAGAGAGATGGATAGAGAGAGAGAGAGATGGATAGAGAGAGAGAGAGAGATGGATAGAGAGAGAGAGATGGATAGAGAGAGAGAGAGATGGATAGAGAGAGAGAGAGAGATGGATAGAGAGAGAGAGAGAGATGGATAGAGAGAGAGAGAGATGGATAGAGAGAGAGAGATGGATAGAGAGAGAGAGATGGATAAAGAGTAGGAGATGGATACGAGGTAAGAGATGGATACGAGGTAGAGAGATGGATACGAGGTAGAGAGATGGATACGAGGTAGAGAGATGGATACGAGGTAGAGAGATGGATACGAGGTAGAGAGATGGATACGAGGTAGAGAGATGGATACGAGGTAGAGAGATAGATATGGGATAGATATGAGATAGATAAATAGATAGATATGAGATAGATAGATATGAGATAGATAGATATGAGATAGATAGATATGAGATAGATAGATATGAGATAGATAGATATGAGATAGATAGATATGAGATAGATAGATATGAGATAGATAGATATGAGATAGATAGATATGAGATAGATAGATATGAGATAGATAGATATGAGATAGATAGATATGAGATAGATAGATATGAGATAGATAGATATGAGATAGATAGATATGAGATAGATATGAGATAGATAGATATGAGATAGATAGATATGAGATAGATAGATAGATATGAGATAGATAGATATGAGATAGATAGATATGAGATAGATAGATAGATATGAGATAGATAGATAGATAGATATGAGATAGATAGATATGAGATAGATAGATATGAGATAGATAGATATGAGATAGATAGATAGATATGAGATAGATAGATATGAGATAGATAGATAGATATGAGATAGATAGATATGAGATAGATAGATATGAGATAGATAGATAGATATGAGATAGATAGATATGAGATAGATAGATAGATATGAGATAGATAGATATGAGATAGATAGATATGAGATAGATAGATATGAGATAGATATGAGATAGATAGATATGAGATAGATATGAGATAGATAGATAGATAGATAGATAGATAGATAGATATGAGATAGATAGATAGATATGAGATAGATAGATATGAGATAGATATGAGATAGATAGATATGAGATAGATAGATATGAGATAGATAGATATGAGATAGATAGATATGAGATAGATAGATATGAGATAGATAGATATGAGATAGATATGAGATAGATAGATATGAGATAGATAGATAGATAGAAACGAGATGTATAGATTTATATGAAATAGATATAGGATGGATAGACAGAAAGAAATGAGACAGACAGTTTGATATGAGATATATAGAAGATAGATCTGAAAAGTAAAAGGGTGCTCCCACCTTGCACTTTGATGGCATATGAGTCCCGCACGTATCTTAGGAACAGGCCCCTGAATGTTATGAAGCAGAATAGA